>OV651813.1:85480912-86043992 GCA_927349885.1 Psylliodes chrysocephalus | reverse complement strand
TGTCCAGGGTAAGGCCCAGATATTTGACTTCATTTTTCCATTCTATATCTATCCCGTCTAATTTAACAGTTTTGAGATTAAGTTTTCTTTTCCTTGAAAAGGCTACTTAGTGTTGTTTTTGTAGTGTTTGTACTAAGTCCCACTTCACGGCGTCATCTCACACAGGATATTACTAAACTTGCCACTAGCAAATATGACTATGTCGTTGGCATAACCTTGACAGGGTATGCCGAGGTCATTCAATCTGCATAGAAGTTCGTCTACGATTAGGCTCCACATTAGTGGGGATAGAACCCCTCCTTGTGGACATCCTCTGGTTGTGCAGATGGAGATGGTGTCCTGTCCTGTGTCTCTGCAGTTCTCGTAGATAACAGCTGAGCCATCCATCTGGATGTGATATTATCTACTCCTTTGTATGCAAGTGCTCTTTTTACATATTCGTGTAGCGTGTTGTCTAAAGCTCCTTCTATGTCTAGGAAGGCACACACGACCGTTTTTTTGTTTGTCAGTGTATCCTGGATTACGTCAGTCAACTGTACCAGGGCAGTTTCTGTAGATCTTCCTGCTCTGTACGCGTGTTGGCTGTTGTGGAGTGGCACCCTCTCCAGGACGTCTGTTCTGATATAATTATCAACAGCCTTCTCCATTGTTTTTAATACAAAGGATGTGAGGCTGATTGGTCGGAAGGATTTAGGATGTGTGGTATCCTTTTTCCCTACTTTTGGAATAAAGGTGACTCTGACCCTTTTCCATGCTTCTGGTATATATCCCAGCTCCAGACTGCTCCGGGATAGCCGGATTATGTGTGGTAGTAATTCCTCCTGTGCCTGCTGAAGCAGGGCAGGAAATATTCCATCCATACCTAGAGACTTAAGTGGTTCAAAAGTGTTTATGGCCCATTTTAAGTGATTTCTGCTGCATATGTGTTTGGCCACTACAGCGGCCTCTCTTGGGGGCCTGCATACTTTAGTTGTCTCCCTTATTAGAAAAGGTGTGCTTCCAGGAAAGTGAGTTTCTTTAATGCCATAACTGTATCAACTCTCCCTTTTGCCAGGACCATGTGCAGTCTCCCTGCCGTAGGTGTAGAGTTAATATCCTCCCAGAATTTTCTAAAGCTGTTACGTTTAGCTTTCCCGATTTATTTGTTGTAGGTAGTAAGCGCCTCGGTGTAGCTCTGCGATTCCCCGCTGTTCTTGGCCCTATTATAGAACTTCCGCACTTCGGATCGTAAGTTTGACAGATGACGGTTCCACCAAGGAGAATCCCTACTGGTTCTATTTCTTTGAATGGGGCAGCTTGATTCATATGCCTCAAGTATTGCCCCATTTAGTTCTTCGAGATCGCTTTCCAGAGCAAGTGGGTGCCCGGACCCCTCACTCCTTGCCCTTGTTACAAATGTTGGAGTATTCCCAATATTTTGCACAATAAGGTTCTTATTAAAAATATATTCTAAAAGTTGCTCACCTCTTTGATTGGTGTCGTTGCTTCCCCATACCGTGCTCTGCGCGTTTGCGTCGCATCCAAGAAGTAATGGCAGATGTCTTCTCTGGCAGTACTCCACTAGCCTCGATACTTCCGGGGGTGGTACATGCCCATCTCCGGCGAAGTAACTAGAAGCTATTACTATTTCTTGCCGCCTCATCCCTAATTCCAGGTAAGCTCGAATTGGTACGAGATCACGCGTCATGAATTCTGAAAGACAAGAATATTTAATATTACTTCTTACCATTATGCATGTTCTGGGTACTTCATCACTAGTGTAATAAATTACCCTTGTATCCTTACATGCAAGTCCTCTTACATGGTTTCCATAGACCCACGGTTCCTGGATCTGTACGATCCCTAATTGATCTTTAGTGAATGTCCTGGAGATCACAGCCGAGGCTCCCTTGGCCTGATGGAAATTCACTTGGGCGATTTCAATTCCCGCCATTTCACTCTCCTTTAATAGGGGTGTTGTCCCCATCGGTGAGGGTGTGTTCCATATCCCCCTCTTCTGCTTTTTCATCTACGTCCTCAGATGAGTCTACGCAGAGATTTGAAAGGTTAAGCCTCTCTATGCTCTCCACATCAGTCTCATCTTTGGAAGTAGTAGGAGTTGGTTCTGTTGTTTCTCCCAGTTCCTTTATTTCCTCTCTCTTTTGAAGGCCGTGTACGGGGATTTTTCCAAATCGATAGTGGATAGTGCATCCATTATCCTTGATCCGTTGGTAGGACAGGTCATATATTCCTAACCTAAGGATCTGGCCTTTGCCCTAGTCTTTTTGACTGACGATTTTTCACAGTGTGGTCGATAGCCCCACATTCTGCGCTTCTATTAACTGTAGAAGCTTCTCTACAGGCTTCCCTTGACTTCTTGGGAGAAAGAGCGTGGCAGTATGTGCTTTCGGGATGTCGTCTCCCGCACATACCTCCAACTCCACTCCCTTTCAGTTGCTCAGGTGTGGGATTTTTGCCCTGAGCCATTCTGCTGACTGTGGGGTTTTTCAGTCGATTAAGACTATTCCTGGCTGGAAGTGGATGCCTCCGAATTGGAGCTTATATGCTCCCATCCAGCGAACATCTCTTCTACTATGGCTTCTTCCACCAAGATTAGTTCGTTCGCACTCAGGATGGTCTCAGGGAACCCCTTAGGTAGGATCGCGACCCGCTCCGTCTTCACGACAGTTGCATAACTGCCAGAAGCAGAAGTATCGGCCACTTTCCTTTTCTTTTCTTTCCTTTGCGGTGGTATGGTGTTATTCCCGTCCCGCTTTCTTTTCAGATATTTAGGATTGGTTTTACTTCCCTCTCCCTGGGATTTGTGCTCCAAAGCTTTCTTTTTCGCTTCCTCCGGTGTCATGCCCTGAACGAGGTAGCGAAGATACCACCGAACTCCTACCCCACTGAGTCCATGCCTCAGTGGGTCGTCCCTTCCACCAGGTTGTCCCAGTGGAGGAAGGGAAGGTAGCTTCCGTTTGCATTCTTTTTTGAGGGGAGCTTCCCTCGCCGATGAGTGGTGAGAGGGGGATGGAGAAGATGGAGCGATGGTACTCCTCTTCTCTTCTCCTTTTACCTCTTTCTTTTGTTCTCCCACTTCTCTCGTGTAAGGTTGTCTCACTTGAGAGGGAGGTTGATCGCTTTGGATGGCAGGCTCCGTTTAATCAGATTTAGTGTCGGTGTAGTCCCGCCGGTTTTTACTTTTAGTGTTCTTGTCCATGTTAATCCCACGAACAGCTAGGGAAAGAAAAGTCGACCGACGAAGAGCCCCGCATGCGCCGGCAAGGCTGGATACAATAGGGTTTCGCCAGGTGTCCCCAGAGGAACGTTTGAAACCGCTTTCCCAGCAGCCATTCAGCCTTCAGCACGTTGCCTTACACCTTGGCTTGGGGTATTGATGGAGTGCAATTTAGTTAGTTAATAGTGCTGTTCATAGAGCAGCAATATTAACGTATCCAGCGGTGCCACGAGGAGGCAGACACTCGAGAATAGCATTTTTCCATTGGCATGCAGAAAGAGATACCTACAAGCGGACAAGCAAACAATCAAGCAATCTAAGCTACAAAGCAATGGCTAAACTACAACCAACCTTGCCATACTTATGTAACTAGTGGCATTCTTTATAAGGCTTAGTTACTCTGATGACGTCATATGTTACCAAATCTTATGTAGCTACATCTAATGAGGCATTTCTTTATAAGCTTACTAGAACATACTATAATAAAAAATAACAAAATTAAAATATCTTATAATTTCTTAAAATCAAATCCCGTTTAGAAATCCCCAAACATAAAAAAAATTTGACATATGGAATTAAATAATTGGTTACCACGGTATGTATGACGTCACCACGGTAACCACAATACTCTAAAGCCGGCTACTCACTACGCGTTACTTGCCAAGTACTTTGCAAGTACCATGTAATGTGTATGGAGACTTGTATAGACTCAGCAAGTTACTTGTACTTCCCGTCGGTTGTCGGTAAACGGACCGAAGTCAAAGGATCCGAATAAAGTTACTACTACTACTTTAGAAGGCGCGCGTAATGTAGACGATTTACTTGTACTCGAACAAGTACTTGCCAAGTTCAGTCCAAGTCAAGTAACTCGGCAAGTAACGCGTAGTGAGTAGCCGGCTTTACAAGTATGCTGTAGTAAGCTTGTACAGAAATGCCTTGAAAGATAAGATTTTATCAGCGCTTCGTCTTCGAGTCCGTAAACTAGAAATGTTTGCCACAATACTGTATGATTGACACAATAAAACATCTTAGTCAAATCACAGAATACCTCCGCTACAGCTTCGTTTACATTAGTTTTAAAGTAAGTTCAAGATAAGAAAATAAATAAGATAATAAAAAAGAGACGAGCGGGGCAGGCGATCTATTCCAATAATGCATGTAATTTTCGTTGTATTTTCTCCAAAAAAACTCCGTAATGCGCATATACTGTAGTGCCGCTAAACATCGCAGAGCTGTGCCTTTTTAACCGACTTCAAAAAGGGAGGAGGTTCTCAATTCGTCGTAATTTTTTTTTTATGTATGTTCAACGATAATTCTTTAACACGGTGTCCGATTTCAATGATTCTTTTTTTGTTAGAAAGAGGGTACTTCAGGGGTGGTCCCATATAAAGTTGGTGAAAATCTAATAATTGGGTCCATGAGAAAATCCTTAAACTCTTCATTTTTTATGTATGTTTAGCAATAATGCTTTACCACCTTGTCCGATTTATATGATTCTTTTTTGTTAGTAAGGGGGTACCTCAGGAGTGGTCCCATATAAATTTGGTTAAGATGTGGTGATGGAATCTGCACGATTTTCAAGTCGGTTTTTTTTTTATTTTTAATTTATAATACTTGTTTGATTAGGTCGACAGGATCGTGTAGTGTTCCACTGGTGACGAGAACTAATTTGTTTCTTGTGAAGTATAGCACAAGTAGAAGTTGGAAAGGTTTTTGGTCGGACGGCCTCGAGAATTTCGCAGTAATGTTTACCTGCCAGGGTCGTTTCATAGAATAAGGAATTTTAAATTGTCACCGGCGGAACTGGACAATCGCATATATTTATGGACTATAAATAATTATTAAACATTATAATATTCAAATCATAATTTTACAAAATTTCAACAGCTATTTACAATTTATTAAACTATTTACTCGAAATTGTTATTAACATCTATAAAATAAATTTGTACGTCAATGTATCGTGTCCACTTCGGTTAGATCCGCCGCAAACCTGACAATTTATGTTTATAAAGTGGGAGAACTGGCAAAAGCATATCCAACTTCTACCCCTGCTATAAAAAGTGTTATTCATAAGAAAATGGTAGAACCTGCATAAATAGTGTTTTTAAGCTATTGCGTAGCTTTTATGGCGGGCTTTGAGTGCGGCGACCGAATCAAGAAATTCCGTAACGACCGTAACAAAAAAAAACCTAACACCCCCCTCCGACCGTCACAGCGGTGCAGCGTTAAACAATATTAACTTCTGATTTATTCAATAAAAGAAAATCGAAAAATCGAAAAATCGAAAAATCGAAAAATCGAAAAATCGAAAAATCGAAAAATCGAAAAATCGAAAAATCGAAAAATCGAAAAATCGAAAAATCGAAAAATCGAAAAATCGAAAAATCGAAAAATCGAAAAATCGAAAAATCGAAAAATCCAAAAAATCGAAAAATCGAAAAATCGAAAAATCGAAAAATCGAAAAATCGAAAAATCGAAAAATCGAAAAATCGAAAAATCGAAAAATCGAAAAATCGAAAAATCGAAAAATCGAAAAATCGAAAAATCGAAAAATCGAAAAATCGAAAAATCGAAAAATCGAAAAATCGAAAAATCGAAAAATCGAAAAATCGAAAAATCGAAAAATCGAAAAATCGAAAAATCGAAAAATCGAAAAATCGAAAAATCGAAAAATCGAAAAATCGAAAAATCGAAAAATCGAAAAATCGAAAAATCGAAAAATCGAAAAATCGAAAAATCGAAAAATCGAAAAATCGAAAAATCGAAAAATCGAAAAATCGAAAAATCGAAAAATCGAAAAATCGAAAAATCGAAAAATCGAAAAATCGAAAAATCGAAAAATCGAAAAATCGAAAAATCGAAAAATCGAAAAATCGAAAAATCGAAAAATCGAAAAATCGAAAAATCGAAAAATCGAAAAATCGAAAAATCGAAAAATCGAAAAATCGAAAAATCGAAAAATCGAAAAATCGAAAAATCGAAAAATCGAAAAATCGAAAAATCGAAAAATCGAAAAATCGAAAAATCGAAAAATCGAAAAATCGAAAAATCGAAAAATCGAAAAATCGAAAAATCGAAAAATCGAAAAATCGAAAAATCGAAAAATCGAAAAATCGAAAAATCGAAAAATCGAAAAATCGAAAAATCGAAAAATCGAAAATCGAAAAATCGAAAATATTTAGAAGATATCAAGTCTCAAACTTATGTTTCTTATTTCAGTTACCATAAACCTATAGTTTCAATGATAAAAATTCCTGAATAATCTACATGTATTGTAAGATAATAAAAACATTTTAAACATAAAAAAATTGTTTTCTTATCGGTCACCACGCTCAAAAATTGTAACTTAAATTAATATCAAAGAAAAAAGTTGAATTAATATCAAATAAAAAAAAATACTGCATAAATAAAATTAATAAATAATTATAATTGCATAAGTTGATAAAAAATGCTATGCAATAGCTTTACCGCGGCAGTCCCCGAGTGCCAGAAGTATTTTTTTTTAATTTTAAAATTGGGGATTGCACCTGGGTTTAAACACATGTACCTATGTGGTGCAAATGTTGAGTAAACATTTAATATACATTTACATGGTTATATAGAAATTAGAGAAAGAAACACAATCAATTACAATACAACATTAGCATGCATATATACATATTTCCATAGGTTGCCTATCAAAATATGGCCGCAGGTACTTTGAATCAATTAATTTTTTTCGAAGAAATTCGTTCACTTGTTTTCAAGATAAAATATATCTACAAACATTTTGTGTAGGGGAATAAAAGGCCCAATAACGGTTTACCCTCTAATTGTAGTGATGGCCATTTTACTTTTATCATTAAAAGGCCAGCATGTAGGTTACTACGGCCTATTTATGGGAACGGGAAATTGCAGGCCTATTACCTTACCATATATTAATACTGACTGCTTAATAAAGGCCATGCCAGGCACATGACCAGACAGGCGATAGTGCCTCTTTTATCAATATAGTACCGTTGGAAATATAAATTCTATAAAAATAGAAGTCATTCCTATATTAAATATAGATATTTTATTTAATTCAGCTATATTATATACTAATAGAGAAACAATGTCTTCTACAAGATTGTTTATAAAATATTCTAAATTAACATGTAAATGTAATAAATTACAATAAATATTAAATAGTGAATACCAGCAATCCGAGACTGGCCACATAGTACTTGTCCACCTGTTAAGTATGTAGCAAGCGATTATCGGTGTCTCCATCTATGAACGAGAAACGGAGCCCTCCTGGACTGTTGGGGTTGGATCATCAACCAACATAATGCTGGGCCACTATCGAAAGGTCAAAACTAGGCTATTGCATTTAATAGTCGCATTCATTTTCACTACAATTATACCAAAAGGCCAGCAATATTCCGGAAATTCATTATGTTTGTTGGGATAATTCACATCAGAGATATGTAAACAACTTAAAACGATTAGGTTGCCGTTTTTCACTTGGTCCCAAATTCTAGTTTTAATTCCTATAACGGCCCTTACAATCCTATTCTATCAAGTGAAGGATTTGGAATGGCTTCAAGTTCGGTAGATCGCCCTCTACTATTTGGTATGCTCCTAGTATACCAGCCCTAACACAAAAATGTTCGGACATCAACTGATTTTGCGAAAAAGTTTGAAAATTTCCTTAAAGAATTCAATATCATATGTTTTTCATTTAAAAGACATAATATGTATTGTTTACATCATATTTATGAAATTGTTTTCAAATAAACTAATATTGATTAATAAAACTAAACTAATGTTGGTAAAAATGCAATATTTGCTGACACCACAGACTTGGATATAGGAGACAGGAAATGTCATTTTCATCAGGCACGTAGAATAGAAGGCGGCCATCTTTTGAAAAAAAGCGACCCACGCGCTTGCGCATTGATTGCGTATTGAAGTGGACAGGATAGGACTTACACATTTAAACATAATTCGAAAATATTAAGGATTTAATTACACAATAGAACTATTAATCTTAAAAATTCATAATATAATTTTATTTTTCTTTTATATTGATTTTAAGAGATTTCTAAAAATAAAAAACATCAAATTCTTGCTTTAAACTTTAATTAATTAAAATGAAGTAAAAACAAAAAAGAAAATACCATACTATATGAAATGAATACAACTATTCAAGGCAGTAAATTTTCAAGCAAATAAATCTGGGATTGCATGATTTAAACAAAATTTTTACATAAAAAAAAATTTATATTTGTATTTAATTTACTATCTGGGAATATCGAATTGTCAGATCTTGAAAAGTTTTTTTTAGTTCGTATATCAAATATAAAGTCAAGGAATTCGGATTTACTTGAAATATTGTTCTACAGTACTATATGGCATACACTTGAGCATATATTAAGAATAATTAATCAAAATAATTTAGAGACTATGGGTATATTCTTTAATATATCCTGGAGTATATGTGTAATATTACATATTATGTAAAATGGAATCAGTATATCTGTTTTTAAATATTAGTTGTTGGTCCGTTTTAAGTTAATCCAAATTTTTGCAGAAAATTTGTTTTTTAATAATTAAAAGAAGGTAGGGATAAAAAAACTACTTTTATATAGGTAGGCATGTAATTAATTTTACTAAATAATTGGTTAGAAATGAAAAATGTTAACATTGCAATGATATACCCAATCAGAGGGCAAGGTAGGCACTATAACAATTAAAATGAAGACAAAGCAACAAAAGAAAAAATAAACAAAATACATAATTACAAAAAAAAACAGAAATGAACACAAACACCGAAAAAAAAAGGTATCGTGATTAGACTTGTGAGATCGTCTGCGTATAAGATTTTTACTTCAATAGAGAGTTGAAGTGTTTCCAGTACGTTAACGTAAACGTGAACGCTAAAAAATAATGTTTACGTTGAGTCCAAAATATGAGTTGAAGTTGTTAAACGCATGGTGACATTTACGTGCCATGGCAGATATATTGACAGATAATATTACGTCAGAGCCCATAAGTTTACGTATGTACTTAGACGTGAACGATATTTGAATACACACTCGTAGATGTCAGTTTTCACGTATACGTTCATAGCATCACTTCAACTTTCTAGCATTCGATACAATATATAATTGATTATATACATATATGAGATTATATGGCAAGTGATACATCATTTGAAAGCATGTTTCAAACCCTTTCCAATGACATATCAATACAAATAAAATGTTTTCTTTTTACCCATAACGAATCTTTTGATTTAAATTTTCAACTGGCGTACTACACATTTTTGAACCTCTGGCGCTGTCCTATTCTTGTTTAAAATCAAAGTTTTTTTTATGGATTCATATCTCAATTTTAAATTTTCAAAAATAAATGGGGGAGGGACTTTAGGGGACCATAGAGCCTTGATGTGCCCCTCATGTTTGAAAAATTGAGACTTACAGAATAAATTATTTACATAAGGAATCAGCAGGAGATGATTTGTGAACTATATTCATATGTTTAAATGTACCGGATATTAAGGAATTAGGTATTATAGACAATAATTGTTCAAATAGAGGTTAACAAGATTTATGTTTGGACAAAATATTGTATATGGATTCTCTTATTAGAGCATTTATCTACTTTAATAAGGGAACTGCATTCGATAAGATCCAAAATAAATAGATTTACTTATAGAGTGTTTCTCTCAAAATAGATTTAACAAGATATAGCCGGGACTGGATTAAAATGCTAAATAGAAAGTATACAAATCAAGTTGTAGTGGACCAAGGGGTCGAAGGTCATTATCAACCAATAAAAACTGTACACTCGACAATAATTGCTGCATTTACTAAATTCAACTACTACTAAATTACTAATGTATGCGTGCAAATAATTCTTTAAATGAAGAAATATAATTTTATTTGACCAAGAAAGCTGAAAAATTCAAGTAATTTGGTGGTTATACTAATATATAATTATGTTGCTAACAATTTTTCATTCACATAACAATTTTTACATCAAATTAATAATTATGTGACAAGTATCTACATAAACTTATTTGCATCACCGAAGAAAAATGTCATTTTGTTTAATAACCATTTGTGGGATAATAACTTTATTACCAACAATGTTCCTTCCACATAATTTTACAAATTAAATTAATGTGACATCATAGAATGCGACATGCGAAAAAATATCACAAAAATCACATATCTTATTGTAGTTATGTGAATTGAGCAATGTTTCTTTTTAATTCTAAAGTGTTTGCAATAAAATTGCTATATAAATATGTATGGTTATTAAAACCTCTTTCATGGTAAATTAGATCAATTTTAAAAACTATATAATATGCTTCATAACTCTCCTTTGAGCTTTTTAATATCCTGAAAATACCATCAAAGTATTACAAATGATATTCCATATACAGTGTGTGCCATAAAGTTGGAGCCATTTGCGATTTTTTTTTAATATTACTACTGGAAATAATCGTCGTAGGGCAATCATCTCTGCCCATTTAAAAGCTTAAAATAGCCTATATCAAAGTTATATCATTTTTTTAAAGTTCTAATACTATATTTCTACATTTTCCATATGATTAAAAACGTCCACTTTAAACTAAATATAGTTCATATATCATTTACAAATATTACATATCTTTAGTTAACAATTTTGAATGAACTTAAAAAACTATAAATTTTTTCAACATTTATGTAATTGAATTTCGTTACAATCATCCACACTTTGTAAACTTAGCATATTCTTAAGTTATTTTATCAAAAATATTTGAAGATACGAGTATAGTTTATTTATTAATATGCATACAAAGTTTTTAACAATACGCACACATAATCGAATTGGCCTTACCAATTTCTATTGCACAGAAAGAGTCTCTTGATGATTATCTTCCTTGAGCATATTTCATCATATGAGATGACGAAAATAATGAACTTATGATATACTTATATGAAGGATACACTACACATTGCTCAATTTTTCTATGCTATATAAATCTGAGGAGTTCATTACAAAGGATAATAGATCACAAAGGTGCCTTATTACAGAAAAGCTCTATTGTAAAATTACTTGGTTACAACCAAATTGCAGTGTCATAAATTAAGTAAGTTGCACCTAAAGGTTGTACATGGACAAATAAAATAAACAAAATAAATACAAAACAATATTCTGAAAACAATATTATCAACAAAAGAAAATAGTTTTATCAAGATAGTAATATTCCACATTTTCCAAATAAAAACAAAAAGTGGAAAAGGATAGAACAACAGTAGACACGTGTTTCTGACTATTGGTCTTCATCAGTACGGTGCAGCCAAGTTGAAAGGATCATGGAACTTGCATTGGAAAAATCGTACAAAAGGATAGGTCACTAACAAGGAGCAAATAACACAATTTATGATATGTGCTACACCAAGGAAAGTAAACAACAAAATAGGAAAAAGTTTGGTGTGGCGAGTAATCAAAAAAGCAGATAGGAGTACTAGGATTTTCCGGATAAAAAGGAGCGGCAAACCGCAGACACGTAACTCTAACTATTGCATTTCATCAATATGATGCTGCCAAAGTCAAAGTAGAATGGATCTTGCATTGTAAATAATATCCAATAGGAGGTCGCTAACAATATACCATTTTGAACGTTTGTATCTATAGTGTACTGTAAAAAATAAAAATAATTATAATACCAGACAAATTACAAAATAGTTGTACCTTTTTACCATAAGGTAGAGTGCATAAGGTACATATCATTATGTTTTATACGAAATAAGGTCAAAATGGGACATTAACAGCACAAAAAATTTAACTGTATTGGTGTCAATTTTTTGCTAACCAATCGAATAGCAGACACAAAATAGCAAATATTTGAAATTAACCAATCATGGGCAAAAACACTGGTTACAAATATTGCCAGACAGTGCTGTACACAGTATATGTTAATGTTCTGCCAATAAAACGAAAATTAAAAATTTCTAATTATATTGGAAAACAGTACTAAATGTTGATTTTAAAAAAGAAAAGGCTATTTAATAAAAGTTAATAATGAACTTAAAAAAATACATATTTCATTTTTTTTTTAATTTTCACTGGTGGTTGAACAATATCATCTTCGTTAAGGTTTTTCTAATTGGGTTGCCTTTTATGGCATAACTCTGGGTTTTGGCTGAATTATATAATCTTATTTTTATATAACAAGAACTTAAAGTTTTTATTAATCTTGATATATGATTCTCTTCCAAGGTAAGACATTCAAAATTATGATTTTGGATTTCTCGGAACAAATTTTTATTTGAAATTAATTGAGAATGAATCGTGTGTATCAGTGTTGGAATAAAATTTTTTTCAGCTGGCAATTCATTATCTGTGATTAAAAATACTTTTTTTAAAGATAATTCAACAGTTTTACACACTAATCTAGAACTTACAGAAGGGACTGTTAAATTACCCCATTTTTTCCTAAACAATAATTTTAAATCATTTTCATTAGCTGACGCATTAGATAGTGAATCCTGGCAAGTAGGACATTTTATCAATTTTTTTGCCATATTTACAGCATAACCTGCAATATAGGAGACAACGTTTTCTGATACATCTGACAACTTAATGTTCATAGGCAAACAATAATCATGATCATTAATTACATTGTCTGTATAACTATTTTCCAACAAATATTTTTTGACTATATGAACGTCACTATACTCCAATGGTACCGTTGTTGTACTTTTTAGGGTCGTGTGTAAAATGTTGGTGGGATCCTGGGGAATACAATTGCCATTAAGATTCTTAATATCATGATGCAGAAGTAATCGTCTATATGTATGAAAAAATTGTACAGCTGAAGGATTATTGTTCCATCCATTCCTAGCCCTAGAAATAAAATGTAATTATATCGCACATTTAAATGAATACTATTATACCTTATACTGCAGAAAAACAGTTCTAAGTGATCTGTACTAAGTTTATATGTTAATAGGTAGTTTAAAAGTTTTTCTGATTTTACATATTTCTCATATAAACCTATTACAGACAAACTTGATAAAATAAACCCTTGAAAACCAGTATTCTTCGGTGTCGAAATAAGATAGCTATTATCTAAAGTTCTAAGTTTTTTTATGTATTCTACAGCAGCTTTTATTTCAGGCATCCATAAAGTTTCAGTTGTTTGAGACAATGGCATTTTCCATTGTACTCTAAGGGGGTTCCGGGAATTTAACAAATCGAAAAGTTTGTCAAACATCCTTATAAATTTAATAGTAGCTGAAGCTTCTTTGAATCTCACATCTTTCATATCGGTCATTAAAAATTCAATAGCATTAGCAACACTGTTACTTAATGTTTGGACTGCTAAATTGACCTAAAACAAATTATTTATTTAGTTTATTTTTTATTGTATTAAAATGGGGAATTTTACAGTAAACTGATATAATTCAAATAAAATTTCTAAAAACGTTTAAGTATACAAACCTTCATTTTTGCCTTTCGCCAATCCATATGAGCCGCTCTTAATTTATTACCCAAGCGTAAACCTTCCGTTTCTTGAATATAATGTAATAATTTTATGTAATTAAAATCAATAATTTCGCCATCAGGGTCAACAATTTTAGTTAGAATATCCCAGTTATTCCTAACCAACTTAAGCATATGGCATGCATCTAAAATTACAAAAATTTTACTCTTATCTATGGGATGTAAGAAATATGGAGTTGCCGTTTTGATATTAAAGTTCTTTAAGTTTACACCTAATGTTGTCATCATTGCAAAATTTGCTTTGAGTCCATCAAATGACAATGAGGTGATGATAACTCCACATTTATGCAATTGTAGAAGAGCCTCCATCACAACATTGGCTCTTTCGTTACCATCTAAGCCATTAATAAAAAAGTAACCAATTGGCAACTTCCAATTTCCTGTTAAGGATACTACCATCAACACAAATGCTTCAATGGCATAGTCCCTTTTATCGCCCTCTACTAATGTTGATCCTATGTTAACATAACCCCAAGTTTGGTTATTATATATTTCTGTATGTTTTTTAATTGAAATCTCGTCAAACATCAAAGAGCATAATGTTTTGTAGCCTTTCTGTTCATTTTCACACACTTTTATTTGCAATGAATTAAAGGCTGGCTGTGAGAAACCAGGATCACAGTTGACTCTTGAAAACCAACCTCTAATTGTTCTGGGTGATGGCAATGCAAGATTAAAAGTCTTTCTAACATATAAATAAGCTTTGTGTGAGTAAAAATGTAACGTCATGGCAAAGCTGCGAAGTACTTCATCATACTTCTTTCTATAAACATTAGACTTTTTTTTATTTACAAGCATCCTCTTCATAATAGCTTGAGGAATTCCAGAGAAACTCTTCTCTAACACTTCGCAAGCACCAACACTTAACAATGCTTTCCTATTAATAATATTTACAACTTGTTTTAGATGGACAACTTTTCTTTTAAAACGTTTGTTTTTTTCCTTTTCAAGTCGCTTCTGATGTTGTAGTCTTTTATTTTTAATTTTTTCCTGGTTGTATTTTAATTTATATTGTTCAGGAAATGATCTAAAAAAATTATTTGCATTATTTAAAACAAAATCACTCTAACTACAAGGATAAATTGTATTTTTAAGAACTTACGCATAATTATGAAAGATATTAATTAATTTCCTTTGCCTTTTTGGACTTCCCTTTAAACCAGCACTATCAGAAGATGACCTATAAAACATAAATGAATAAGAAATATAATACCAAAAATTTAGATTTTTAATTTAACTAACATTATGTTACCCTTAATACTAGATTCAGAATCACTTGAAATAATTGATGAAGTTGAAGGTTGTAAATTTCTAAAATAAATAAGAATAATTAACAATTTTTATCACTTCTTAAAAAAAATATAACAAGTTGAATAATTTTATGTATATTTACCTCATGACACTACTGTTATAAAAATCTGCAATTTTAGGCAGATTTATGGAAGGTATGGCATTATTTTTGACTGTAACTTTCTGTTTAGAGATGTTTAAATCCTTTTTAAGAAAATGGCTGGAACAAATAGTGTTTGTTTCACTTATATTTTCTAACGGATTTCTTCCAATGGCTTTCAACCAGGAAGCATACCGTTTTTTCCCCAATCTAAAAATATGAAACCATATCAACATTAAATATAATATACTTATATAATTCCAGTTTATCATTGTAGATACTATTGAGGTATAATATTTTTGTTTTCTAGAAAATACAGTCTAAATAACTGTTTTAAAATTCAGTTGCAAGATATGACCTAAACAAACTAACATACAAACATTGAAAGTTAAATAAAAGTATGTAAAAAATACAATAAATAAAAAGTTAGTTTAGTTAGGAATCTCTTATTAAGTATATATGTTACAGTGATAGTTGGAAATTCTGTATTCATACTTTTTTGCAAACCTTTATCTAGTTAACACGAAAAACAAAGAATATTTCCTCGAATATTTTACTTTTATGATACCTGATTAGATTGAAGTTTTTCAAAAAATGCAGCCTTTATTTGAATTTAAAAATATTAAGTATGTAAATCAAGACCAATAACTAGATATTAGGTCTAGTTTAATTTAATTTTTCTCATTTTCTTAAGTAATTACAATCAATTTAGCAAACATTTCATTATAAATGCAAAGTTTATCCAGCTTTTACTAGAACAGCTCAGTCAAGTCAATATAATACTAACAATTACTTTCTTGTAAAAGTGTGTTCAGATTAAAAACTTTTACTGGCTGAAAGTAGGTAAATCAGTAATAACAGAGAACTGGTAATAACTTACTCTCACTAGGAAATGTTAACATTTTATTGATTTCCAGTATTTACTGTAACATATACAAATAGAGAATACGGTTCTGGTACAAAAGATGTCTTACTTGTGGAATGTAATGTTCTCAGAATCTTCGTTGTTTGAACAACCAAAAACTAAACACTTCCTTCCCATTTTATTAATGTCTATAATAAAAAACTTCTATAACTGTTTTAAAATTCACTAGAATTGCGGATTTGAAAAAAAACCAAAACGAATTGACACTTCTGTCAAAATGCTACAGCAAGTATGCAACTGCGCATGTGCGTCGTACGCTTAAATTGCAAACATGGCGACCTACATGGTGTGCGTATTTTGGAACACCGAGGAAAATAGCCTTTTCCTATCTCCTTTAATCCATATCTGTGGCTGACACATAAATGTTCGGACACGTTAGTAAAACAAATATTAGCAAGCCATGGAAACAAAAAAAAGTGTTTCTATTTTGACATTTTAACATGAGAATTAATTCGATTTTATCAATTGGCTCCAAAATGTCGCGTGGTAAACCAACAAATGGTGCAATTAGAGAATTAATAGTAAAACTGTTTAACCAAGGAAAAACATTTCGGGATATTGCTAAACAAATAAATGTCGCAAAGTTCACGGTGTCAGATATAGTGAAAAAATATGAAGAAACGGGTTCAACTCAAATTTCAAGACATGGTGCTGGTCGGCCACGCAAAGTCACTTCCCTCGGATTTGTAAAACTGATCGCCGAAGTACTGTAAGGGAAATAACAGCAAAATGGAATGAAGAAATAATTGGAAATCTTTCACGAGAAACGTGTCGTCGCTGGATCCATAAGTCTGGTTTACATTTTTATAAGGTACGTAGGTTACGTTTAAAGAAAATATCATATTTATGCAGTGAAATCATTGGTTTAGGCAAAAGAAAAGCCGTTGCTGACGGAAAAACAAAAGAAAAGACGATAAGCGTGGGTAAAGGAACGGGCAATGTGGACTTTTGAAGACTGGAAAAGAATCATTTTTAGCGATGAATTAAAATTTGATGTTTGCGTGGGTGACCATCGATCACGTGTTATAAGAAACAAAAATGAAGCTTTTCACAAAGACTGTGTTATGGTATGGGGAAGCATGTCCGGTTTCAGTGTTGGAAAACTGCACTTTATAGACGGAATTGTAAACGCAGAAAAATATCAGAACATTCTTCAAACCAATTTGTTAGTGTCAATTCCAATTTTATCACCTGATGGAAACTTTACTGGTTAAATTATACAAATTTAACCAGAAAAAATATAAATAATGTAATATTCTACTTCAACAACTTTTTAAAAAACCTAACGGAAAATAACCATTTGCATGTTAAAATACGGCTCAGTTTCGCTAAAATAGTTTTAACCGTCAGTGAATACTAGTACAACACGTATTTTAGTCTAGCTCTCTCAGCGCTAGTAACTCAAGTCGTACTTACCGGCACGCTGCCTCTCTCTATCAAGCAATTCTCAGAATTGGAACAAAATGAGTATCCGTTGCATAGGGAACGAACCCCAAGTGACGTATCATTATGTCATGACGCACCTCATTGGCCAGAATCACCTCCTACTACCAGTACTAAAGATACGATGCGTCAGGTATGTCCCGGACCAGTGTTGCCAACCGGAGGGAAATTTCCCGTATTGCGGGAATTTTTAACACAAAAGGGAAAAAGTTAACTCAAAAAGGGAATTTTTAATCCAGTTCAAATAGTGAACTACTGGGGATACTTAAGACTTGTTGATTTATTAACAATACAGACCTTGGAGCTTTTTTTTTTGAAGCTGATGGACAGAAAGTTTATGAAATTTTAAGCCGCGTTTTTTTTTAGAAACGAAGGTCCGGGTTTTGAGGAATGAACCGGTGGCATTCCTAAACGGGAGGGATTTTTTTCATAAAAGTGAGGAATTTTTAAGGTAAGTGGAGGGAAAAATCTTACTTTAAGGTTGGCAACACTGTCCCGGACATTCATTTAGGCGTCCAGCTATTTTAACTATGGACAGGGATTTCGAAGGGGGTGTTAAGAAAGACCACTCGAGACGTACCTACGTTAATTTTCATTCTCGCGATAATCAAATGAATTTTAAAATTGGCAACTATTTAATTTATGTGTACTTATTAAGTTATTAGTTAAGAAGTTAGATTTATATAACCAATATTCGTTGTACCTTATGTGTTGTTAGTGATAATAAAAGCACTACGTCTGCTACCAAATCTCAAGTTATTTTCCCCACACCAGCGACGTATTGATACAGGACATTAATTATCAAAAAAAAGGTTGGAAATAAAATCAGCATTTTTAATTTACTTTTCAACAAGATGGCGCTTAGATTTTTACCAACTTTATATGGTACCACCCCTGAAGTACCTCTTTCTAATAAAAAAATAATCATTGAAATCGGACAACGTGTTAAAGAATTATCGCTGAACATACATAAAAAAAATATTACGACGAATTGAGAACCTCCTCCTTTTTTGAAGTCGGTTAAAAAGGCACAGCTCTGCGATGTTTAGCGGCACTACAGCACATGCGCATTGCGGAGTTTTTTTTGGAGAAAATAGAACGAAAATTACACATATGCATTATTGGTTGCCTAAATCAATTATCCGGAATAGATCGCCTCCCCACTCGCCTCTTTTTTATTATCTTATTTATTTTCTTATCTTGAACTTACTTACTCTAAAATTAATGTAAACGAAGCTGTAGCGGAGGTATTCTGTGATTTGACTAAGGTGTTTTATTGTGTCAATCATACAGTATTGTGGCAAAAAATATAATAAAGAAAATGCACTTTTATCAAGAAAAAAATACGCCAGACCTTGTCTCTTACTAATAACATGATGCCTCCAAACCAAATTTTATTGAAATTTTTAAAAAACACCTTATTAGTATCTTTCTATTTAAAAATAATTATTCGAATGAATATGACGATCATTTATTCTGTAGGATAAGAGATCCATAGAATGAAAATTATCAAGTTAATAACAATAATTTATTGCAGAAATAGATTTTTCAATGTAGCAAAAGCGCAAACTGAAATTGATAGGGGGAGCATCTATCAGAAATTTATTTTTCTAAGCTCATTCCTTTTCACCACCAATAATGAACTTTAAAGTCGTGTAAGTATCTAATAGGTGCAAAATAAATGGCGCAACTACACCCCAGTATATATACCAATCAGTATTGGCAATCTGAGGCGGCACGTTTGATCTTTAAAAGTAGAAATTTTAGTTGACACTTGACGTTTTCGGGATATGAAAAGTTTTCTTTACACGGACT
The DNA here is from genome assembly GCA_927349885.1 of Psylliodes chrysocephalus. Taxonomy (NCBI): domain Eukaryota; kingdom Metazoa; phylum Arthropoda; class Insecta; order Coleoptera; family Chrysomelidae; genus Psylliodes; species Psylliodes chrysocephalus. The sequence goes on along the minus strand of OV651813.1, from coordinate 86,024,674 downwards.
TGGTATACCTGGTTAGTTGAATTTTTGTTCTGCTGCTCTTCTAATTCGTGTGTATGAGGGAGATGTGAGATACCTTTATAGACAACGGTTGAACAACTTAATTACTTTGAAGAAGAAAATAGATTAGATATCAGGGCAGTCTTCGCAAATGTAAGAAGGACAGAACCGTTTTAAATTTTTTTATATATGTGAAATATTACTTTTTGGTGAAAAGTTTAATTATTTTTAGTTCAAAATATAACGTTAGTTTGTCAAGGGAAATATATAACACACAAGGTTAGAGTAACAAAATAGAGGTATTGCTTTATTTCTTAAGAATTACTCTAATCTATAACTTTTCTAGTATATTGTAAAAATTTATTCTATACGTTATTTAGGTACTGCAATATCTATAGGAAAGTATATAGTTTTAAATTTAAAAATTTGTAACGGAGACATATTTAGTGTAGTTTTTTTTTTACAAATATATACTCAGTGACTTGTTTTTGTGAATGAGTTCAAGTATGGCAGACTAAAATCGTTATTTTTTTATTATGAATTAATTTGAATTTATTTTAAAATGGGAACTATATGTATATGGTTTTCGTATCTTTTACAGATAAAAATATCAAAGTTATGTATATTGGCCATTTACTACACACAGCAAATTCATAGACACAATACATATTACCCCAGTATATATACCAATCAGTATTGGCACTCTGAGGCGGCACGTTTGATCTTTAAAAGTAGAAATTTTAGTTTGACACTTGACGTTTTCGGGATATGAAAAGTTTTCTTTACACGGACTTGGTATACCTGGTTAGTTGAATTTTTGTTCTGCTGCTCTTCAAATTCGTGTGTATGAGGGAGATGTGAGATACCTTTATAGACAACGGTTGAACAACTTAATTACTTTGAAGAAGAAAATAGATTAGATATCAGGGCAGTCTTCGCAAATGTAAGAAGGACAGAACCATTTTAAATTTTTTTATATATGTGAAATATTACTTTTTGGTGAAAAGTTTAATTATTTTTAGTTCAAAATATAACGTTAGTTTGTCAAGGGAAATATATAACACACAAGGTTAGAGTAACAAAATAGAGGTATTGCTTTATTTCTTAAGAATTACTCTAATCTATAACTTTTCTAGTATATTGTAAAAATTTATTCTATACGTTATTTAGGTACTGCAATATCTATAGGAAAGTATATAGTTTTAAATTTAAAAATTTGTAACGGAGACATATTTAGTGTAGTTTTTTTTTACAAATATATACTCAGTGACTTGTTTTTGTGAATGAGTTCAAGTATGGCAGACTAAAATCGTTATTTTTTTATTATGAATTAATTTGAATTTATTTTAAAATGGGAACTATATGTATATGGTTTTCGTATCTTTTACAGATAAAAATATCAAAGTTATGTATATTGGCCATTTACTACACACAGCAAATTCATAGACACAATACATATTACCCCAGTATATATACCAATCAGTATTGGCACTCTGAGGCGGCACGTTTGATCTTTAAAAGTAGAAATTTTAGTTTGACACTTGACGTTTTCGGGATATGAAAAGTTTTCTTTACACGGACTTGGTATACCTGGTTAGTTGAATTTTTGTTCTGCTGCTTTTCAAATTTGTGTGTATGAGTGAGATGTGAGATACCTTTATAGAAAACGGTTGAACAACTTAATTACTTTGAAGAAGAAAATAGATTAGATATCAGGGCAGTCTTCGCAAATGTGAGAAGGCAGAACCGTTTTAAAATTTTTTTATATATGTGAAATATTACTTTTTAGTGAAAAGTTTAATTACTTTTAGTTCAAAATATAACGTTAGCTTGTCAAGGAAAATATATAACACACAAGGTTAGAGTAACAAAATAGAGGTTTTGCTTTATTTCTTAAGAATTACTCTAATCTAAAACTTTTCTATGTTGTAGAAATTTATTCTACACGTTATTTAGGTACTTACTGCAAAATCTATGTAGTTTTAAATATAAAAATTTATAATGGAGACATATTTAGTGTAGTTTTTTTACAAATATATACTCAGTGACTTGTTTTAGTGAATGAGTTCAAGTATGGCAGACTAAAATCGTTACTTTTTATTATAAATTTATTTAAAAATGGGAACTATATGTATATGGTTTGCGTAGTTTTTACACTTGTAATAAAAATATCAAAGTTATGTTTATTTGCCATTTACTACACACAGCAAATTCATAGACACTATACATATCACTATTTGACATTCTTATTAAACTCATTAATTTAAAATTAACTTTAAACTGAGTGACTACACACAGAATTGTTTGAAAGCAGCCATAAGATATAATTTATTTATTGGATACTATAAAAAATTAATAGTAGTTACATATAGAGTTAAGTAACAAGAACTTTATAAACAAAACAAACCTTTATATCTAGTGAACTTAATTTAATACAGTCCTCAACTTTCTTAGGCTAACATTAAAGATATCTATTTGGACCTCGCTAAATAACTCATTGGTAACAGCCATTATCTTGTTAAAAGGAAATATACTACTTGGATCTAAACTAAATAATTTTTTGTTACTTGGGATTCTTAGATTAATCTTTGCCACATTAAAATTTATATAGTCAATCAAATCACAATCTTTGTACTTATATTATTTAAAATAGAGTACAAAATATATCACAGCCTGTTGCTTTCTTCTTTGTAAAAGAGATTTAATCTTAAAACTATAGAGCATAGTTTTATATGAGATCTTATAAAGGTACAAGTATTTTTTATGGCATAAAGGTACGGTAAAAATAGTTTTTGTACTTTTTCAATATGATCAATATGTGTGGCTTTCAAGGGCATCCATATTTGTGAAACATACTCAAGATGGGGTCTTAGTAAGGCATTATATAATCTGATTTTGGTGGTAATTCTAAATTTTTTTTGTATTTCTGATTTAAAAACCCAAAGCTTTTATTGTTATTTTAGTTATGTGTAAGAAATGGTTAATAAACTTCAAATTAGACTGAAAGACAACTCCAAAATCCTCTATCTCATATTCACGATTTAATGTGACATCACAGGTCTTGTGTCTAATGTAAAAAATTAAGAGCTATGGATCCTTACAACTTAAAATATTCATATGTTTGTAAGTGTTAAATGGACGGATAAAGTGTTGTTTTTATTTACAATTATAATAAGAAACATATCATTTTTGATACCTGATAATCAATAAACAATATATTTTTTGGAGTAGTAACAGATTTATTAATACACAACTATTATTTTGTTACAAATATTTATATTATAATATTTAAAATTAACATAATAGTTGATATAAGTCCTTTAAAAATAATATATTTTGATTTAATTGTTGAATTTATACATGAGCAATTTTCCTTGTAGTGTTGTTTACATTTTGCAGAGGACTATTGTATTCTGCTTTTAGCTGATAAATCATATACATGTAAACGGGTTGAATGTAGACAATGTTAATGTTTTTGCTACTACTGCTGGCTAGGAATGCTGGACTGGGACACCAACACAAAAAAACGAAGCACAAAGCACTAGATCAGTTTCTATCACTTATACACTTACAATTTACAACCATTCAAGGAACTAGCATGTTGGAAATACTTTACGAAAACATATTAAACATAAATCAGTCGAATGCAATGTATTTTCTTCTTATAAGACACCTTTTTAGCTTGATTACTTCTAGTACTCTATTCCAATGTCCTCAAATAAAACGAGCAATAATACGTAACAATAAGGATAAAACACACACTAAAGTGTATTTGGGGTATTTTTGATCTAAATTCACTATCAAAACAACAAATTTTCCGTTTTTAAGCTGTGAATGTATTACAAAAACTACTTCGATAAAATGTAAACAAAAGTTTGTATTTGTGTACGAAATATGGATTGCCTGCGCATGGTAGCGAGTTTTTAACCGGATTTATGACAAGTGATAGGTTATATCCCGAAAACGTCAGCGCAGTAAAAGCTGCGTGTCTTTTTCCCGCCCAGGGAGTGTCATGAGCCTGATATTACTATTTGACATTCTTGTAAAACCACTAATTTCTACAATATACTAGAAAAGTTTCCTTTTGTAGTCTGTGTGTATAGATGATCTAATATCCATGTGGGTGTAGAAAAACTACTATTTTCTTAATTTTAAATAAGTGACAATCAGAGCTGTCACCTATCAGTGAGATTTAAATCATTTTTTGATTTAAATGCATTTTTTGATTTAAATACTTTGATTTTAAATCTTTTTTAAAAAAATGATTTTTGATTTATGATTTAAATCTTTTTGAAAAGTATATTTGATTTTTTATTTAAAAATTAGATTTAAATCTTTTTAAAATGATTTAAGTCTTTATAAAACGATTTAAATCTTTTTAAAACGATTGAAATCTTGTTAAAACGATTTAAATCTTTTTAATACAATTTAAATCTTTTTAAAACCATTTAAAACTTTTTAAAACGATTTATATCTTTTCAAAACGATTTAAATCTTTTTATTGATTTAAATCTTTCTGAAATTATTTAAATCTGTAAAATGATGCGATCTTTTTAAAATGATTTAAATTTTCTTAAAGATTTAAATCTTTTTTAAGATATAAATCTTTTTAAAACGATTACATCACCTGAATCGTCAAAATCGTTATCAACCTGTCTATTCCTAAATAATAATCTAGTCAGTAGGGTTGAATCAGAAATCCGAGAGAAAAGAAAAAGAAAAAATAGTAAAGTGTGACAAATAATTGCAGTGACTAAAGATTATTCTTAAGTATGAAATTTTACAATATTTTTGACCCGATATTTTTTTTTGTAAAGTTGTATTTTTTACACCAGAAGCAGCTGGAAATACTTTTTCATTATCGATATAATCCTGATACTCTTTACATATGTATTTTAAATTTATGCACACTTTTATTTCAGATTTGACATGAGTTGCATTAAGACGATTATGACTTTTTGACCAGTTCTATAAACACGCTTGGCATAGATAGAGCGAATTAATTAAATTTTTTATTTCTTTGCCTGATTCATCCACACATTTTTCAAAAAAATTAACCCAAACGCGCTCACTTTGGTTATTTGTTTACTCGCAATAACTTCACGTTGAGAGAAGAACTCTTTTAATTCGATCCACTCAATTTCATTATTCATAGCCGGGAGATTTTGAAAATGAAATGTATTTTTCCGGGAGAGTCTCCTAAATACAAAAAAAAACATATTTTTAAAGAGTCTGATGTATGTGCATCTATGTGGGGTGTTTATGTATGTATGACATTAAGCACGTTAACTCAAGGAAGAGTTGAAGGATTTAAGTGATTTTTCAGAAAAAAAAAACACTTTTTTTTTAAAAACTAGGTCTGTTTTGGGGCATCATAGGTATACCAAAACTGTAGATATCAATGCTGCATAAATCCTTAAAAATTTTATCTTGATCGGATATTTATTATTTAAAATTAATATTTCCGTAAGAATTGCATTGGGCTAATAACGATAAAAAATAAATACGAGAAAAGTTTATCGAGTTTTGCGTTTTATTTATGAGAAAATCACATTACTTAAGTATTCATTATCTTTGGCCTACCGAAAGCATTTTTTAAAGAGTTACCCAAATCTATAAAAAGATTTAAATCTTTTGAAAATAATTTATTTAGTTTAAAAAGATTTAAATCTTTCGAAAAGATTTAAATCTCTCCTAAAATGATTTAAATCTTTCCTAAAATGATTTAAATTGTAAAAAAGATTTAAATCTAAAAAAGATTTTTGATTTAAATCTTTCTTTTTAAAAAATCGATCTTTGATTTAAATCATTTGTTCAAATGCAAACGATTTGTGATCTTTGATTTAAATCGTTTTTAAAATGATCTTAAACTACATCTATATTTTACTGATTAAAATACTGTACGTAACATATTTCTGTTAAAATCAAAACTCCGAATTATATATAATATATATCGCCGGCCTTGTTTAATGACGTAGCATCGTCTGAAAACGACTCACAGCACATGCTCAGTAGTGCCGCAACGAGAAGATTAAGAAAAAAATGCGGTCATGTGGTAGATATCGGTGTCCGGAACGGGAAACTTTTTTTATTATAGCGGCACTGCACATGCTTAGGCATCGTTCTATTTTTCGAATCAAACAAGATTTTTTAATCAGATTATGATTTTCAAATTACAAAGTTTTTGACAGATTATTTGATGGACCTCACGGTGCAGGAATGCCATCTAATGATTATTAAAATATGACTACTCATTTTTATTAACACTACCCATTCTATTATCCCTTACTGCAACCATACATTTGAGAATTATTAACTCTTTTTTAGCTAAGACTTCCACTTATGTATTTAAGCCTAATTACGAAACAGGTATTAGAAATTAAAAATTTAAAAAAAAACGACTTTAAAAACGTGCAGATGCCATCACATCTTAACCAAATTTATATGGGACCACCCCTGAGGCACTAACAAAAAAATTACGAAAAAAGTAGTATTTTTTTTTTTTAATTTAATGTGTTAACAACGATTTCTTTACTTTTTAACTAAATATTATGCTATTACAATATATCACAGTTGTAAATAAATAACAAAATAACAAACAAACAAACAAACAAAAATGGACTGAATACTATATTAATTGCTCCAGAATCAACTATAAATGCATCAAAAACTATCTCATCATTATTAATTTCTTTGGCCAAACCGTATACCTTATTATCACATATCAACGGACTCCCAGGTATTAAACTAGTGATATTAAAATCTTCTCTACTGACCTCTAATGTATCGTTTTTGTTTGTAACTTTTTCTACGTATTGCGATATTAATGTATCATTTTCCAGAGTTATAATTTGGCAATGTTCGAGATCTTTATTTGTAGTTGCTACTTGAATGAAGGTGGTAAAATTGTCTGTTTCTAAACTTAGCGTAACAATATTTTCGTAATAAGGCTTTTCTTCTTTTAATTCTACAGTTGTGTTATCGTAAATAGATTGAGCGAAAATTTTCGAAAGCTCCATTTTCTCTTTGATATTTTTATAAATTTCTTTATTAATAGCTACTTTATTTGCAGAGAGGATACCTAAATAAGAGGTGTTTTCTAAATTAAATTTTATTTGGTCTAGCAGATCGGCAAATACCGTCACACGCTCTACACTTTCTAGGTCTAATTCTAGGTATTTCCAGAGGTTCATTGCTTCGACTCTATCAAAATTGTGCGTTTTCAGTATATTTAAGAACTCTTCCGTTGATTTTGATCTAACGTTATTCAAAATTTCAATTTTGCAAGCTTCAAACAAATCGTCTTTAGTTTTACTTAGTTTTTCTAAGGCAGTATCCAAATTCTTCTCAGAAAAATTTCCCTTTTTGAAAACTTCGAATGGATCTGGTTCTCCAAAATATATGGCGTTAGCAAAATCTTCAATATTAACTCCCAGATCAATAAAAAAATTTCTTAATGGAAAACCAGTAAGTTTTAAATGTGTAATAAAAACTGCTTTGTATAAATCTTTGAAGTCGATGCCAAAATCAGATAAGTACTTCTCCAAACCATCGATGCTCAATGCTTTGGAGGGTTTGTAATGTAGTTCTTTTAATATGTCATTCGTGGAAGATAAAGTTAAGTAATCTAGTGAATACAGAGATATTATGTCTGTTGTAGTGATGTTGTTGGAATTGTTGAAAATCGTGTCTAGTAAAAATGTTGAAACTTTTTCGTTTTCCAAGCCGAAAATTAGTCTAATTACGTATTCATATGTTACTGGAGTGGGTTCCGTAGTGGTATTTAATATTGTAGGTGTGCTTTCAATGTTGGTCGAATAGTTTTGGCCTAGAACTAGATGGAGACACAGTAGAAAAATTGTTAATGGGTTGGTCCTAGCCATTTTTTCTCATAAACTGAAATAGAAAACATATTATTAGAAATAAAATATTTTGTAATTAATTGGCTGAAAGTGTTGATCTTTTAGAAACTCGGCGACCACAAAATACCTTATTCTTTATGAGCAAACATTTATTTACTAAAAATGGGATTATTATCATTAAAAACCTATCAGTTCCTGCAGGTCCTGGAAGAACATAATAAGAGTACTCTTAAATGGGTGCCGGAACATGAGGGAGTATTGGAAAACGAGAATGTACATACTATGTCATTGCCGGAACCTCAAATGAGAACAATACTGTGGTACAATATCGGAAACTCGAAAAAATTGCGAAAGCGCCTTGTCGAAGGCTAGCGGTGTTTTTTCTTACATTTTCGCTGCCTGTCCAAAAGTTCCTTGCTGTTTACAGGGTAGAGTTGTGGACTGTAGTTGTGACAAATCTTGTAGAAATTTCGTCGATAGATTCATATAAAAATTGTCGTGAAATTCAGAAATTAATATTATTGCTTATTACGTTTTATTTTAACTTTATAAACATTGTATTTTATAGCCACATTTACATTTGAGTGTTACTTTTACATAGAATTGAGTTTGAAGATCCTGGTTTAAAACATCTTTCTATGTTAGTTTAATGTTAAAAATGCGACCGTTCGTGCTGAGATTGATTTAGTTGTTGCTTGTTTGGAGGCTCAAATTGTTCTCCCTGTGTGAAACAATGTATACCGTGACTAGCAGTACATCGGATGTACACGAAATATTTGTACATCGGATGTATACCCATTATTTGTACATCATAATTTTATAGAGCTTTGTTTCTAAATAAAGCAAAACATTACAAATTACTTGAATAAGGATAATTTCCTGACTGTAGTAGAATTTTATATGCATAAAAAGTTCCTAGTTTTATTCGGTCAACAGTTTTTTTTATTAATTAAGCACTACATATGTTTCGCAAAAACATTTTTTATCTTCTGGTGCAGTCAATATATTTATCAAAATAGGAAGAATAAATACAAACAGTTTATAATTTCAGATCAAGTGTCTAAAATGTTTTCTAAATATATTATAAAAATTGCTCAAAAACCTAACAATACAACAAAAACGTTAGTCTCAAATTTCAAGCCCAAAATTAGTTAAATAAATCAATCAAATATTGTTTATAAAATTGACGCAGAGGCTGTAATTCCACTTAGACAAACTAAATAATATTTACATAAAAGAATAAAAAACCATAAAAATAATATAGTAGCGGAGAGCCGCCAACAGTTACCACCTTTGTAAAGAAGCACTGGGAAATCTTGACATTAGGCCAGGTCATATGAGTATCTCAAGGTTAGTGACAGGAGACGTGCTAGACATGAGATCAGACCACGTAACCAAGAGGTACTCTTTTAATACTCCCTTTGAGGTTCTAATACAGGAAAGAGCAGAGATCACCATAAGGGAGCCCAATGCCCAACGACAGGAACAAACCTGGTATACAGACGGCATATTCAAATAATGTCAGACAGCCAAGCGGCACTTAAGGCCATATCGAGTCAGAAAGTTACGTCGAGGCTGGTATGGGAATGCATCGAAGAACTAAGAATACTGGCAGACCGAAATAGAGTAAAACTATTTTGGGTGTCAGGTCACAAAGGGACCGAAGGCAACGAAAAGGCTGACGAACTTGCAAAAAGAGGGTCAGAAGAAACACCGGAACCAGACACAAACCCAGGAGTACCATAAAGTACAGTCCGGGGTTTTATAAATGACTATATTCGGGAACAACATATCAACTATTGGGAAAGCACCCCAAAACAGGCACATGGAAAAGCCTTCATAGGCAGACCATGTCCCAAAAGAACTGTAGAACTACTCTTAATGAATATGAACCAGTTGAAAGTGATAACAGGGTTCATGACTGGGCACGCCCCAGTAAAGGGACACTTGATCAAAATTGGCATGTACAATGGGGAACTCATGTGCCGACTATGTCACAAGAAACCAGAAACGGCCAAACACATACTGTGCGAATGCGAAGCTCTAGATCGCAAAAGACAGGCTCTTTTAGGACAACCCCAGGTTGATCCAACAACGTATAGAACCCACTCATCCAAGGATCTGTACAAACTTGTACAAGGTACAAAGGTGATAGAGTGGGTGCTATGAACTAACATGGGGTAAAACACAATAAGTCAATAGGCTTCAGTGTTATTCGGAGACACATAGTCAGACGAGCCCAGGGAAAAAAAAAGAAGCGCCTTCTACTTTTTCATCTAAAGCAATTTAAATGCGTTTGATAATTTTCCACACAGTAAATATATTTCTCTTTTTAACCAAAATAAATAATTTTAATAAAAATTTACATTTTGTATTTTACTGACAATATTTTATTTTTTTATAAAGTGGCCACTGTAGGGGGCATGCTCATACACTGGCCGCTATTAACCCCAACAGCAGCCACAAATAAAATAAAAAATAAGTCAGCAAAACTTGATTTTATTATATCATAAAATGGGTTATAAACAAGCGTAAAAGAAAAACTAAATAACATTACTAACTAAAAAAATATAATTATTTTTCAGATGAACATAATTGGTACTCTATAAAGTGGATATATCTGGGATATCCGGAAAAACAAACTTTCCTTCGTAAAAATGACACTTCAAACTCTCCATCGTCAAAACATTTAATTACTTTCGCAATAAAATGCTTAGTGATCTTCTTTTTGAATAATGCAGCCAAAATAAAACTGTCAACTTTAATGTTTTCGAGATTGTAATCAGTGTTTTTTTTCAAAAGTTTCAGTAAGTGTCGAAGAGGCAATGGATATTTAATCGTCGTTTTCCGAACTTGTGGAGCTATTTTTTTCTTGCTGTTCTTGTTCAAAAATTTTTCTTTTTGTCTGTAAATGAACTTTTATTTTCTCCTGAAACTGTTGAAGAAATGGTGTTCCAGTCAATATTTCAGTTAACTTTCTTTTTCTTTTACCTTGAGAAGTTCTATCAATTACTTTTGGGAACGGCTTTACTTCCTCTGGGCTAAAATAACACTTCTTTATATTCTTATTAAAGGCTGAGCAATAAGTAATTTATCTGATTTTGAAGATGGACCATCAATTGGTTCATCAACTACAAATGGACAATCTGTTACAGATGAAGGTAGAAATTCATCATCTCTGAAGATGTTATTATCAAAGAAAAATATGCCACTTGATTTAAACCCAGAAATAATATTGTTCGCGGAGAATGCTTTGGCATACGATTTTCCTAATTACTCACTAATTTCGTAAATCCTTATACCAGGATGATTCAAAAGCCAGTTGCTGCATTCATTGCTGTAGCACCTTTTCAAAGGCCCATAAACGCTCCTATCCAAGGGTTACATCTTGTGACTCGTGTGTGGTGGGAGGATCACGATTTGGACGTTTTTCTCGGGCAAGTTTTATTACATCAAGGGGATGTGGCTCTCGTGGGTATCAATCAACTGTAAAATAGGATTTTCCGCTGAAGGTCTAGTATGTTTAATAAAATGTTTTAGCCAATCAAGAAATATCTCTTTATTGATCCAACCAGAAGGGTTTGCTGCCCCAATAGTTCCTGGCGGGGCACCTTTCAGCATTGGCTCTTTGAAAAAAATTTCACGTAAGCGATATTGCTGTTTTGTCTTGACATTGATTTAAACTTTTTGGATTTCAATTTTGATCATCCGTTAAATATAACTTCCTTCTCCAATCGCAACATCGCAACTAGTCCTGAACAACTACACCTCGAGCAAGGCTTCCGCGGTGCCGTTTTTGTTTCTTTCCTAGAATCAACGATGGCGCAACGGGATCTATTCAGCCCTAGTCATCGATGCAGAAAAATAATTTCTGCATATAAAACATTTTCTTGTAAAATCGGAGCGAATTGCATTTTTAACCATCAGTTCATCAACTTCTTTGTCAGTTTTGCATTTTTACTTTCGAGGCATCTACAAAATCGAACAGAAGACTTGTTTAAATAATACTCATACTAGAAATGAGGATTATTTCGGCCGTCGCCAAAACCTCCACCTGCTTAGGGGCCGAAGCATCACCATTAGCTAGCAACTGACTATCTGAAAATTGTGAGTTTTATAGAAAATAGACATCTCTAGCACGAGTCACTTTACCATTTTTGTATACTCTATATCCTACGGAGTCTTCACAATATCCTATAAATAGATATTCATCACTTTTAGTATCCCATTTTTGTCGAAGTTGATCAGGTTTATGGACAAATGCTCGACAAACAAAAATTTTGAGATTTGATAAATCTGGTTTAATTTTTGATCAAGCTTTCTCAGGTGTGATATCTGAAATCCAGCATCGTCTAACATACAACTTGCTTTATCGCAAATGGAACGAATCGCTCTCTCAGCTACACCATTAAGTTCAGGAGTCATTGGAATTGTAACATTATGAATTCCATGTTCACTTAGAAAAACGTTAAAATGATTACTTATGTATTCACCGCCATTATCAGACCTAAGAATTTTAATTTTCTTATTAGTTTCGTTTTCTACCATATTATTTCATATTTATGTTTTAAAAAATATATAAATTTTTTCCTTGAAAAATCATCTACGAATATAAGCATATAGTGACAACCTCCAATGGACTGAGTTTCCATCGGACCTGCTATATCAGAGTGAACAAGCCCTAAGACTTTTTTTGTCCTTGAACTAGATTTATTAAATGGTTGTTTAGTTTGCTTTCCGTTTAAACAGCCAACACAGGGTTCATTAAAAGTTCCTTTAAAATTAATACCTATTACAAGTTCTTTTAATTTATTCATATATTTGCTATTTAAATGACCTAAACGCTTATGCTTTATTTTTGAACAAGTTATATTAGCAGTATGAACGAATTCAGAATTATAATTAATTTCTGAATTAGAAACTTCAGAAGTAGAAATGGTATTTCTTTTATACATTCCATTAAATCTACTGTCTGTGGCACATTCTTTACCAAAAATTTGAATATCATTTTTATTGTAAATTCTGCATTTTTTAATATTAAAAACACAAATTAAATCTTTATTTGTCATTTTACTTACAGATAAAAGATTTGTGGATAATTCTGGTACGTGCAAAGTATTAATAGCACATTTAATACCATTTTCAGTAAGTATTGGAATATTACCTGTACCTTTAGAAAAAATCGTTTCTTTATTTGCACAAATTACTTCAGTAGAGGAAATATTAGAATTAAAAGTATCCATCCAATTATTGTAAAGAGACATATGCATAGAACAACCTGAATTTATAAACCACTCACTCATATTTCTTATTCATATTAGTCATCAAAACATACTGAATCAGCTTAAGTCATAAAATCTTGAACATTTGCTATTAGATGAACTTGGGTTGTTTTTGTTCCTTGAAGAGTCATCGTTCTTCTGCGGACAATCGTCTTTTTTATGATGACCCAGTTTCTTATAAATATTACATTTGTACTTCTTTTTAAACTTATTATGAGTTTTATCTTGATTATTATTCTGATTTTCCTGATAGTTACTCTTTTTGGTTCCATAAAAAACAGTAGTATTATCAGATTAATTATTTAATCTAAATTCCATATTCAGAAGTCTTTGTTTAATGTCTTCAGAATTTAATTTGTTTGAAGATGATTCTAGGCCTATTATAAATGGGTCGTAATATTTAGGTAAACCACTAAGATATATTTCAGCAACAAATTCGGATTCAAGTGAATGGCCCATATGAAAAATAAGAAAATTTGATCGTTTATGAAAAAATTTGGTACGGTGGTATTATACGCCGACACTCGAACGGCGGATATAACTATTGAAATGTTATAAAGAGTTTCTAGACACTTTGAAACACACTATACATAACAATTTTGGGTCCGCTAACACTAAAAAAAATTTTACCTTAAAATCCAAAATCCTTAAAATTTGTTGTCGGGTCTCCATCATAAAACAAATGTAAAATAAACTATTTTCACTGATTTCTCGTTGTAGAAACGGCTAAATATCAATATAAGACCATTCATAGAGCAATAAACCGTACCAAATTTTTTCATAAACGATCAAATTTTCTTATTTTTCATTTTTAGTTTGTTACAAAAATAAATAAACACTAAATTATTTTTAATGACAATTGATGTGTCTAGTTTCTATAAATGCGGTGTTGCCAAATCGAGTAAGAAAACATATAAGTCAGGAAATAATTCGGTTAGTGAAAGTTGGCTGAAAAATTACATAGTGTCTGGCCAGCAGGTAAATTTGGATCTCGAAGTGAAAACATTTGTAGTAATCACAGACAACCGTCTTTTTATTTCATTTCAAGATGATTGTACGTTAATTACGGCATGTCGGTACTTATCTAATATTAAAAAAACAAAAATTCAATTTGAGCTGTGTTCAGGCCGTTGGAGTTTATGCCGGTCGGCGTAGCCAGGTATGGTTTAAAAATTTTCTGGTGGCGGTGAAGCCGCCACCTTACAAGAAGTCGTTCCTTCATTTTCTTATTGTATATTTTCTTATTATTAGATGCCCACGATACAAGACACATTCGTTAAAAGTTGGGATCAAGGTTCACTGGCCAGACGCTAATGTGGGTTGGTTAGGTTAGGTTTTTTTTTCAATTTGAGCTGTGTCAAAGCCGTTGGAGTTTATGCCGGTCGGCGTAGCCAGGTAGGGTTTAAAAATTTTCTGGTGCCGGCGAAGCCGCCACCTTACAAGAAGTCGTTCCTTCATTTTCATATTATTAGATGCCCACGATACAAGACACGTTCGTTAAAAGCTGGGATCGATGTTTACTGGCCAGACGCTAATGAGGGTTGGTTAGGTTAGGTTTTTTTCAATTTGATCTGTATCCAGGCCGTTGGAGTTTATGCCGGTCGACGTACCCAGGTATGGCTTAAAAATTTTCTGGTGGCGGCGAAGCCGCCACCTTACAAGAAGTCGTTCCTTCGTTGGCCGTAAATTTTTTGGTAGCACCACCCTACAAGAAGTCGTTGCTTCATCTTTTTATTTTCGTTTTTAAGTCGTGTGTTGTTATTATAAAAGATACAAAAAAAAATTATACGAAGTTTTTGTTATAAATCAAGTTCCCTATAATCTGACATGTCAAAAGTTTTATTACGACGTTTTGTATTTCCAGGGCCACCTTCAACTTATTTTTTTAAAAACGGACCTGGATTTTTAACTGTAATTTTTTTATAGCTTTTGTATAGCTAAATACAACGATATGTTACACTTTACCATTTTACTACGTTTCGTCTATGAAAATATCATCAGCTATGTAGCTTCTGATGATACCGTTTCGTACTTGATTAAATAATAATTAAAAAACAAAAAATGCTTAAAATATGAAATTTTAAATATTATTTGAAACATAATACAAGAATTATTTAATTACAAAATGGGTTACAATTTTTTATCAAACATGATTAAGTACAACCAGCAAACAAGACTAATGAAGAACGAATTATGGTTGTACACATTCTACAAATAATAAAGCTAATAACAAAAACAAAATTCAAAAACAAAAACAGTCACAATAGTTGCTTAAAATGTAGTCCATTCTGTTGGATACAGAGTGCAATTTTCCTAGACATTTGGGATGTAGTTTTATCAACCACATCTGGTGTAATTTTTTAAATGCATATACTATTCGTTGACGAAGTTCTTGTAGATTATTTGGCATATTTTTGTCGTAGATTTGGTTCTTTACGAAGCCCCATATAAAATAATCCATGGGGTTAAGACACGGAGATCGAGAAGGCCATCTTATTGGTCCATTGGTACCAATCCAATTACCTCTAAAATATTGATCGAGATACTCTGCAACCCTCCCAACATTGTATGCACCACAACCGTCTTGCATAAATTATTGAACATTTTGTCTTGTTTGTAAGGGCATCTCATCGAGTACTTCCTCCAATAAATGTAGGTATCGGAACTGATTTAAATTACCATCCAAAAAAATCGGCCCAATAATCTGATTATTGATTATTCCACACCACACATTTTGGGTAAAACGGAACTGTGGACTAACTTCTCTGACTAAATGGGGATTAGAAGTAGCATACAAATGCTTGTTCCTGGGATTAAATATTCCACTATTAGTAAATGAGCATTCATACGTCCATAATATCTTTTTGTTGAAAGAATGGTCATTGCGCAGTTTTCTACTATACCAACGACAAAACATCATTCTTCTATCAGAGTCTCCAGCATGTAATTTCTGGACTTTTTGAAATTTATACCCGTTGTATTTATGTTTCTTTAAAATTCTTTTAGCCGTGGAAGTTCCTACTACACATTCTTTAGCTATTCGCCTAGTAGAATTTTCGGGATTAATATGTATTTGGGCAAGAACATTAATTTCATTATCAGTATGTCGAACCTGATATCTAGTTCTCCTTTTTTTCACACTACTATGCTCTGCCATATTTTTTGAAATATAAGAAAACATCCTCTTAGATGGCTGTTGTCTATCAGGATATAAATCTAAATAAGTCTGAGCTGACCGGGTTTCATTCCTATGACATCTTATATACACATGATACATATCTTTCTTCTCTTCTCCAGTATAACGAAACCATAATATTTATTTCATTTTAAAATATTTAAAGTTAAAAAAGTACTGTAATATTAGATGTTACAGATTATAACAGAAATGTTGGTGACAAGTTACAACTGACATGCATGGCAAACATGATTTTGTTAAAATCTTATGTATGCAAAAATGAAAATATTAAAGATAGAAAAAATACGGTGTGAGAAATCTAAGCGAAAGATTTTATAAAAAATCAGGTGATATGAATTTATAGATTGCTTGACCGTTTTGTTTTTCATTTTATGTTTTCGTTATTAGCTTTATTATTTGTAGAATGTGTACAACCATAATTCGTTCTTCATTAGTCTTGTTTGCTGGTTGTACTTAATCATGTTTGATAAAAAATTGTAACCCATTTTGTAATTAAATGATTCTTGTATTTTGTTTCAAATAATATTTAAAATTTCATATTTTAAGCATTTTTTGTTTTTTAATTATTATTTAATTAGCAATCTTGTTTTAATCAAGTAAGAAACGGTAGAGTAGAACAAATTTAAGTTTGGTACAGCAAATGTTGGTTGCATACTAATCTGCGCATATAGGCGGGCTTTGTTTGTCAGTGGCGGGACAAAAATAAATGGAAAAATAGAAATACTTTTTTATGCATGTAATTATCAAAATTCGAAAGGTAATTAATTTGCTTTATACAATAGGTACGTAAGTTGTTATGCTTTTTTAATTTAGAATACACATGCAGGTTACTAAATGTACCTACTTAATTGGATCCACTAAACAACCTAACTTACGCAGCGTATATTTTAAATTATTGTGGGTTTGTCATAAAATGTAGTTTTGGAAAACTTGTTAACTACAATAAAGTATATCTATATTGCAGTAGCTTCTTCAAATATTCAATTCTTTTTATTCGAATATCATGGTTTTCTATCAGGACACTCCGATTATCTTCTGTTTTTCGCCATCTGTAATTTGTTATAAAATATTTGAAGAATACGCAAAAAGGCTTTGTCCTAATTTAGTGTAAATTGTGATTATACAGGGTGTCTCGTAAATAAGTACCGTAAATTAGCGGAATGGTAAAGTATAAGCACCTGAATCCTAACTCGTTTATTGTTTTCCTTAATGTCTCAATTGACCCTGGAAATTCCATTTGTTTGTCCTTCATCTTTTGCATAATACCTTGAATAAATAGAAGTAGGTACTTAAAATGTTTGGGAACGAAAATGTATATACTTACCAGCAAGTGTAGGTGATCTTTTCTCGATAGATTACATTTTTAAGTGTTTCTGTTTCTCCAGAGCTTAACTTAATTTTTTTGTCACGACGACGTTTTCGTTTCGGACTTAAAAAAGAAGAACATGCCATATTTCTATTTAATTCTCGCCCTTCTTTCCTTATTTTCTGAAGGGTGTTTTTACTTACACCTGTCGCTGCTAAAATCCGTTCTCTGAAAATATATTGAAAATCTTATTTTATTTTTACTATTTTAATATTTGTTTAATTGTCCAACAAGTAAATAGCACAACCAAACACGAAATGTTACAATATAAAATACAATATACCACTGCCTGCAGGTATAAAGTATTTTAAAGAAACTCATTTTAAATGAATGATTATTGATTCAGCCTATAGGTACTCTGTGAAATTATGCCAATACAGCAGGAGCATAAACATTTTTTTAATTTCACAATGGTATCGTATCTGAATAGTTCCACATAATTAAAATATTATTATGTAATTAAAAATACTCACCTAAAATTCTTTAAAGGTATCAATACGTCCTTGGTAGCATTGAAGTGGGCCGCTTCTTCTTCCATAAATTTCGAAATATTATTAATGATTTCTTTTGTTTGACTGCGTAATCCCTGTCCCATTCTGCCAATTTTTTTCGGAGCCATATCGTCCAAATCACTTTTATTTCTAAATTAACTATGTAGATACTATAACTAAACTTATACACTATTATTGCTACTCTACTATAACTACTACGGCACTAAATTAAACAAATAAGAACAAGGAAATACACCACTTGAATAAAAAAGAGCACTAGATATACCACATAGCGCTGTTAGATGCAAATTGTTTCACCTATTCGCCTCTTTACGCTACGGTACTGACCATCGCTGTGTTAGGGGTTGGCATGGTAACGATAGTCAACAAATCTACGGCGCAACCATCGGATCGACACGTGGGTGTACCAAACTTAAGTTTGTTTTACTCTATCATCAGAAGCTACATAGCTTGATTTATAACAAAAACTTCGTATAATTTTTTTTTGTATCTTTTATAATAACAACGCACGACTTAAAAAACGAAAATGAGGTTTTTCGGATTTTATCGAATATCTCCGGAACGGTCTAGGACGTTTCGACGCGGCCATTTCGACGCAGCCGTTTCGACGCGGCCGTTTCGACGCGAGGACATTTCTACGCCAGGACATTTCGACGCCGGCCGTTTCGACGCCAACTGTATTTTTTAGGTAGGTAATAATTCATATAAAATAATATATTTGAAATGTCTCTTTTAATTTTATTATTAAGAATGCATAATATAATTAATTATGTGATATTGCTTTGAAATATTCGTTTATATTTCTTTTTATAATTGATTTTTAAAATCCTCTCGTCACAATCATGAAGACTGAAATCAGCGTCGGTATTATAACGACCCAGCAAATTCATTTGCACCAAATGTTTTTTCATATTTTTCACCAAATTAAAAAAACAACCTAGCAGCTCTGCATTTGGAAACTCTTCTTTGAAAGCGTTTATGAAACCCAATTCAAAATCGCATGAAATGTTCTCCGGATTTGCAGCTGGCTGTAAATGTCTTATCATACCAATCATTCGGGCATATGTAGTTTGTCGTTTGTTGAACAGGAGAGCATAAAGAATAGGATGAACTCCCTCAAATTATTTAGCCATAATTATGTAGGTAAAAAATTGAGGCAGTTGGCTTAAATGTCCCATCAACAAACTTATATTTTGAGTTCTTCACCCTGTAAATACACGGTGTTTCTAAATTCATGCGACAAAATTCAGTAGGTGATTGCTCATATGAAATTAAGATGGGTCTTTCCTATAACAAAATTTCCTCAGTCCACGTCTTTTCAAGATATCACCCTTAAAAGGTGGTGACTAAAATTGAGTTTTTATTTTTTTTTTTCTAAAATTTCAGTAAAGCTAGAAACTTGAAATTCTGTAATTTTCGTGCACTCGCAAAGGACTAACCGTATTTTTTCAATATTCCTGTTACATTATAGGGAGGTGGGGGGGGGGGGGTGAAATTAACAACCTTTTCTTTATTTATAACTTGAAATCCTTGTTTTATTTAAAAAAAAATTTTAATTTTTAAATTTTTTTTCTCAAAACCAATAGCTTCAAAGAAAAAAATAAACACTATAATTTATAATTTTTTTAATAAATTGAGTGGAAAACAGTAAAGATGTAAAATTTAATACGATTCATAATATTAAAAAAAAAAAAAAAAAAAAATACCCGAGGTTAGTCCTTTGCGAGTGAACGAAAATTACAAAATTTCAAGTTTCTAGCTTTACTGAAATTTTAGAAAAAAAATAAAAACTCAATTTTAGTCACCATCTTTTAAGGGTGATATCTCGAAAAGGGGTGGGCTGAGGAAATTTTGTTATAGGAAAGACCCATCTTAATTTCATACGAGCAATCACCTACTGAATTTTGTCGCATGAATTTAGAAACACCCTGTATATATATTGTTAGCAAAAAGAGATTACACTCAATCGAAGAATTATTAAACAGTAAGGCACGAAAATGATAAACAAAAATACAGGCAGCCATTTTACACGAGCGCACGTATGTGAATACCCATTCCTTACGAACGACCGCAGGCGGCCTCAGGATACAGCGTTGTCAGAGTTGCTTTAAATAATTTCTAACACGGCCAATCCTAACCAAAACATCGCTCTCGATGTTTTACTAAATGTCTTCATCTCGGTCTTCATATTCCTCTAGATTTTGTGGTTCTTCTTGCTCCCATTCATTGCTAAAAGTAAGATTATCATAATTTTATATTTATTTACAGAATTAAAAAAAATGAACAAATAATATTTGCATACAAATCGACTCATTTATTTTTAATCTGGGTCACAACTAATTTCTAATAGCGCAGTGCGTTATTAGAATCGAGCTCTTAATGCAGAATCAGATTCAAGCAGATCTTAAAAATATCATTGCTGCATTAACAAAGCATACTAGGTGATATAATTTCTCAATGTTTAGCTAAATATACAAATATTCAACATTTTAACATTCAACCATTTAAAATGCAAAGCGTAACAAGCTTTTAAACAATAACTAATCATAATGCAAAGCGTAACAAGCTTTTAGAAACATTAACTAATCCTAATGCAAAGCGTAACAAGCTTTTATAAACATTAACTAATCATAATTCAAAGCGTAACAAGTTTTCAAACATTAACTAATCATAATGCAAAGCGTAACAAGCTTTTATAAACATTAACTAATAATAATACAAAGCGTAACAAGCTTTAATAAACATTAACTAATCATAACGCAAAGCGTAACAAGCTATTATAAACATTAACTAATCATAATGCAAAGCGTAACAAGCTTTCAAACATTAACTAATCATAATGCAAAGCGTAACAAGCTTTTATAAACATTAACTAATCATAATGCAAAGCGTAACCAGCTTTCAAACATTAACTAATCACAATGCAAAGCGTAACAAGCTTTTAGAAACATTAACTAATCATAATGCAAAGCGTAACAAGCTTTTAGAAACATTAACTAATCATAATGCAAAGCGTAACCAGCATTCAAACATTAACTAATCATAATGCAAAGCGTAACAAGCTTTTAGAAACATTAACTAATCATAATGCAAAGCGTAACAAGCTTTTATAAACATTAACTAATCATAATGCAAAGCGTAACCAGCTTTCAAACATTCAGCATAAAAGTTATTTAACATTAAAAGATTACATTTATTCTAACACGAGCCACTTATCATATGCCTTACCTTATTTCACTTTCCATTAAGTCTCTCATATTCTGTCATATTCATTGAAAATGACCAGTCACTCGGCCACATCATTAACTGCTCCTTAGCAGCTTTAGTAATTAAGGACTTTCCTACTCTTCCGATTTCAAAGCGACCCTCTGGTGTTATATTCATGATTTCATATGGCCCTTGGAATTCGTATTTTAATTTACCCTGGTGCATGTAGTCATCCCAGTGCATAAGAACAAAATCACCCACTTTGTAGTGAAGAGTGTTGAGACGTTTTTGATTGGCTCTAAGACGAGTTTGAACAGATGCCTCAAGGTTTTCTCTGACTCTGAGTGGTGTTGCTCCATCTATTTCAATTAAAACGTTTAGTGGAGTGATACCACTTGTTTTCTGTAGTGTTGTGTTCAATACAAGTTGAATTTCCCATAAATTGCTCGACCACTCTGACCGGTACTTTTGTTTCTACTCGAATTAAATTCATAATTGTTCTTATATATCTTTCTACCTGTCCGTTAGATTTATGTATATCAAGAGTTGTGTAATGATATTCTATACCCAAAGAATCCAAGTAATGGGGAAAACTTAAAAATTCTTAAAGTTTTTACTGGCATCCATTATGATTTTCCCAGGAGTTCCGAATAGTAATATGAGTGATTGAAATGCCAACCTCGTTTCATCGGTTTTGACAATTTTCAAGGTTTTAAGAACACAATACTTTGTGAATGCATCGATTAGTACAAGTACATGTTTATATCCATCACTTGCTGTTTCTAATGGTCCCAGACAAACGCCATGTAGAACCTTCATGGGTTGGGTTGGTTTCTCCATATTGTTTATAAATCCTTGTAACGGTCCTGAACAAGTTTTCTTTATGGCACAAACAAGACCATGTTTAATGTATTTTTTTTACAAATTGGCATATGCGTGGTAACCAAAAGTTCCTGTGGATGGTTTCAAGTGTCTTATCGGTTCCTGTATGACATTGTTCATCATGGAATATTCTAAGCACTCCTAGTCGGCTCTGGCGAGGCACAAACGATTTGCACTCATTTTATTTTCCGTTTTGACCATGTAATGTAAGATATAATTTTTTACGGTATAGCGGGACTTATCCAGACGTCCTTCTTTCCTGTCATCTATAAGTTGTCTAACCTCAGCATTTCCTCCTTGTTCAATATAAAGCCAGCTTTCATGTGTTTTTTTATTTTTAATTATTTATTTGTATCCAAACAGGCCAACGGCCTTATTACATGGATAAAAGTATCATAATACATAAATAATAATAATAAACAGTAGGTAATTACAACTAATATTACAACTTATTCAGTAAAGCAATAATTAATCAAGAGTAATGTAATAATTAAATACAAGTTTTCGGAACATATTAAATGGTAGTGTCCAATCTACATCAATACAAGTGTTGTTATTATTATTTGCCAATCGGAGCATGGTCACAAGAGGTGGCCTGGCAGTGGTAAGTATGGCGCTTATATAATAATAACAATAAAAACATGAAATGCCTTTATAATAAAGTACTAATATTAACGTTTCATTCAGTAGTTACAAGCTCCTAACATTAAAGGTACCTAATACTGTTAATCATCAAATTAAAACAAATCAGAAACAAAATTTATAATATAAAGACCAATTATTAATTATATTTGTAAACGTGGCAGCATCGCATCAGCTGAGTGGCAGAGATCGATGATATTTTTCCTTAAAATAGCCCCTAGCAAAATAAAAACTAAAAAAGCACGTACGTTGGATAAAAAAAAAAACATAAATAATGCCTGTGTAGGAACGGGAATTATAAAAACAAATCAACAAATCAACTCAAGATGTAATTTGATATCCTTTTTGAATCTAATAGGTACTAAAAATCATAATTACTGAACTAAATTGAAATAAGCTTTATTTTTTTTTTATAACATGTGAAAGAGCCCTTTTAATAAAATAAACTTAAATAATAATTAAATCTTTATTAAAATAAGAGTAATTTACAAATAGACCAAAAAACTACTAAAAATCTCACAATCGAATGCCGATTCCCGGCATGGAAAATGAAAAATATACGAGTTAAGCAACACCTGCTAGAAATGACTAAATTCCTTATCTTAATTACTTTAGCAGAAAAATAAACAAAAGCGTCTTTTAAAATTCTCTTTTACATGGATTTAGGAACTATAAAAAAATATTGAAAGTAAAGTAAGTATTAAATCGGCTGGCACTTCTGCATTAGTTTATTACACCAAGTACCTACTACTAGTATAAACACTAAATAACATTTTGCGATCATTTTACTTACTCAGTGAACAATGGGTACTTATCCCACTTCTGATGTTAGCAAAAAGAGATTACACTCAATCGAAGATATTAATATTAAATATTCTCAATTGAATACACTAAAAAATTATTAAACAGTAAGGCACGAAAATGATAAACAAAAATACAGGCAGCCATTTTACACGAGCGCACGTATGTGAATACCCATTCCTTACGAACGACCGCAGGCGGCCTCAGGATACAGCGTTGTCAGAGTTGCTTTAAATAATTTCTAACAATATTGAAATGAAATAACAAAAGTAAATTCTAATTTGGGACGAACTGTACACTGTGACAATTAGTACAGTAACTTTGTAAGTAAAAAGAAACATTAGCTGTCATAAGTGATAAAAAAAAATAATATTAAATAACGATTAAACAATAAAGGTTCACTTTAAAAAAAAAATCACTAAAAAGTAAACATAATTAAAAAAAAATCACATTGCAATGACCACAAAGAGTATCTCAATAACATAAAAAAAAAACATATACGAACCTACCTTTACTTTTTTCTTTTTTTTGGATGATTGGTATCCAAGGGGTAACTAAGGGGTTGTTGATTTTGAGATGGAGTTTTTGACAAACGTTTGAGATTTTTTTTGAAATTAAAATTGGAATTCTTGATATATTTTAAGCAGTTACAACCTAAAAATAATAAAATATTCTTTCAAATTTTATTATGTACATCCTGGGTGAGTAAAAAAATTACCTACCGTTAACTAGAAGGAGCAAATCGTGTATCGAACTCCGGTCACCAAGCAGACAGACGATTCTGTGGGAATCAGCCATTTCGTCCATGTTGAGAAGGAGTATATTTCCAATTCCTGGAATCAAAATAACTTTAACTAGGAAAGAACTGAGGTTTTAGTGAGTAAAATAATTTAAACAAGTTGATTAAAAACGATGGGCCCATAACACTTTAGTGTCACAAAAAGTAAGCCATTTAGAAAGAAAATAGAACCATTTTGAATGTGGTAGAGACTAATTCTTTACAAAAAAGTGCGGATTTTTTCAAAACATAACCATTTTTTTCTAACCTCAATTTTTTTATTTTTTGGAACATGAGTGAATTGTTCGCCGAGTTCAGGTACGAGTTTTGCAAAAATTTGTCAACACTCAAAAAAAACTAGTTTCTACAGTAAATTTTCGCAAAAAAAATAGAAAAACAGCATTTTTTGAGAAAAATATAATGAAAAATTGAAGTGATCTAAAACCATATATTTTGTTGTTTGTAAAAATGCAGTATGTTTACCTATAGAGAGACAACTTAAAAAATATATTTTTCGTCATGAAATGTACCACCCCAAACATTTTTCCCATATTCGCACAAGAAAACATCACTAACAAAAAAATTGTATATTTGTTATACTGAAATATCAAAATATTTAAAAAAAATTACGTAACCGAATGCACGAAAAAATGAATTGAATGTCGCCTGAAATGAAAGCATACCTAATTTTTCAAAAAAAATCGCTTCCCGGCCAACTGACACAGATCAAAGAATATACATTCTTGCTTCTCAGCTTAATATCATTACTTCTGCCAAACAAACCTAAGTTGTCTTATCTATTGATTGTTGCAGTAAACACAACATACAATTTAGGAATATTTATTGATTTAAAATACATATTTTTCTGCAATATGCTCATAAATAGTCTTTAATAAATAATCAATAAAACGCTTAAAACCTATGTATAATATAAAAACAAATAAAATTGCGATAAATGAAATCAAACTCTCGACAAACGCACAAAAGAGCATCCGCGAATCGAAATTACTACGCTTCTATCAAGTAATAGGTAGTTTTCAACATCCGCAATAAAAAATAGTTCCAACTTGGAAAGGCCATTTTTTTGAATTTTGGCTATAATCCGCAATTTTTTTTCCAAAAATCAAGAAATACCTATCTGTAGTTTTATTTAAAACATATGTCAAATCTGTAATTTTGTGACACTAAAGTGATATGTCACCAAAACGATATTGCAAGCTACTTACTTTTAAAAGTTTTTTTGAACAGTTTATTAATTGACTTTCGGTTTTTAAACACAATAAACATTTTGTTACGTTCTGTATTCTGCATTGGTGTAAATAATTTTTTTAAATTTAGGTTAGATGTATAGAGCTCTTTACAAATATTTTAAGAAGGGTAATTACAGAAAGCTAGTTTTAATTTTACTTAAGTAAAGTGAATCTCCAGAGAACAGCATACTGTAATATCCTCCAATAGATGGCGTGTCCGCCATTTTCTATCCACAAAATTAATTATGAATAATTTTTTTTGTTCCTATTTATATCTAAATGTTGAAATGATTTGGTTTATAAATAAAATGAAACTAATATTTTTGTAAAAGGAATATTTTATTGATTAATTGGGAAAATAATACTCTAATCGAGAAAGGTAACTTAATATAAAAAATAATTTCATATTAACAAGGAATAGCGCCAGAATCCAAGACCCATGAGATGATAAGAGTAATAGCCGGAGCAATAACAGAAATTAATAAAGGTAAATTCGTATAACTAATGATATGGTTGAGTAATAATTATTGAGTAAAAAAATTATCAAGTTAAACATAAAAAAAATATATCACACTATAATCATCAATATAAACTAAAATCTATCAAACTCATATCCATATCAATATATATTGTAATGGAAATGAATTATCAACATTTAAGATCAAAAATTAGCTGTTTAATCTAACTAGGATCAGGTACCTAAAATGGGATAATGAACTAGTTAATATAACATGATGTATCAATATTAATATTTAGGTAATTCATTAAAAATCTTTTTAGGTACCTAATTTTCAGAGATTTATTGTTTATGCCTTTTATATATTAACAACATAAGCCAACTAATGGTTACATATTTACTGCAGCTATCAATGCTTACTGTGAATATTTAAGCAACAAGATAAATTATCCAATTTTATACAAAGAATAGATCTGCAAAAAATAGACATTTCAAATATTTTTTTTGAATAATTCATTACCTACTTAAAAAAATTTATATTTGGCGTCGAAACGGCCCGGCGTCGAATCGGCCGGCGTCGAAATGTCCTCGCGTCGAAACGGCCGCGTCGAAACGGTCGCGTCGAAACGGCTGCGTCGAAACGTCCCATTCCGTCTCCGGAACCAGTCAGAAAATTTGGAACTTCTATGGACCATTGTATTATCCGTCAAAATACGAAAATTTTTCCCCATTTAACCGACAATGTATATCTTACGGTTTACGAGATCTCTGTATACGCAAATTAAATCCGTTCCACCCTGTTTACATAGTATGTAAATAATGGACACTGGATTACATACAGGCATATGAACAACAATTCTAATATTTTGAAGAAAATATTATCATTACGCTGTGGGCTATTATTTACGGATCACCCTATATTCACTTCATAATGGGTCATATAGTGCTACCGTTAAACCAATCCTTAAAAAAATAGTAACGCGCCGCGGTAATATCTTAGAGGTAGCGTGAAAATGTACCATAAATTACAGACCTCACTTCAATTGAAAAATATTTGTATTAAATTAAAATGAATATTTGCAGTATACCTATAAAACAATAAAATTACCCGTCACTGGAAACATTTCCTATGCGCTAGTTCAGTGTGATGTCATTTTGGTTCCACTGACATTTAATTCTAACCAAACTTTTAACAAAAACATCAATAAATTTGATATATACGTTTTTACTGTGTTTAGTTTATTTCTAAATATTGTTAACAAGTCATAAAAAATAGTTTAAAGATATGTAATTGGTAACTAAGCGATTGTATATTTAATGCATGCTATCTACTTTAGGAATATATTTATATTAAGTGAAAGAACGATATAATTTAGGTAAACAAAACGAACAAAACGCACTCAAAAAATCTACTGTCACTTTAATTGTCAGTGGAACCATAATTACATCATCACTGAACTAGCGCATTAGGGTCCAATTAATATAAGAAGAACATAGCTACGTCATCAACTGGCGTGTTTTGTTTAATCACCTTCAGTCTTCAGTTGTTTTATGTTCCACTATTAATAGTAATAGTCTTAGATAAAAGAAACAATAGATGATGCATTTCATTCATAAAGTATGTTTTGTTTGGTCCCAATCATCGGAAAAGAGAAAAAAGATATTTTATGCGGATCGAAAGAAGACATACTGTAATCGAAAATATCGTCTGGCAACGCTGCTGTTACACGCAACTAAAAGCACAGCTTATACAATACAGCTCCACAACTCCGTGTCGGCGTCTTTGATCTGGCGGTCGAGAACCAAGCAATACGGAATGGTGCTATCTCTGTTAGACTCGAGGGAAAAGTCGGGCCCGGATTAAACAATTTTTTTATTATTGAAAAAATTGAAAACCTTGGCGTAATAAGGTTGGTTACATGCCATATTAAGTAAGTTTTGGGAAATTAAATTTTTAATTTGTTTTAAATCTGTCAAATATAATTAGAAACATTATTTAAATATAAATATTACGAAAAATAGCACATCTTTCGGATTAGAGGTAAAATAATTTGTATGTGGCTAGTAAAATCCTCGTTAACAAATGTTTTGAGCTAAAACAGTCACTTCACGACAAATTGTGGCTTGGATCCTTTTTACACCAAGGGCTTCAATTGTTAAAGAATTGTGTCACGCTCGTGGATGCAAATCAAGTGGTACCCCGTGTCTCTGGCAAGTGTTACTCTTCGCGCAAAGGGTTTATACCTAGATAAACGAATGCTTCGACTGAGGTCTGGGTACTCTATGGTATTTTGGAATTATAAAGAATTTGTGCTTTTATTTTAACAATATTGGTTATATTTAGATGTATTCTTATTAATTGAAATACAGATTTGTAGAAGTAATACTTTGACAGTTTTTATTAATATAATATATTCAATTTTTATCTGACCATACCGAAGTAGGGAATTTTGAAACTTTATAGTAATGTGAAATTTGAATTACAATATTACACGATATTACATAATTAGTACTTATTTTAGGTAGGTACTAAATTTGTACTTGGAGAAAGTAATATCGATTTTTACAAGAAAACTTGAAAAGTAAATTAATTTAGTTCCTATTTCTGATGTAAAACTTAAGTTTTGGTTTAAACCAAGAAAACAAATAAATTATAGTTTGTTCAACAAGGGTGAATATGATAGCAATATCACACCAAGACGAAGTTTGAGCACGACGTCGTATGCGGAGTACTCAATCGTCTGATTGTGATATGAACAATCCACTCGATATGGTCAGTATATTTTTTCTACGACCCACTAACGAAAATCTACAAATTTAAAAAATTATTTTAGGTTATTTAGACAAAATAACTAATTTTAAAATAATTTACGAAGTTGACTAATTTTTAAAATAAAATTAACATGAAAAATTAATTAGTCCTCGGCCTAGATTCAATCCCGGGCTTTTCGCGTGGAAGGCAGATGCTCTGTCCTCATCTTCACCGAAACTTTCAGGACTTTAGTTTTAATACTCGTAATTAAATTAGTATCATGTAGTTTGATTAAAATTTATTTTTTTTTAAATGTGGACACAATAAAAACAAAAATGCTATTATTTATCGAGTCTACACAAAAATTTTAATGTATATTTAATATCAATAACTAAAATATATATTGACAATTAGTTTAACAGAATTGTCACTTATTTAAAAAAATTTAAATAATAGGAGTTGGGTGACCAAAATATGAACTGTGATTTGTAGATTTAATTTTGTTAAAGTGTTCTCACTACCTAAAATGGATATGAAATATATTCGTAGTTGAACGCAATAACATACTTTTTCGTTTTGTAGTATGTGCATAGATTGGCTAATATCCATGCACAGATTACAAAACGAAAAAGTATGCTATTGCCTTCAATTGAACGAATATATTTCATATCCATTCTAGGTAGTGAGAACACTGCAAAAAAAAAATAAATTCGCCAATCACCGTTCATATTTTGATCAACCGACTGCTATTATTTTTAAAATTTTAAATAAATGACAATTCTGTCAAACTAATTGTCAGTATATTTTTTAGTTATTGAGATTAAACATACAATAAAATAAGTTATTCTTTTGGAAAACGTTAGCATGGATGACTAAAGGGTATTGGGTTAATTAATTCTAAAAGTGTGGTACAAATGTTATTTTTTGTAGCCAATTCTTCAAAATAATTTTGAAATATCTTTTCAATATTGAATATTACTTCTACAAATTCATCATTTGACAGTTGCAGATTTCCAAATGTATCTGGATTGGCGTTATCATATGCCTTTAAAAAGCAATAAAAAGAAAAATCATCTAATTCAACGTGATCTTTGTTATATTTAAGACAGGTATCGCAGAGGAGTGGATCCGCAAGGCTTTTATTAAAAGGTAACCACACACATACCTGATAAAATTTTTCTGTATCAATTCGTCTTTACAATAATTTAGGGAGTTAATAATTTTATCATAAAATAAAATACAAGGTGTTCCATTTAAAAAACATACATTTTAATTTGCCAGGCAAAAACGTGACACCCTGTATATCCAAAGATATTTTTAAAATATGTAGGTATTTTTCAAATCCATATAACGTTTATTTAAAACTTTCTTGCGTGTCTACAACAAAATAATGAACAATAACGCACTAATGGGATACCCTGTATAAATTATATTTTTAAAAATGAAAATTTCTTATAATGTGGTACTTATCAGTTTGGGTCCTTGGGAAAACTAAAGAATGTTTTCTTGCAGGTATAACCCTTATTAAAACAGCTTTTGACTGCACAAACAGAATGATGTCTTTTTTTTTTCACTCATTCTACTCATAGCTAAAGAGTCACCAAAATAATAACAGTACCTTTAACTCAAACAAAATCAACGAAATTATCATTTTGCATTGTTTTGATAAAATCCTGTTTCGGACGGAGTCTTATTCCGCCAGTGGCCACATTTTCATTTTATTCAAATATTTATCGACGTTAGTAAGCGCTTTGCTTAGCACTCTTTCCTATTTTTTTCATCAAATGGAGGACGAAAATGTCACGTTAAATCAGGTGTTTTTGTACATGAAGGAAATGAACTCCAATCTTAGTTCAAGAATAGACAGAATTGAAAAAACTAATTTATCTCTGCAAACGACGATTGAGAACGAAATAATTGATTTTAAATTAAGAGTATCAACACTCGAAGAAGAAAATAAAAAACTCGTGGAAAAAGCAGAGAGAACTGAAAAGAAATTGAAACTAAATAATTTAATATTTTATGGAATTCCTGAAGAAGAATCTACAAACGAAGAATTGATTAGAACAGTACGAAAACTTTTAAACGATAAATTTTCCATTAATATAAATATTATTGAAATAAATAATCTATACAGATTGGGAAAAAAGGGAAATCAGAATAGACCAACTTTAGTATCCTTGACTTCATTTTTAAGAAAACAGGAAATCTTACGTAATGGAAAAAAACTAAAAGGATCTGGCATAATTGTTACTGAAGACTACACGGAGAAGACTCTTGAGGAAAGAAAAATATTAGTTCCATATTATAAGGAAGCTCGTTTGAGGAATAAAATAACTATCTTAAAAGGTAGTCAATTGATAATTGAAGGCAAAGCTTTTACTTGTCAAGACCTTCAGAAAATTGAAACTGAACTAGATATTTTCCAATCTCAACCACAACGTGAAGTCCTAAGCGAACCTCCAACTCCTACAACAAATTATCTATCAGAAGAAACCGATATTGATGTAGTAACTAACAACTTAGAAGCAATTTGTTCCAACGCTAACGAAGTCAAGGCCCAACCACCCATCAAGGAAGTTGTTACAAAAGAGAATACTCTAGCTTTCACTAGAGCATCGTCAGTGTCAGAAACGCCTAAGAAAGTAGTGAGAAAACAGGGTCCTATTACCAGGGGTATCCATAAAAAATAACAGCCATATTGTGTATATTGTGCAATTGTTCATATTAATGTGCTGTTGTTATTTGTAGTTCAATAGAATTTTAATATTTTAGTAATTTTTCAACTCTTTTTTTTGTCGTATATAAAAATGAGAATAAGTGTAGTTAATATTAATGTTAGGTCTCTTGTATTGCATTTCAATGCTTTTAAAGATTTAGTTTATTGTAAATATGATATTATTGGTGTAACGGAAACCTGGCTTTCAAATATTATCCACGACAATATTATACAACTTAATGGTTATCGACTATTCAGAAGAGATCGGGGAAGTAGAGGAGGTGGTTTACTAATTTACATTAAAAATAACATTAAAGCCAACATTATTCAGGGGCTTAATTTAAGTAACACTGAAGAAATGTGGGTTTCCTTTGTATTAGATAGAAAATATGCATTGGGGATTTTTTATAGACCACATTCCCACACAGTTTCTAACTTCCTGGAAAACTTTGAAATGTCTCTCAGTATCGTTGCACCTAAATTTAATCAAATAATCTTATTAGGAGACTTTAATATCGATGCAATGGTGCCTGATAGTTGTTGCTATAAAAGGTTTGATACTATCTTACAGTCCTACGATTTATCTCAGTTAATTCATGAACCAACACGGTATGGATCGACAAGTGCTACTGCTTTGGACTTGGTAATCTGCTCTGAAACTATCAAAGGTAAAGTATCTGTAACTGATGCATCTATTGTAGCTGATCATTGTATGTCATCTCTAACATTTTCCAATAAAATTCCAAAAACAGATCCCTCCTTTATCACGTTTAGAAATTTCAAACCTTTTAACATTACCCATTTTACTGCTGAACTAGAAGCAACTAATTTTGATAAAATTTTTCATTTACGTAATATTGATGATAAAATTGATTATTTTAATAATATCCTTCTCGTTCTTTTTGACCACCACGCACCACAAAAGACTGTAAAAATTACACGTCCTTCTGCTCCTTGGATCACATACACTATAAAGAAAATGATGTCTCTTAGAGACAGAGCATTAGTAAGGTTTAAGAGAACCGGTGTTCAGGGTCATTGGGAATATTATAAACAGTTAAGAAATGAAACTAAGAGTGCAATACAAAGAGAAAAAAAGGCTTATTTAGAATTTAAGTTAAGAAACTGCGGAAATCAGAAAACATTCTGGAAAGAATTACGTAATCTAGATATTTACTCTAAATCTAAGAACCATTCCTTGCCAATAGAACTAAAAAATCCAAAAGAAATTAACGAATATTTTGTAAATGCATCGAAATCTGATTTTCCTGTGAATAATTTAACAGTCGACTATTACAAAAATAATATATTGCCTAATATTATTTCTTTTAATTTTTCATTAACGAACGAACTAGAAATCTATAGAACTATATTATCGTTTAAGTCCAAAGCTGTTGGTCCAGATCTTTTAAGTGTTAACATGTTACTGTACGCTTGTCCATTTATTTTAAAATATATTTGTCACATTTTTAACACTTGCATTACCCATAATGTTTTTCCGTCTACCTGGAAAAAATCTCTAATCCATCCACTGCCCAAAGTTAGTAAACCGTTAGATTATAAATCACTTCGCCCTATTAGTATATTATGTGCTCTTGCAAAGTGCTTCGAAAAAATTGTTCATGTACAAATAAGTTTACACATTAATAATTATACTATTATACCTCAACAGCAATCAGGATTTAGACCTAAACATAGTTGCACTACCGCTTTATTAAACATTACTGATGATATTCTTAGGGCAATTGATCGTAATGAATTAACAGTACTTGTACTATTAGATTTTACCAAAGCTTTTGATAGAATAAAACATGAACTGTTGCTAGCCATATTCCATTACATTGGTTTCTCCGATAATGCAGTTGAGCTGTTGAGCAGCTATCTTCAGGGAAGGGAGCAAGCTGTTGTTGTGGACAAAATAGTATCACAATATTTGACAGTTGAGAATGGTGTTCCCCAGGGCTCTGTCTTGGGACCGATC
Organism: Psylliodes chrysocephalus; assembly: GCA_927349885.1. Lineage (NCBI taxonomy): Eukaryota > Metazoa > Arthropoda > Insecta > Coleoptera > Chrysomelidae > Psylliodes > Psylliodes chrysocephalus. Next base: position 85,990,990 of record OV651813.1, on the reverse strand, counting down.
TTTTTCAATATCTACACTTTTGAATTTTACAAATCACTGAGGTACTCCACTAGCCATTTCTATGCCGACGATACTCAACTTTATATTTCTTTCCCTGAAAATAATACTCAATTAGCAATAAAACAGTTAAATAGGGATCTCCAATCATTAGCGGATACTGCCAGACATTTTTGCCTCAGTCTTAACCCATAGAAATCCCAAGTTCTCTTCTTTGGAAGAAAAAATCCGCGAAAACGAACTCTGGACTCTGTTATCTTAAACATAAATGATACACCTATACCATTAGTTGAAAGTTCAAAAAATCTTGGTTTGATTCTGGACACCTCTTTGCATTATACGCAACATGTAAACTTAATTATTAAGAGAGCTTACTGCAACTTAAAGTTAATTTATGCAAATAGGGGACTTTTAGACCGAAAAAGTAAAATTACTCTATGTGAGGCTTTGGTATTTTCACATTTAAATTTTGCCGATGTAGTATATGGTCCAGCACTGCTAAAATGTGATTTGCGAAGACTCCAATTAGTACAGAACTCTTGTGTGCGTTTGATTTCTGGTTTAAAAAGACGCGACCATATCTCTGAAGCTTTAGCTGAGTTAGGGTGGCTAAATATTGAAAAACGAATCTTGTTACATTGTTTTATATTTTATCATAAATTAATTATCTATAAAGAACCATCGTATCTTTTTAACAAAATACAATTTAGATCAGACGTACACCATATCAATGTACGTTTTCGATCTTGCTTGACGCCGCCTATTCACTCTACTTCCCTCTTCGAATCATCCTTTTCGTATAATATAACCAGGCTATACAACAGGTTTCCGAGACATCTTCTTACTTGCTCATTGAGCACTATAAAAAATAAAATAAAAAACTTGCTATTTACTAATGAACTAACATTCTAGACTTGTGCTTTATTTTCGTTTTCTATTTATTATATTATTATTTCTGCGTCATTAACATGGATTAACTTGAATTTCGCTTGTTTTTATCTAGCTTATATTATTATCATTATTATAATTATTTTTAATTAAGTAGTTTAATTAAATAGGTTGAGTGGAAGAGAGGACTTACCCTTGCTTGCAAGGATTAGACCTAACTCTGCCTTTTGGCAAATATTGTATTTTGCTTATCTGTATGTTTTTTTTTTCTCTGCCAATAAAAGCTTTTATTATTATTATTATTATTATTATTATTATTATTATAGGCTCCACGAAATTATACAATCAACGAAATTATAGGCTCCACGAAATTATACAATCAACGAAATTATACGCACGACTCAACACCTTACCTAAGTACGCTTCTGAACACCAAAACCGTCTTTTCCCTTCGAAGGCGGAGCTTAAGCGATGCGCGACGAAATGGACGCAAACCGTTGCCGCCAAGAGAGTGTTTTAGCTGTATTGTTAAGCTGTGCTAAAAGTCTGTCGATACCAGTGGCGTACCTTATTAAAGATAAAATCATAACTAATTATAAAAAAAATAATGAAATACTAACTTATATGGTGTGCAATAAATTTTATAATGGTTTAAACTTTAAAACGGAATGGATTTGGAATACGGGTATGAAGTTCAGTGTAATGTAGATAAAAAACTTAAAAACACTATTTTTTTCCAAAAATATTACAATATTTATTACATATAAATATGGTAAATAAAATAAATAAACTAAAAACAAGACAAATAAATCAAGATTTATTTTAAACAAATTTTCGATTTCAATTTTGGGGTTAAAATTTGAACAGTTTTACAAATTGGTAAATGAGAGCTTTTTAACAATAAATTTACCATACACAAGGTGGGTATTTTAATTGGAACGATTCTTATAGCAGATCTGGCAATAAGAATTTTGTAAAATCCAAAAAAAAAGAAGAACTGTACAACAATAAACCTATCCATTGATAGTTTTTAACTCGTAAAACTATGCAGTAAACTAACTTTCTTATGATCATCCATAAATAGTTTTTTTCTAAATGTGTGCGGCATAGATAAACTATCTTCTGGTTTCTTACTAGGGCTGTCAAAAATATTGATACTGGAATCAGAGCTGTAATAGAGTATTCAGAAATTTAATGTAAAGGTAAGTATACATTTTGATTAAGGAAATCTATGAAAATAATCAAAGAATGTAATGTAATATGAGTTTATAAAAAAGTTTGTCCTTGTTAAGCACCTACAAAATTTAAAGAACTTACAATATAAAAATTTCTGTGTAAGGTAAAGTACCAACTTTCATCTTAGAGGATAAACACTTAAATGTTCCGAGCATAACACTCGTTTTTGGATACCTTTATTTTCTTCAAGTCCTACAAGTGCGAGCCAAATATTTCTTGTATGCCTATCAGTTGGGAATCTAAAAATCAAGCATAAGCATATTTATTTCAGTACAATAGTGCAGACTAAAGTGTTTCTATTAATTACAATTTTTTGCGAAATTAATAACGTTGAAATATCAAAGAAAATAATAGTAAAACAAAAGTAGATAATACATATGATATTACGGCAAAAATCTTTAAATCTACACCACTGAACTATGCAATACATTATCACCTAGCCTTACTTACTTATGAAAAGATACTTCAGCACCCACATTTTCCAGTTTTTTGCATAAAAAGCACTCGCGAACCATGTTTTTAGCTATACACAAGCCTAATTTTTTCCAAAGAAAGCTAAAGATTAACAAAAACACCCAATATGCAACAATTTACTGGATCGAAACGTCGCAAACTATCGATGGATAAAATACTATACGTGACGTATAGTATGAATAAAACAAGGTTATTTTAAATTGCGGTGGTGTCACGTTTAACGCTTTTAAAATCCTTGCATTCATTTTCAGGAATAATAATGATGTTTGCCATAGTTTATCTTAGTATTTAAAAAGTTGTTATTTAGCAAGTGTATGTATGTAAAAACGATAGGTATAAAAATGCCCTGCATAATGGTGTGAAAATAGGTGCTGCTAAAATATCAAGTCTGCTGAAAGCGGTTAAAATAGCTTAATCTACTTTGTACACATTTTATAGTTTTTTGTTTTGTTACATGTCATTTTATTTAGAGACTTACTATTAGAAATGTTTCGGGAAATATTGCAACATCTCTGCCCACAAATCACTGGAGTTGTTAACACTGCACTAGGTACGAAAATGAATTGGTGGGAACGCTTGATGTGTCGAAACATATTTCGAAACTATTCTAATTAATAAAACTTGTTTCTATTAGCTATTAGTGAGTTATAGGTAAAATCTATTTTTAAATATGAAAGGGATAAACTACACAGCCTGGCAACTGCGCACCAGGCAACGCATGTCGGTTCATTTACGAAATAGCTACGCGCTACGTTTCTTTGCAATGTACGACCGGGTTTTAAAGGTAAATAGAGGAGCTTTGGTAATAGTACATGTACAAAGTTTATAAAAAACTTTAATGAGTTTGAGTGTTATTAGGTTGAATATTTACTATTGCCGTTGATAAATTAGGAATTGAAAATAAATATAACAATTGTTGCTATTAACAGTTACATTAGAAATAGCGTGTTCCGTGTCCGTGTACTTATATAAAATCACCAATTAATAATCTTGTAAACAAAATTTAATTTAGGGATAAATTACTCAGTATTAGCAAATGGATGTAACATGCATAACAACATGCTATAGTATTTTATAATCTAAGACAGGCTATTAAAAATATACCGAATTCAAAGTTACTCACTTTTTTATTTGAAAAATATTACACTTGTATGATGGTGACACAGAAACACAGATAAGTGAAATAAATTTAACAGTTTCATAGATTATATTGTTGTTAATTAATTGACACGGTCGAATAAAAGTTATCAACTAAACTAATTAAAAAAATTATCGAAATTAAAAATAAATTTGATAATGCAATTATTAGTGGATTGTACCTATTTAGTTGAAAAATTCATTCGTATTTTTTTATTCAAATTGGTTGATTCATACAAGGTGATCGTAAAAAACATTTGTCAAATATATTTAATTTTTTTGTAAACTGTTTATAACCAGCAATAAAATTTTTGAAAAATTCAAGCTATTACTGTGGCCCTCTACCTATGGGGTCTTAAATATTGCATTCGAGCGGACAAAATAATTTTCTTTTCATACTTTTTAACACTCCGACTACTCTAAATCATAGACATGCGCAGGCTTTTTCATTAGGGGGGGGGCATTGATTCAATTAAATATATGAGATGAAAGGCAATAACGGGTTTTTCTCTATAGCTCGCAAGCCTGTTGTAGGAGTTTTTTTTGTTGATGCTCACCAAAAGTAGTTAGGATCGTTAAATAACAAGGCAACGCGCGTTTTTCCAAATGACAAAATCAAATCAGTAACAATCATTAAAGCTAAATTGTCGATGGTTATTGACAGTTGTTGTCCTATTCCTAATAAAAATATTTAATAAATAAGTAATATAGTTAGTAATAAAATAATTTATTAAACAAAGAAACAAATAATCTAAAAAATACATAATAATAAAAATACGTAATAATAATAAAAAAATAAATAAAAAATAATAATGACGGGAAATATTTTATAAACGCATTCGACGTGTTGACGCTGTAAGAACTTTAACGTCTATTACATTATCGTACTTTACACAGGCAGTTTTTTCCTGTTCAATAAATAAAAAGAGAAGTAAATCTAGTCTCTCTTGTGACATAGTACTTCTTAGTTTTGATTTAACTTGAACCATTTTAGAAAACGAGCGTTCGCAAGAGCAACTAGTGACTGGTATAGTAGTAAACATTTTTAAAATTGCGAAAAAAACTAGGATATATTTTGTATATGTCTAAGGAAAGGATCGAATTTATCCATTCTGTAAAATTAACCCCTTCAGGGATAGAGTTATCAAATTTAATTAAACTCAGTTCCGCGACTAATTCTTCTTTTTTTATTTTAAATTTATTTTCGATTGAAGTGAAATCGCCTCCACTATTTAAAGTTAGTATTTCATCCATATTTCTAATTATATCTGTGATTTCTTGATTAAAACGTTGATCTATTCCGGAAATAAGTGAATCCAAAAAAATGGATAAAACGTGTTTATCCTAACGAAATCTTTGATATTTTCAAATTCGTGTTGATTATCACACATTTGGTCAATTTTGCGAGGAACTTTTCTTTTTCTTGTTTCCGGAATTATAATGCCATGTTTGTTAGATATTTCTTCAACTTCAACATATATTTTATTTAAAAATATTTCGGAATCAACCCTCAGTTTCTGCAAACTTGATTGTAAACTCTTTACAGAATTAATTGCGGTCAGTAAGTTCAAATTTTCCATTTTGTAATGCTTTACTTACTTTTAGAATCATTACTAAAATAGGTGAGGTCACATGCAAACAAATTAAGAAATTAAACGATTTTAACTGCGTTAGTAATCCCACCGCTTTTATTTTAACATCAGATTGTTTGATGTTTTGAATAATTTCTTCAAGAGCTATTTTTAAAATTTCGTAATTTTCCTTCACTGCAGAAACCGCTTCAGATCTACATGCCCATCTAGTTGTTGACGACGATTTTAATGTTTTAAGTGCCCTATTTACACTGTTTGCAATTTTTTCTAGAATTGCATGTCTTACACAACTACATTCAAGAAACGAATAAACACATTGAATTATTACAAAAAAATCAAAAATTAATTTGTTATTTGGGTGAGAACAGCAAACATCTACGAGAGTTAAATTCAAACAGTGAGCTTAGCAGTGAACGTATAATATATCAGGATTCTTTTGTTTACATCGTGACTGAACACCAGAAATATTTCCGGACATTGTCGAAGCCCTGTCAAAACATACAGATATTACCTGTTCCCATTATAATTTAATTGACTTTAAAACTTCATCCAAAGCATTAAAAATGGACTCCAAATTAACAGATGTTAATAAATGTAATAAATGCAATACAGCATATTACTTCTGTGTCCTATCTGCAATAACGCAGAATATTTTCCTCACGAACTGTTCTAAAACATCCCGAGGAAGTTTGGCTAATCTGGAATTACCAAACAATAAAACAAGGCCTTAATATTCCATGATAAAATTTTGAAAGCGCAAACTCTAAATCCCTCTATATTATGTCAACCTGAGAATTACGTATTTTCGTTTTATTGCTCTCCTGTAAAATTTACTATTTGCTACTTATGCCACTTCGTGAGAAGGGCGACGATATGTAGACTTTTTGAAAGAAATTAAAAATAAAACAATTCTGAGGGATGTGTGGCTCAGTGGTTAGAGTCAGGACTTTCGGATCCAAGGGTTCTGGGTTCGAATCCTGCAGGCAACGGAATTTTATCTAATTAATTTAATTAAATAAAAACTAATTATAATGCATAAGAAACAGTTCCCACTTGACCATTCACTGTTGGGTTCTAATTAACAGTGCAATTCCTAAAGTGGCGCTAGAAACAGTAACTAATTTGATGATGATTAAATCGAATTTAAAAAAGAACATATTAATAAAGAATAAAGAAAATATATATAAAATCTTTCTAAAGTAGGTCTCTGAAAAATTCACGCATGTCGGAGCCTACAATTCTTCTTCTTTTTAAGTCTTCAGTTTAGATTTAATTCAGAGCCGTGTATACTTATCACGAACATGACTTGTATATATCTTTGTCGATTATGGCCTACTTTAGAAACATTTTTTGTGGACCACTCTTTACTTTATACATGTATTATACCATGTGTGTGAATATGAATCTACTTTCCTCATCACATATATGTAAAATGTCAAACACATAATTTCAATTTTGATCCATAATAATAATAGTAAAATCGATTTGATGATTAAATTTTTACATTGATTTTTATGTTTACATAGATTCTAGATATTTATTTTTATCAAATTACTTAAATAATTTCATTATTTTTATCTTTTTTCTGGTCAATATACATATTTGATTAGATAATTTATGTTGCAAAAATAAATGTACTACTTTCATTTTGCAGGTTATATTAGACAAAAGTATAGTTGGACGTAAAAATATTCTTTCTTTTTCGGAAAACAAAGGATATCGTATAAAAACACGTTTAACGGCAACCCAGGGATGGACTATTAACTGTATGTTACGCTTTAAAGAGGAAATGTTATACGTATTTAAATATCACATTATTCGCATAATTTCCTCCTCCGATTATTTAATAAATATCACTAAATTTACTTTTAAAGGCAACACTTACGAAATTGATCCGAAATAAATATTCACGATTTGTAATAAAAATCGCCATGAAACTATAATATTTCATTTCCTTGAAGTATTTAATTATTACATTGAATATTATTGAATATAAATTACTGTGGCTTTAATTTTTAAAGTGATTGAAGCATCCAAGTCTTCTCAACACGTCAAGGTTAGATTTCTAGAAAAAGAAAATAGGAACAAAACCATGTTCCTTTCCAAAATAACGTGAACCAACAGATACATGGTTATATCAAAACTATCATCTTCACTTGACATGTCATTCAGGTTTATAATGCAAGAATGAGCCGAAAATATTCGATGGTTATTTTCAATTTTGGTAATTCTTGAGATGAACGGTTTCAGACAACGCAGGATTAATTTTTTTACCTCCATATTGATATTACTCCAAATTAATTCTATGGCATTTAATGTACGATAATACGGTGGTAAATATATTACGGTCTGAACGAATGTCGTAGCCATCTAATCTACAACATGGCTAGGTTTGAGATTTAAGCCTTTCAATATTGCAAGAAAATCTTTTTTTAAACTGTAATTGGATATGATACACCCATTTTGTCCAAAAACGCGGAAACTACCTCTTTTTGAGCTTTTGCTTTTGGAATTTCACTAGTCTGACGAGAGTGGTAAAGGACATTATCCATTACTATATCAGCATTTGGTGGCAAATTAGGAATTAATTGTTCACCAAACCATTTCTTGAACAAGGTAGATGTCATAATATTGGTGATTAGATTAGATTAGGAGCTGGACGTTATTTGTCCTTGTCCACCGCGACCTTTTCAGATCTATTGTGGGACTCCGTTTGTTTTAGAGTATGTCGTCTAGCCTGGTCTTTTTTATTAGACTTAGTAGCTTTGACAGTGGCTCCCGCATGTAGTTGCATGCAATTGGCTTTTCTTCGCCCAATATTAAAAACCTCATTCCAGCCAAGCCTTCACATTGGCACAGGACGTGGAATAATGTTTCCTCTTCTTCTTCACAGAACCTGCACAAAGTTGCTTCGTCTGCTGGATTTATGACACTCATGTGCCTTTTGAGGCGACAGTGTCCAGTAAGAAGGCCTACTGTTATCCTAACGATTTGACGTTTTTGATCCAGTAGGTCTTTCGTAAACTTGGCCGATGGTTCCTTGATGAACTGTTTGGCCTGTCTCAGTCTTGGATAGTTGTTCCACCATTCCAGAGACTGTTTTTGCATCCATTGTTTAATGGATGCCTTGCACAATGCCTTAGCAACTCCACAGAAGGGTTCAGGGCCTGTCATGGTCTTATCTGAGCCTTCTCGGGCTAATTCGTCGGCCTTTTCATTGCCCTTATATCCCTCATGGCCTGAAACCTAGGCTAAGGTCACCTTATTTTGACTACTTAGCTCTGTCAGGTCTTCTAGACAGTCTTTCACCAGTCGTGATTTGATTTCTGGTGAGAGAATTGCCTTTAGAGCTGCTTGGCTATCAGAGTATATGGCAATAGTTTTGCCTGATACTTGCTGATTTAATATTTCTCTTGCACAGTGTTGTATGGCTATTAGCTCAGCCTGGAACACTGTTGCATATTTTCCTAAGCTTAGTGAAATCGTTGATTTCGACTTAGGTCCATAGATTCCAGCACCGGCTCCTTCCTTGGTTTTTGAACCGTCTGTGTACCAGACGAGTTCAGCCTGTACGGGAGGTCCCTGTTTCCAGGATTCTCGGGCTGGTATTTGAATTTGAAAATTTCTTTCAAATTTGTATGTGGTTATGGCTCTATCAGTAGGCATAGCTAGAATATTATCCCTTTTTACTTGCTGATATAGCCTTGTGTGGTCGGCGCTATGTAGTTGGCTTATTGGGTTTTGTCCCTGCATTAGCCTGTGAATAGTTGACCTGGTTTCTCCTTGTATGAAGATGTGCAATGGCGTGAGATTTAGTAATTGGTGATAATCTGCTGAACAACTCAAAATATCCTTTGCTGATAATAACAAGCAATTCGACATAAAAAAACCGTTTTCATTACCGGAATGTAATATTATAATACGTTTTCCTCTATTTGGAGGAGCATTTAGCAGATTGATAACTCCATCCTTTTCTCACAAAATCTTGAGTGTTGTACCAAGTTTCATCAATATACAGTATGAATCTGTCTTGTCGAGCTTTCATCTACTCTAGCAGGGCCGACTAGAGGGGGGGGTAGCCGGGACCAATTCCCCGGGCCCGGGCTCAAATGGGGGGCCCGGCAGCGGTATAAAGGGGGCCCGGCAGCGGTGGTGTTTGTTACTTTCAGAAATTTGACACAAGAGGGGGGAAGTCCTTACCTTGTAGAGGAGGAGAGACATTTTTGCTTGAGGACCTTTTTTTTAGAGGAATTTAAGTAGAGGAGGAAAAATTTTTGCGTAAAGGAGGAGGAAAAATTTTTGTTTGATGTGTTTTTGTTATTTAATGTTTTATAAAATTGTCGTGGGGCCCGATCTAGAGAATTGTCCTGGGGTGCGGTCTGGCTCTCGGCGGCCCTGTACTCTAGTGACGTATTCATTACATAAAATTATAATTCTTTAAGATTCCCTAATATACTGTCTTCTATTTGAGATAGGATATCTAAAACTCAAAGAATGGAGGACTTTTCTAGTAGTTTTGTCAGAATTGTAAGGGAAATCGGGAAACAACTTTATTTCATTTTTAATCTTTTGAAAATACGGCACAATATTGTAAAAATAAAAAGTACAAATTTTTCTTCTAATATTCTCCATCATGCAGTGATCTAGACTAACTAGAGATCTTTGATTCCGCTTTTTTCTTGGCTCGTAGTAACTTTTCTAATCGAAGGTTTTGAAATTTTTGCCAAATGTGTATTCTTTCTATGACACCGTAATTAGAACTATTATTTTCCAATTTTAATTGGTGGTACATATTTCGAATAATTTTTTGAGTTGCGGGTGATATCTACATACCAAATTTTTGGTAAATATCATCCCCCTCGTCTTCTTCCTTACATTCTTCTTTACTCTCAGAAGAAACTTTGATGGGTTCTGCATAGAATTATGTAGGGTCACTTGGGGTAAGAGCGCGTTGTTTGGGGTAAATGTATTAATAAAAATCTAAATAACAATATTCTAAATAATAACACGAAAATATTCAATTTTAGTTTGGCATTTATCTTATGTTTACGGGATCAACAAAAATTTAAAAATATATTACTAAAATTTATTATAAATGCCAATTGTTTGTTTTATTTGATTGTAGTACCATAAACGTTGAAATGGTAATCTTAATAAGTGTCATCTATTTACTAATTATTAATTAATATAAATTTATTCAGCTTGTCACTTTTTTAATAAAGTATTATCGTACAGATTTTATATTATTTACATTTTCTCAGTATATATTAATATTGGACCTCCAGTTCTAAGCCAAATCTTAACATTTTCCACTATAGAATTTGCAGGTAAAATATAACCTTTTCTTTATGAATAAGCCTGTATAGGTAAACAATAATTTAATCTGCCAACGCCCACTTTGATCTGTTTAAATTTTACAATTTATGTGAGTATTTAATAGCAAACATGACCGGGCGCTCTTCCGCCAAAAATCAATTTTACATTTGAGGCAGTTAAAAAAAATTGTAAAAAAAAATGGTTCAGGCCAATCGTTCTAAAAATGAACCAAGAATGACGCTAAACCGCGAAAAACTTATATTTTTAAAGAAAAACAACAAAAATTTCAACTTTTTAACAAATTAAATTTTTTGGCTCTTTAACGTCATTCTATAACAAATATCTCAACTATTTTCTAAATATTTTTTTTTTTCAAAAGATTACCAATTTTAAACAGGACCGAAGATTAACATAGTTTTCATTCCGATACTAATTATATTAAAACAATGATACCAGTGAATATGGCAACGCTGCTAGTATATGAAGCCCGTGGCTAAAAGGGTAGCTGCTGTTTAGCTAAATTTGTTAATTTCTGTGTCGAAAAATAGGTAGTTGTTTTTGAAGAGGTGCGAAATTATTGTGATCGTCTTAGTTTGTTGTTGTGGCGTTGTTAGGTTTTTATTTAATTTAGTTTTTAGTTAATTTATGAAATGAAAAATTCTGGAAGGCAAAAATGCACAGCTGACAAATTTCAATTTTATTTGTTTGCTGCCAGAGTTAGTAAATCCTAGAGAAATACGACCAGGGCCGCCGAGAGCTAAGCCGGGCCCTAGGACAATTCTCTAGATCGGGCCCCGTTATAAAAAAATCTTCTACCTAAATACATTTTTTTCTAAAAAAAAAAAAGGTCTTAACATCAAAATACTATTTCTCCCTCCTTCAATTACTTCAAAAAAAAAGGTCCTCACATCAAAATACTAACTCTCCCTACTCCTTCTTCTAAAAAAAAAAAACTTATGCTAAAACTTTTCCTCTGTTTATATTTCATTTTATTTTTAATAAACTTAACTTTCCTCTCTGAAGCTATTGGTTTTGGGAAAAAATTAAAGAATAAAAAAAAATTAAATAAAACAAGGATTTCAAGTTATAATTTTATTTCATAAAATTTCATCTCGAGAAAAAGTTTTGATATGAAATAAAGTAAGTGTTGCTAATTTCATCCCCCTATAATGTAACAGGAATATTGAAAAAATACCCGTGGTTAGTCCTTTGAGATTACAGAATTTCAAGTTTCTAGCTTTACTGAAATTTAAAAAAAAAATAGAAATTCAATTTTAGTCACCACCTCTTAAGGGCGATATCTCGGAAAGGAGTGGGCTGAGGAAATTTTGTTTTAGGAAACACCCATCTTAATTTCATACGAGCAATCACCTCCTGAAATTTGTCCCATGAATTTTGAAACACCCTGTATGTTGGTATATTAAGGTGAATGCAGCAGCCTTTATATTGTTTATTTTGTTTAAAAATTAAAATTTTAGCAAAATAAATTAGATAATATTAACTAGATATACCTATATTTTAAAGTTTTAATTCCTTTCAGTTTCCGGGAAAAAAAATCAAATATGATAATGAAAATAAATGCATTCTTCAACAGCACTATTCTTAATATAATCTCGAAATGTAAACTCTTAATGTCTTGGTAATGATTTTTAAAAATTCACCAAAATTAGTAGCTAAAACGCCTCGTTATGTGCTGCCTTCGGGTGTAACGCGCTTGTAACTGTCGTATCGTACACTCTGTCTTGCAACAATTTACACCAGTTTACACCAGAAGATAGCACTTAACGAAGCGCTTTAGCCACTAATTTTGGCGAATTTTAAGAAATCATTAACAAGACATTAGGAGCTTAAATTTGGGAATTATATTAAAAATAGTGCTGTCAAGGAATGCATTTATTTTCATTATGATATTTCAAAATTAAAGCCCTTTTAGTTTTTTTGGGAAACTGGAAGGAATTAAAACATTAAAATATATGCATATTATAGATATTATTGCCTATTATTTTGCCAAAATTTAAATATTTTGAGATATTCTTGTCCGAAAATTATAAGGGGTATGATCACCTTAAGATTGAAAGATTTAATTCATGAGATGCAAAGCATCATAATTGTCGCGTCACAAAAACCACAGTATTGTATATATTGTGTTTTAAAAGAGAAAAAATTAACATTTCGTGTTTTAATAGTTATTTTTTTTAATTTAATAATCTATGTGAAAAAAAAAAAATTTTATACAGACTTTAAAAAATTGTTATATTAATATACTTATTTAATTGTACTTTTGTATATTGTATATTTGTTGTTCCTTTAATACAATAAATACAATTTACCTATATCCAATTCATCACTTTCCGTATCCATATACCTAGGGTCCGATTACAATTAGAAGAACACCGCTACGTCATAACTATTATTTCGAATTTCCAATATACAGGGTGTCCCGAAATTAGACGGTCATATTTTAACAGCGTAATCTACATCCTGCAAGTATTAGAAATTAAAAATTTAAAAAAACCGAATTCAAAAACGTGCAGATGCCGTCACCACATCTTAACCAAATTTATATAGGATCACCCCTGAGGTACCCCCTTACTACCAAAAAAAGAATCATATAAATCGGACAAGGTGGTAAAGCATTATTGCCAAACATACATAAAAAAGGAAGAGTTTGAGGATTTTCTCATGAGCCCAATTATTAGATTTTGACCAAATTTATATGGAACCACCCCTGAAGTACCCCCTTTCTAACAAAAAAAGAATCATTGAAATCGGACACCGTGTTAAAGAGTTATCACTGAACATACATAAAAAAAAATTTTAAAAATATTGTGACGAATTGAGAACCTCCTCCTTTTTTGAAGTCGGTTAAAAATAGGAGTAAAAGTTTATATAAACATAGGTCCGAAAACATTTCGTTTTCGAGATACAGGGTGTTACAAGTGAAGTCCAGATGGAACATTTTTGTAAATATTGTCCAAAATTTCTTTAGTTACCGGTTTTTCAAAGTTAAAAAAAAAATAAAATTTTTGATTCTACAGACCTACTAATTATTGTTTACACTTTCGAATAAGGTAACATGCTTTTCTCTTGAAAATGGCGCGTCCTAGCGAGATGCAACAAATGTAGCTTTATTATACAGAAAATAATTGGTTTTCCAAATTTTATAGTCAAAAAATCTGATGTGTCCAACATATGACTTTCCTAGTTATTATAGGCTTTTTCTGGTTATTTTGTACAACCTATTGCAGCACCTCTATAAATGTTTAGAGGATAAACTAAATATATACATTTTCCACATACATCTACCGCGAAACATTTCTCTATAGTTATTCATTGAAAACGAAAATACTAAAAAATTAAAATTTTGCAATTTTCCTACAATTTTTCCATTACGGTCCATTTTAGAAAAATCATGTATAAACAAAAATTATAGAGATCGATATCGCAAACAACTTTTAGTTCATTAATTATCATAAAAATCAGAATTTTGCACATTTTGTCAAATTTCTCGAAGTTTAAAATGTAATGTTTTTTTCTTTATCCGTTTTTGAGTTTTCTTCAAAATTCAAAATTTACACATTTTCTCAAATATATCGAATATGGTCCATTTTAGAGAAATTATGTATGGAATAAAAATTATATAGAATTATATTTCAAACAACTTTTATTTAAACAATTTTTATAAAAAATATTTTTTTTACATTTTGTCAAATTTCTCGAATACGGACCATTTTAGAAAAATTTTGTATAAAACAAAAATTATAGATAATAATATTAGAAGTAAGTTTTATTTGAAGAATTTTCTCCTTCAAACGTAAATAACAGATATATTCCATAAAATATAAAAATGACCACTTATAAAGTACCACCCCAGATGTTCCGGCTCAAAATCTAATCATTTCATTAAACGCTGAAATAAAGCTTAAGTTTAAAATTTAGTGTTTTTCTGTGTATCGGTTCATGAGTTATGGTGGATACAGACACACACGGCAATTTTACTCTAAGCTCCCCCTAATTTACCCACCTAAGAAGATGATGAAAAACTGGGGTTTAGTCCAATAAATCTAGCGTAAAAGGTAAGTATTTGTACCAAATTTTACCTAATTATCTTTAAACGTTTAGAAAATATTTACAAAAGTGTGGTATTAGGACTTCACCTTTAACACCCTGTATCTCGGAAAAGAAAAGTTTTCGGACCTATGATTATATGAACTTTTATTACTATTTTAGGATTTAGATTACGCTGTTAAAATATGACCGTCTAATTTCGGGACACCCTGTATATCATCTATAACTATCAATAAATAAAAAATATAACATTCCTATAATATTAACAAGCCGCTAAACCCCCAAGTAGGCGGCGATAGCCAACGAATTACTTCGCCAATTGATGACATACCTGTGTTCATGTAATTGTAATCGGACCCTACCCAATATGATTCTTTAGCGCACGACACACAACATTGCCAAATTTATGTAGCGAACAAGGTTCCAAATACTTTAAGGGGTGGTCGTGAGATCCGTGCGGTGTGACGTCAGAAGGGACTGGATTGCTCTTAAATATCAATTTAGTTTTTGTGAGGTGTTACTGATCCTGTTTACTTAAAAAATAATCAATCAAAATTACAATTATTTACATTCAGGGATTACATTATTTTCATCACTTTCAAAGGGCCTCCAATAAGCCATTTTTTTATAAACCAAAAATCCAGACAGTAATGTGAATACAACACTGGATAATCAAATATTGTTCATCTGTGCACAGTCAACATGACGATAACGCATAGAAGCGTGCCAAATAACCAATTTGAACATGAGTTGAACAAAATCACAGAATTACTATTGGATATCCCACTCCATGTTGACCGGCTTTTCTTACAGGTTATCTTGGGATACAGCAAATAGAAATTTGAGAAAGGCTCGATTCGACCAATAGGAGACGCTAAAATTAAGGTATTGTAATTCATCGAGCCGACAGATTCTCATCCTACAGCGATGCCAGGCATAAAATATTTATTTGACACTCGGTTCCAGCATATTTGCTCGAAGAGTACTATGCGATTAACGTACACAGTCGTTTATCTGTAATAGAATTGATCGCACCACTTTATTTTTGTAGTTGGACAACTGGCTTTTCTAAGCTGAACGTCGGCGGTGTCTTTTTGAATTATATATCGATATATTAATAATTGATATTTAATTGTGGAATAGTAAAATTTATCTGTGCCGTCTACTACAAATATATTTTTCATTTTTTATTAACAATTATTGTGATAACAAAAAATAGTTTTTCTACCACCAAAATAAGATTTATCTACCAACAAAAGTCTATTCAGCATAGAATGACACAGATATACAATGTGTATAAACACAAAAAAAATCATTTATTGACGACAGGGCCATCCTCTATTACCTGCTTTTATGGCGTGAATAGAATATATGCACACGGCGTATGTTTGTAATAATTTAAATCCCGCTCCGCTTGCATATATTTTATTCACGATTCCATTGGATATTGTACTTTACATAAGTATTAACTCTTAAACTATTTTACTCTTAAAACGTAAAACAAACTTGCATTTTTAGAAAAACTATTTCGGCTCAGCGGACCCGACCACGAAATTCGCTTCGGCAGTCAATGTGTTATAAATACTTTTTTATTCATTTGTTTTTTAATTTATGGTTAGTTATTAATATTTCAACAATGCTGATTTTTCTCATTGATTGACCGAAAATACAAACGTAATTTTTATTTTTAATAATTGAAAATTGTAATGTATTTCGGAAATGATAAAAAAAGTGATAATGAATACCTGATATGAAAATATAAATTACGACTCTATAATTGAAATGAAATTCAATTTCTTTTTTTTTTTACAAAAACATTGTATCCGAAATATTTATCAGCAATGTGTCATAAGCTGCGTACACATAGTGTCTACGTGAGTTAATGGCATATGAAAAACTTTTTTATTATTAATTTTAGCAAAAAAGTTATTGTTCATAAAAATTTATACACGGCCTAAAACCGAAAACAAGAGTAAAGTACCTTTTGACAAACCTTTTATACGATTAATTTAATTTGATATTAGATGACTGTATTTAAGGTTTTAGATCATGCACCACTTTTACTGAGGCCCTTCCTATGGGGCCTCAGTATTGCATTCGTGCAGACGAAAAAAATTTCTAACTCCCAGTTTTTTAAACTTTTTTTCATGTTTCCGAAAATGCAAAAAAAATGTTCGTCTGGTCATCTGTATGTATGCCGGCATGATAACTCTAGAACGAAAGTTTTGATTGACTTGCGGTTTTGATTTTCTTGAATAATTACTTCTAACTTAGAACCCTATTGATTTTCAGAATTTTGGGTTCATCCTAACTACTTTAATATCAATTTTCTTAAAATCCACCTATGCATTTCTTATATGACTAATTTTAGAAATTTCAATTATTTTTAACGTCTGACATTCCTAACATTCTTTAAATTCCATACATTGCAAACATTTTCCAACGACCTGTCAGACAACAGCTGTCGATTGTAAAGATGAAATTTCTAAGGCGGGTTGGGACCTTCATAATGCAAACATAGTCATTTTGGATGCTATTTTTATTCGAAAATAGTCGCCAAGCCTGCCTATTTATGAAAAATATATAAGCAGTTTTCTAAAAATGACTTTTTTATGGTGGTGCTAACTTAAACTTACTACTATTTCGCCCCTAGCCACAAAAACCCCTTTATCAAATTTACTGGCTCTCTGTTGCAACCCGTGTAATGAAGTCAATTTTTCCTCAATCAGTTTATTTTCATTTTTAATTTTTAATAAATATTAAACGCGATTGAACGGTTAATTTACGGATGCGCGAACGCCGATCGAGATATCGCTGCGCGGTGGGTCTGGGCGTTGGTGGGGTCTCTGATAGGGAAAGGGAATCTACAGTTGAACGAGACCCGAGATGGAATTAAAATTTTGAGTTCGATATAATATTTGACCGTCACCAGTTGAGAATAATAAGCCGCACCACAAATCAATTCACCGCCGATAATTTTTGTTTCTCGTGTTCACAAATCCGTTAGGTAAAAAACCTTGTTTCGCTTTTTACGTTTTATATTGAGACCGTATTTCATTTTAAAAAACCGAATTAGCTTGTAGGAATAGGAAAATTTTCATTCAGTGTTTAGTTAAAAGATTTAATTTGATTTCATTAATAAATAATAGAATTTATTTCTTGGCAAATAATACTGTTTTTATAGATAGTGTTGAGTTAAAAGATTTTAAATTTGATTTTATTAATAAATATTAGAATTTGTTTCTTGGCAAGAATAATACCGTTTTTTATAGATAGTGTTGAGTTAAAAGATTTTAAATTAGATTTCATTAATTAATAAATATTAGAATTTATTTTTTTGGCACAAATAATACCGCTCCTTTAAAGGGAATAAAATTTGATTTAAATAACAAATGATAGGATTTAGTTCTTTAATATTGTAATACTGGGGATTTAGACTTTTGATCGTTAGTCTGTATTAAGAAATTAATTTTTTCTTTTTGGTAGGTTAAATCGGGAATTAAATTTGATTTTATTGATAAATACTTTTGTTTAGTAAGTGCCGCGTTGTAACTAAGTTGGGAATATTTATATACAAAGTTTTCGAGGAGACGTTTTCCCTCTTTTAATAGTTTGTTTATTCTTTTACCGTATATTTAAATAATCTTAAATAGCATCCTGTCCTGTTTGAACGGGCTTGTGATGACGATCAGTTCACTCTTGGAGTAGGTACTATCCGCGTTAGTAGTTTGTTTTTCTCTTTTACCGTCAATTTACATAACTTTAAATAGTATCCTGTCCCTGTCTGAACGGGCTCGTGATGACGATCAGTTCATTCTTGGATTAGGTGCTATCCGCGTTAGTTTTCTTATTCCGGTTGTATTTTTTTTCTCGTGCAAATTGCAACTTACAGAAATCTTAAATAGCTTCATTACCCTGTCTGAGCGGGCTCGTGATGACGATCAGCTCATTCTGGGATAATAGGCTACCCCGGGTATAAATTTATTTTTTTATTTTCTTTCCGTATATTTACTATAAGTAATTCATTCGCGTCCCTGTCTCCTCGCACTCTCTATGACCGTTTAGCTAATTTCTCGAATACGGACCATTTCAGGAAATTTTGACATAAAACAAAAATTATAGATAATATTATTACAAGTAACTTTTATTTGAACACACACAAACACACACACACACAAACACACACAAACACACACAAACACACACACGCACGCACCCACGCACTCACGCACGCACTCACACACACAGACATCATCGCGAAAATAGTCAAAACGGATTCAGGGGACCTCAATGTAAAAATCCGTCGAAAACTCGAGGTCGAAAACTCGAGGTCGAAAACTCGAGGTCGAAATCTCGAGGTCGAAATCTCGAGGTCGAAAACAAATTTGTTGTTTCACCGTTGACAAGCATGGTTACACTAAAATCAGTACCCGCGTGCCACAGCGCATAAAATAAGCTTCATAAATATGTATACATGGTGTCCCAAATTGTTTTACCCAGGCTATAACTTCTAAACCATGCAAGATAATCAAACCGGACGAAAGTCATCCATTATAATTGGCGGTGTACTTTGAAACAAATAAAAATTTGATGACTCGCCCTCAAAAACTACCCTCCTGGACAACCCCCTCAAAAATTATTAACGACACCCTATTTTTTTTCTGCTCATTTTTGTAGTCGCTACTTTTCTCTGTACAACTTTTTTTTTAAATTTTAAATGGCTCTATAAATAAGTGAGAAATTAAATAAAACTCTATGGCAAGTTGATGATAAAAAATACTTTATTAGGTGACACATAATTAAAAAAATACATTGAAACAAAAGAAGGAGAAGACAAGAAATAAATATCAACAAATAAATAGTAATAACTTATAATAAGTGCTCAAATTGCCCACCTCCCACTTCCACACATTTGTCAAACCTTAAGGTCAAGTTCAACGCGTTGTCAATGACAAGTGACGGCGACTTTTTTATCACAAGAAATACAGCTCTGAACGAAAATATTTTCAAAAACTGTTTTCATAAATGGGTTCAAAAAACTGTAAAGAATGATGGAAAGTCTATGGTTTGTTTTACTTTTAATGCATAATATTTTAATAAGTGATATTTAACAAATATTTAAAAGTTATGGACTTTCCATAATTTTTTATAGTATTTAAAAGTTAAAACGCAAAATACATTCTTTTATTTTTGCCTAATTATTTCAGGATTCTTGTGATAAGATTTAAAAATGTAGGGCCCATAAGATGCTGCCATCTGAACAGACGGAATAGACACTAAATTGAAAAATTGCAACATCGCTCCTTATGCAGACGAATGTAAAATGGTTTAGCCCAATTTGACCATGTTTCTGGGTGAGGGTCGAGGTGGTGTGCGGGGAAAGGTTGCAAGTAAATAAATTATTCTATAAAACTATAAATGCTATTTTCTGTTTGGAACACAACACAAGCATGTTTGTTTTGAAAGTTTGACGTTTATGGTTTGACGTGTCATTTCAATTTAATGGACTTTAATAATTTAAAAGATGCAATATACTTATATTATTTATATATATTATTGTAGATCCAAGTATGTTTTCGGTTTTTATTTTATTTTTATTTTCTTTATTTGGCTAGTTTGCTAATATCACAATATTCAAATTTATTAAAAAATAATGTAATAATATAACAATTATTTTAATAACATTCTAAATAGGAAATGTACCGGTGTGAACTTGGCAGCCAAAAGTTAGCGGCCAATTTCCCGAAGATTCCCGAAAAATCAGTAGCGTCTTTAAAAAGGTTAAAACTTTACAAATCAATATACAAGTAAATAATAATATTATTAACAATTTTATAAGAGTCTTATTTCCTTACGAGGGTCTAAGTTGGTTCAATGGGGTAGCAGCCGTTTTTTAAATATTGGAAAAAGCTATTTGGTACAGAAGGGAAAAAGTTAACACTTTAAAAATTGGTAAACAACTAGATAATAATACTAGAAACAATTTGAGACTAGTCTAATTTCCTTACGAGGGGTCTAAGTTAGTTCAATGGGGCTGCAGCCGTTTCTGAAATATTGGAAAAAGCTATTTGGTACAGAAGGGAAAAAGTTAACACTTTAAAAATTGGTAAACAACTAGATAATAATATTAGAAATAATTTAAGACTAGTCTGATTTCCTTACGAGGGGTCTAAGTTAGTTCAATGGGGTAGCAGCCGTTTCTGAAATATTGGAAAAAGCTATTTGGTACAGAAGGGAAAAAGTTAACACTTTAAAAATTGGTAAACAACTAGATAATAATATTAGAAACAATTTGAGACTGGTCTGATTTCCTTACGAGGGGTCTAGGTTAGTTCAATGGGGTAGCAGCCGTTTCTGAAATATTGGAAAAAGCTATTTGGTACAGAAGGGAAAAAGTTAACAATTTAAAAATTGATAAACAACTAGATAATAATATAAGAAACAATTTGAGACTAGTCTGATTTCCTTACGAGGGGTCTAAGTTAGTTCAATGGGGTAGCAGCCGTTTTTGAAATATTGGAAAAAGCTATTTGGTACAGAAGGGAAAAAGTTAACAATTTAAAAATTGATAAACAACTAGATAATAATATTAGAAACAATTAAGGGCTAGTCTGATTTCCTTACGAGGGATCTAAGTTAGTTCAATGGGGTAGCAGCCATTTTTGAAATATTGGAAAAAGCTATTTGGTACAGAAGGGAAAAAGTTAACACTTTAAAAATTGGTAAACAACTAGATAATAATATTAGAAACAATTTAAGACTAGTCTGATTTCCTTACGAGGGGTCTAAGTTAGTTCAATGGGGTAGCAGCCGTTTTTAAAATTTTGGAAAAAGCTATTTGGTACAGAAGGGAAAAAGTTAACACTTTAAAAATTGGTAAACAACTTGATAATAATACTAGAAACAATTTGAGACTAGTCTGATTTCCTTACGAGGAGTCTAAGTTAGTTCAATGGGGTAGCAGCCGTTTTTGAAATATTGGAAAAAGCTATTTGGTACAGAAGGGAAAAAGTTAACACTTTAAAAATTGGTAAACAACTAGATAGTAATATTAGAAATAATTTGAGACTAGTCTGATTTCCTTACGAGGGATCTAAGTTAGTTCAATGGGGTAGCAGCCATTTTTGAAATATTGGAAAAAGCTATTTAGTACAGAAGGGAAAAACTTAACACTTTAAAAATTGGTAAACAACTAGATAGTAATATCACAAATAATTTGAGACTAGTCTGATTTCCTTACGAGGGGTCTAAGTTAGTTCAATGGGGTAGCAGCCGTTTTTGAAATATTGGAAAAAGCTATTTAGTACAGAAGGGAAAAACTTAACACTTTAAAAATTGGTAAACAACTAGATAATAATATTAGAAACAATTTAAGACTAGTCTGATTTCCTTACGAGGGGTCTAAGTTAGTTCAATGGGGTAGCGGCCATTTTTGAAATATTGGAAAAAGCTGATGAAGATTTAGCACAGTGTTCCTATTGTGGACATGGTACGCTTGACGACACTACGACTTGGATTCAATGTGATAAATGTCAACGTTGGGTTCATAATAAGTGTATCGATTCTAAGAATGAAAATCAGATTTTTACAGGGGAGTTCTTCTGTAAAATCTGTCAAATCATATATCCAGATGATATAGAAACTTTTTCCATTTTTACTGAATGTCAAACAGAACTCAGTAAAGTATCTTTAACAGAATCTGAACGGCAAGATCTCGAAGAGAAGACTCGTTTGCAAAGAGGATGTCGTGAATGGAAAAAGGCCAGATCAATACGCATAACTGCATCATATTTTGGTAGGATATGTAATGCATACGTTAGTTCGTATAAAAATATTGTGCACCAGATTACAAGCGACAAGGAAATAACTACTCCAGCAATGCGTCATGGAATTAAATATGAAAAATCAGCTGTAAAAAAGTATGAAATATTGAAATCTGTCAAGTGTTGTGACGCTGGATTATTTGTTCACTCGGTTCATCACTATATGGGTGCCTCTCCAGACGGACTGGTAGGCAAGGATGGTATAATTGAGGTAAAGTGTCCTTACATTGCGAGATATCAGTCTCCGAATGATTTTAAATTTGACTTTCTAACTCAGGACCAGCAATCCGTTAAACAGAACCATGCTTACCATCATCAAATCCAAGGTTTATTGGAAATTACTAATAGATCCTGGTGTGACCTAGTAATTTATACTTTTAAAGATATCAAGGTTGTACGTGTACAAAGATCTGAAAACTTTTGGAAGTTTAACCTAAAAAAATTACAAAATTTTTATTATTTTTATATGCTTCCAACTATCGTAACTAAAAATAGCAACCTAACTACAGCTCAAACAAAGTGGACAACGTTAACAGTTTATAAAATTCTAGAAAATGGCTTGGTAGATGATATAAATTACTATAAAGAGCTACCGAATAAAAGAGGTTACGTTGTAACGGCTGATAGTCAATTAACATTTTCCATTAGAGAAATTTTGTTGGATGATTATATTACTTTAAATCATAATCAGTATCTAAGTAGCTTCATAATAGACCATTGCCTGAACATTTTTAATAAAAAAATTGGATATAAGTATCAAATTATTTCTGTGGCTAAATCATCCATTATTTTTAATGAAGAGGAACTGTCAGAGGAATTCGTTACTGGTATTGCCTTTACAAATGACATGATTGTCATGCCAATCAATAAAAATTTTCACTATGTGTTATTAATTATTTCGTTCATAGATAAAAAAATAATGCTAATTGATCCTATGGGAAACGAAGTGTTAATCATTTCATAAAGAAAAATATTGATATCCATCCTTTTGAAATTCAAGTACCTACCCACATTTTACAAAGAGACACATGCAATTGCGATACTTATATAATTTACTTTTTTCAAAGACTTACAAAGTCTCAAAATTTAAACATCGCCATAGATATCAACCAGTACCGAATAGACCTCAAATGGCTCTTGCTTCATCATAGTTCAGATATGAAAGAACGATGTTTATTTTGCTCCTTGGTAATAAAATCAAAAAAAAAATCCATATTCACCTGTCGACTCTGCAGAAGAATTCATCATAGATGCCTCTTAACAGCAGGTGAATTAAAAGAAGGCTTGGTTAGAGGCGAAAAAACAACTAACGACATGTGCGAATTGTGCAGGGTATACTAAATACTATAACGAAATAACAGTAATAAAAGGAAGTGTAAAATTGCTAAAAAAAAACTATATGCTAAAAGTTATATAATAGCCTAAAAACATCATGCTATCGATAATATAAATATTTCCGATATCCACGTACATTTATATTTAATTTCTTATAATTAAATAAATATTTATCACGAATATAAGCTTCCCAAGTAACACAGAAAGTTATATAAGGATTATACCGACCGTTGCAACAACTTTCCTTAAAACTCAAAAACATATTCTAATACACTATACCGTTATTATATATGATTATACGTTTTTTGGTGGACATATACAACCTAATAGTATACGTTGTATGGTAATTATAACTAACTTACAACTTTATAAAAAGATAATGTTTATTAGGTAATTACAAATGGATATAAAAAATTTACAAAGTAACATTTAAGTTTAGTTTGTAAAAATTAGTGCGCTTTATCTTTTTTCCTTCTGCCAAATAGCTTTTTCCATAATTTCAAAAACAGCTGCTACCCCATTGAACTAACTTAGACTCCTCGTAAGGAAATCAGACTAGTCTCAAATTATTTCTAATATTACTATCTAGTTGTTTACCAATTTTTAAAGTGTTAACTTTTTCCCTTCTGTACCAAATAGCTTTTTTCAATATTTCAGAAACGGCTGCTACCCCATTGAACTAACTTAGGCCCCTCGTAAGGAAATCAGACTAGTCCTAAATTGTTTCTAATATTATGATCTAGTTGTTTACCAATTTTTAAAGTGTTAACTTTTTCCCTTCTGTACCAAATAGCTTTTTCCAATATTTCAGAAACGGCTGCTACCCCATTGAACTAACTTAGACCCCTCGTAAGGAAATCAGACTAGTCTCAAATTGTTTCTAGTATTATTATCTAGTTGTTTACCAATTTTTAAAGTGTTAACTTTTTCCCTTCTGTACCAAATAGCTTTTTCCAATATTTTAAAAACGGCTCTACCCCATTGAACTAACTTAGACCCCTCGTAAGTAAATCAGACTAGTCTTAAATTGTTTCTAATATTATTGTCTAGTTGTTTACCAATTTTTAAAGTGTTAACTTTTTCCCTTCTGTACCAAATAGCTTTTTCCAATATTTCAAAAACGGCTGCTACCCCATTGAACTAACTTAGACCCCTCGTAAGGAAATCAGACTAGTCTCAAATTATTTCTAATATTACTATCTAGTTGTTTACCAATTTTTAAAGTGTTAACCTTTTCCCTTCTGTACCAAATAGCTTTTTCCAATATTTCAAAAACGGCTGCTACCCCATTGAACTAACTTAGACCCCTCGTAAGGAAATCAGACTAGTTTTAAATTATTTCTAATATTATTATCTGGTTGTTTACCAATTTTTAAAGTGTTAACTTTTTCCCTTCTGTACCAAATAGCTTTTTCCAATATTTCAGAAACGGCTGCAGCCCCATTGAACTAACTTAGGCCCCTCGTAAGGAAATTAGACTAGTCTCAAATTGTTTCTAGTATTATTATCTAGTTGTTTACCAATTTTTAAAGTGTTAACTTTTTCCCTTCTGTACCAAATAGCTTTTTCCAATATTTTAAAAACGGCTCTACCCCATTGAACTA
Organism: Psylliodes chrysocephalus; assembly: GCA_927349885.1. Taxonomy (NCBI): domain Eukaryota; kingdom Metazoa; phylum Arthropoda; class Insecta; order Coleoptera; family Chrysomelidae; genus Psylliodes; species Psylliodes chrysocephalus. The sequence goes on along the minus strand of OV651813.1, from coordinate 85,965,520 downwards.
ACTTAGACCCCTCGTAAGTAAATCAGACTAGTCTTAAATTGTTTCTAATATTATTGTCTAGTTGTTTACCAATTTTTAAAGTGTTAACTTTTTCCCTTCTGTACCAAATAGCTTTTTCCATAATTTCAAAAACAGCTGCTACCCCATTGAACTAACTTAGACTCCTCGTAAGGAAATCAGACTAGTCTCAAATTATTTCTAATATTACTATCTAGTTGTTTACCAATTTTTAAAGTGTTAACTTTTTCCCTTCTGTACCAAATAGCTTTTTTCAATATTTCAGAAACGGCTGCTACCCCATTGAACTAACTTAGGCCCCTCGTAAGGAAATCAGACTAGTCCTAAATTGTTTCTAATATTATGATCTAGTTGTTTACCAATTTTTAAAGTGTTAACTTTTTCCCTTCTGTACCAAATAGCTTTTTCCAATATTTCAGAAACGGCTGCTACCCCATTGAACTAACTTAGACCCCTCGTAAGGAAATCAGACTAGTCTCAAATTGTTTCTAGTATTATTATCTAGTTGTTTACCAATTTTTAAAGTGTTAACTTTTTCCCTTCTGTACCAAATAGCTTTTTCCAATATTTTAAAAACGGCTCTACCCCATTGAACTAACTTAGACCCCTCGTAAGTAAATCAGACTAGTCTTAAATTGTTTCTAATATTATTGTCTAGTTGTTTACCAATTTTTAAAGTGTTAACTTTTTCCCTTCTGTACCAAATAGCTTTTTCCAATATTTCAAAAACGGCTGCTACCCCATTGAACTAACTTAGACCCCTCGTAAGGAAATCAGACTAGTCTCAAATTATTTCTAATATTACTATCTAGTTGTTTACCAATTTTTAAAGTGTTAACCTTTTCCCTTCTGTACCAAATAGCTTTTTCCAATATTTCAAAAACGGCTGCTACCCCATTGAACTAACTTAGACCCCTCGTAAGGAAATCAGACTAGTTTTAAATTATTTCTAATATTATTATCTGGTTGTTTACCAATTTTTAAAGTGTTAACTTTTTCCCTTCTGTACCAAATAGCTTTTTCCAATATTTCAGAAACGGCTGCAGCCCCATTGAACTAACTTAGGCCCCTCGTAAGGAAATTAGACTAGTCTCAAATTGTTTCTAGTATTATTATCTAGTTGTTTACCAATTTTTAAAGTGTTAACTTTTTCCCTTCTGTACCAAATAGCTTTTTCCAATATTTTAAAAACGGCTGCTACCCCATTGAACTAACTTAGACCCCTCGTAAGGAAATCAGACTAGTCTCAAATTGTTTCTAGTATTATTATCTAGTTGTTTACCAATTTTTAAAGTGTTAACTTTTTCCCTTCTGTACCAAATAGCTTTTTCCAATATTTTAAAAACGGCTGCTACCCCATTGAACTAACTTAGACCCCTCGTAAGGAAATCAGACTAGTCTTAAATTATTTCTAATATTATTATCTAGTTGTTTACCAATTTTTAAAGTGTTAACTTTTTCCCTTCTGTACCAAATAGCTTTTTCCAATATTTCAGAAACGGCTGCTACCCCATTGAACTAACTTAGACCCCTCGTAAGGAAATCAGACTAGTCTTAAATTATTTCTAATATTATTATCTAGTTGTTTACCAATTTTTAAAGTGTTAACTTTTTCCCTTCTGTACCAAATAGCTTTTTCCAATATTTCAAAAACGGCTGCTCGTAAAGAAATAAGACTCTTATAAAATTGTTAATAATATTATTATTTACTTGTATATTGATTTGTAAAGTTTTAACCTTTTTAAAGACGCTACTGATTTTTCGGGCATCTTCGAGAAATTGGCTGCTAACTTTTGGCTGCCAAGTTCACACAGGTAGGAAATGTAATTTAACTGCAATTGTTTTGATAACAGTATTTGCATATGGTCTGTGAATTTCATGTGTTTCCGAATAATTACCCTTAAATATTTGAATTTTTCTACTAACTGTATAGATTTTCTTCCAATTTCCTATATTGTTTGTCCACAAACTGCATATAGTTATTACTTATCAGCTTATATTTTGTTTTAGGTATTTGTGTTGATTTTTAACAAATGATTGCAACATCATTTATAAACATTTTGCAGAGTTTCATTGACAATTAACTCTTACTAAGTTATCTGAATCCTTACAACTTACAAGAAACATAGATAAGGACATCATAGGCAAACATGTAAATGTCATATTGATTATTGCGACATCAACAATCATTAATATAAATTAAAAATAACAGGGGACCTAATTTTCTTCCTTTGATGTGGTTAATTTCTTCTGATCAGGACAGCGTTTCTTTTGTGCGAACTCGACACGTTACATACAGAATAGAGAGAGATATTACATCAAAATTGATGTCTGTCGAACAAAGATAGGAGTCTCGATAGGAGACGTACTGAAAGATGAGAATCCCACTACATATGTTATTTAATTTTAATCTCTCTGACCTGATACTTAGATAATCTACATGCTACCCCAATGCATGCTTTATAGCATAGATATAAAAACCATCTTTATACCAATACTATTTAATTTTTTTATCGAATGATTTTGATCAACAGAATCAAGTGCATTTTAAAGAAATACAATTAATTTTGATTTGTACATATATGGCGGATTGTACAATAGGCAGTTAAAATGTAGACTTAGTTTAAACTGTGAACCTTGTTGTATACTCATCGGTTATTGTTAAACATAGTTTTAAAAATGACATTTGTTTTTGAATATAACTAGTTAAAAATAAAACTCTTGTTAGTTAAAATATGTTTAGAATATTTTTTGTACATACATAATAATTAAAAATCATAATATTCTTGTAAGGAAGTTGGAATGGTTTGATCAGTCGCTGTTGAGATTATTTTCATCTTACCTAAATCATCGTTTTTATTATGTCTTTTACAACGGATTTTCATCTTCACCCCTCAAAGCAACATCTGGAGTTCCACAGAGCTCCAATCTGGGACCACTATTATTTAGTATATTTATAAATGACTTGGCAATAAATTTAACCTGCTGTTCGCTGCTGACTTAAAAATATTTACCTCAATCTCATCAATTCAAGACTGTTACTTTTTACAGACCCAACTTGGGAATTGTTGAAAATTGGTGTAATGAAAACAAGCTGAATGAATGTGTCTAAATGTGAAGTATGTTCGTATACTAGAAGTATTAACAAGGTGGAGTTTGATTATTTATTTAACAGCCTACTTTTATCGGACTTACGCACAAATTGAAGATTAAGGTATATTATTCAATCAAAAAGTTACTTTTTCGGATTATATTGAAAATACCGTTGCTTCTGCGTTGAAAAGCTTAGGGTTCTTAATTCGTAATACTCGTTCTTTTACAAACTCTTAAAGCTTAGAGATCCTTTACTTTTCTTTAGTTCGTTCCAAGCTAGAATATGCATCTCTTATTTAGAACCTTATTTACAATATTCATAAAAGATCATTGGAAAATGTTCAGTGGCGATCTCTCAAGAACCTTTCTTTTAAAATAGATGAGCTGTATCCCATTCGAGGTATTGAAGAATCTCTGCTTCTTTTGAAAATAGAAGGGTAGTTTCCAGTGTTACATTTTTTTATAAAATATTACATAACACTATTGATGTACTATTTTTGATAAATTAAATAAATTTGAATGTTCCCCAAACAGCCATTAGATATCATAAAACATTTTATACAGCAAGTATTTGAACGAACTCGGGAAGAAATATCCTTGGTACTTAAAAACAATGGTACGAGATTAAGCAGATTTGAAGCTATGTCACATTGTGGTGCGAAGATGTGGCTTGTATAAATTTGGGGTATCAGTTGATAAACAGTACGCAAAAATAATAGCCATATTCCATACCATTGGCTAAGTATCATTCCTCTGTAATGTTTTGTATCATTAGGAACACCAACATTGTAAACAATTATGACCAGGGTTTTCTAACCTTTTCCCTAGGTCAGAGAGACTAAATGAAAACTAAATAATGTATAGTAATAAAGATTGAAAATATATATACTTTTAAGAGTTTTATTATATCAGCCATAGTTTTATACCAAAAATGAAAATAAACTGAAATTATACATTAAAAATACATTCATAAATTAATTATATTTATAACACTCATCGACTCTCTCCTGGCTAAAATATTACTTATCTATCTATTCGGCTCTGTTCCGTCTATTTTTTGTCTTTAGCCTCCTTCTGACACTTCCATTCGTTCTTATTCAGTGTAGTATGCATAGTTTTCAGAATATCAAGTGTTATACCTATATGATGCTTGGTCCTGCAAAGTTCATCTTCAGTACACCTGCTTATGTGACATCTATCTCGATGTCAAGTTTGATTGAACACCCGTTTCTTGCCTATTACTCTTATACTTAACCAGAACTAGACTCGAACGCATATGTCTAATTCGGCCAAAACACAGCCTTGGTACACAAATATCTATTTTACCGCTGGTTTCATTACAAAAAACTGGAGTAAAGGGTAAAATTATCTCTTGTCCAGCACACTCGTATACACTTGAATATTAGCCTATATTATTTTTGATTGAAGACGTATACATTCAAAAATGTCGTTTACTTAAAAATAAACATTTAATTTTGATATTTTACTTAACTCAATCAAAACAATAAATTATTATTTTCCATTTATATATGGCTTATACCGGACATGTATGTACTCTAGTAGCCATGGAGTAGCTGACAGTGTTGCCCACAGAACACTTACTCTTAGAACGGTATCTCCCATGTTAAAAAAGGATGATAGAGTTTTTAGCGGCACCTGGTGGACGTGGTTGATTTTTTTTCAATTAAGTCCTTGTCTGGTAAGAGGCCATATGAAAGAAGAGAAAATAATAAAAAGAAGAAGAGAAGAAAAGCGCGGGGCTATTCAAATTTGACAGTAAAAATTATCCGCATTAAAAACTGTTAGCCAAATTAAGATTTGTTCACAAAAATTGTATTTTTGCTTTATTATAGCGAATATCGCTATAATAAAGCAAAAATGCAGTTTGTGTGAACAAATCTTAATTTGGCTAACAGTTTTTAGATAAAAAAAACAAGAATATTCAAAAAATAAATTTATTAAAGAATATATATAATACAAATCCAATATTTAAAAAATGTAATGTATATGAAAATTGTATTATGTATGAAGTAGCTGGATGGCTGCTACATATTCCAGGATACAACACTGTCCATCATTTTGAGAAGAACTTTAGCTGTGAAAAAAGAAAGACAGTATAAGTACAATCTCATTAAAATAAATGTATTAATAAAAAATTATAAGTCCGAGGAATACTTTATTTTTTAATAAGTCCAACATCTACGATACAGCTTTGCAACCCCAAACGTCATGAAACACAAATTTCACAGTATATGCCGCGTTTAAGAATCCACATTGGATGCAACTGAGATGTAGTAAATCTTTGATCACGTGATTCAGTTTACGTAAATGTAATGGGACAGATGTGTCAGATTTAAAATAAACTATTTGAGGCGCTGTTCTCCACATCTCGGCAAATGGGCTAAAATAATAATTTATAATACTTTTAATATTACCTTATTTTAATTATTGTGCCACTATACTGTATTTGCTCAACCAGAATGAGTTGCAATGATTGCAAAAGTTGCAGAATAGAGGTCTGAGGATAATACTGAGCTGTTCGAGATTGGAACCAATCAATTCCATGTTGAATGTGCTTCAGTGGTTGCCTGTTAAAAAATATTTGCTATTCTATTCCCTGCTTTTTATATTTAAAATTAAATCAGGAATCTCACGAGTATATTTACAAAATATTTTAAGTTATAATCAGGATGTTCATGAACCTAAACAGGTAATAAGAAAAATGTACACAAAATTCAGTGTTTTTTAAAGGTGTACAGGCTTTTAATAATTTGCCTGAGGATATTAAATGTTCTTCAAATGTGGCAATATTTAAAATAAAACTGCGTGAATACCTGTTCACCTATTGACGTTTTTTTTCTCTTTCTTGTTCTTTTATTGTTTTGTATAGTTGACATGTAAGTGTACTGTATCTTATGTATGTTTTATTGCATTTTAAATGTATGTTGATTCTATATTTATGTATTTTTTATATTTTAAACGTGAAGATGTATTGACATGTAAAAAATAGTTTTTTTGACTAAATAAACGTTTTATATATAGGTATGTGGATAAAAAACGCTCGAGATGTAAAAAATGCATCTGATGTGGATTCTCAAACACAGCAATAAGTATAAAATAAATAAGTAGAGTACTAACTTTCCTTCTCGAAAAGAAGTCCAACATATATTATTAGTCTGCTTCTTCTTCTACGATATAGCTTTGCAACCCCAAATGTCATGAAACAGAAAATACACAGTATAAGTATAAAATAAATGAGTAGATTACTAACTTTCCTTCTCGAAAAGAAGTCCAACATATATTATTAGTCTGCTTCTTCTTCGAACCTTTACTTGAAGTAGGTGTTTGATCAACATATTCAATTTCTACATTGAGGAAAGTCCATCCGCTACTCTTCCAGGAACTGCTGGTAGAAATAGCGTTGGAAATGCTTCAGGTGTTAGACCTCGACGAGAGCCAACTACTTTATACTTCTCTTCAAAATGTTTATGACATACTACAAAGGTGGAATAAATTTGTAGTCTTGTTTTATTATTAAATCTTGGACAACGAACAGCAAGTGCACAAATATCAAATAAATCAGGTGAATTCGTAGGCTGAGGCAGGCGATGCATCTTGTTGTCCACAACAAGGCAATTCGGTACACAACATTTTCTATAATTACGCATCTTTATGAAAAACCACAAAATAACAGCGGAAAAAGCACAAATTTATAATGGAAAAACAAGCTTATTAACAGTGGTCAACTAAATCAATTAAGCAAATTGGAAATGAAAACAACTGAATACAACAGTCACCAATATAAATAAACAAAGTTCACGTTTGGTTTAAGCCAAGACGCCATGACACCCACACAAAAATCAATATTCACCTGTCATTTACACTCCCACCACCTACCCCACCACCCGACTGCAGCGCCACGCGGACGTGGTTGATTGATCCCAGGCCTGCGCATACCAGTTTCCCACCCCTGGTGTTGCCGTCAGTTGCCGCCACATATTCATTAGTGACATACGTTTTATAAATTCATCGTGTTAGATATTTGTTGACATAAAGAGATAGAAATTTAAAGTGACGTCTTGTATTACTTCGAATGAAAAAATCGATAATACAATTTTCTAACCTAAAAAAAATCGTGATTATATGTCAAAGGAAATTGAACTTGCCCTTAACAATAAATTTCTAGTACAGGCAGCTCTTTTAATATTCTTTGGATGCTACTTTTGCTTATTCCAATTTCGAGTGCCAAATTTCTGATAGAAACATCTGGATTTACATGAACGTAAGCCAAAACGTGTATAATATTTTCTTCATTTCTAATCATTCTGTTGTATCCTCCATGATGTTTACCGTCAGGAAAATGTTCTTGTCTAAGACCTCTTCCTAAATTGGAAACTGAGGGAATTGTTCTATTCGGAAAACGTTCACAGTATAATTATCTAGCTTGTCTTGAATTCTTGCGACATTCGCCGTAAATAATAATTATCATATCGGTGTACTCGTTGGAACTAAACACAGTAGGCATTTTGAAATAATTTGTTAGGACTTAACAAACTTTAAATTATTGCAAACTTTATCGAGTAAAAGCAACTGATGAAAATAAAAAAAAAACAAATCTCACTTATTTATGGAGTGATTTTAAAATTTTAAAAACAGTTGTACAGATAAAAGTAGCGACTACAAAAATGAGCAGACAAAAATTAGGGTGTCGTTATTAATTTTGAGGGGGTTGTTCCAGGGGGGTAGTTTTTGAGGGTGGATCATCAAATTTTTATTTGCTTCAAAGTATACCGCCAATTATAATGGATTACTTTTGTCCGGTTCGATTACCTTGCATGGTTTAGAAGTTATAGCATGGGTAAAACAATTTGGGACACCCTGTATATGTATTGAATTTTAACAACACTGATATTTAAAGCACCAAAACCAAAAATTAAGAAAAAAGTTAACATAATAAAAAGAGTCGATCGGAGTTATCGTATCGCCCGCACATACATACACACGCAGAGACGACCAGATATTTTTTAGTGGTTTCGGATTTAGAATAGTCGAAGTGTTAAAAAGTATGAAAATAAAATTGTTTTGTCCGCTCGAATTCAATATTTAAGACCCCATAGGTAGAGGGCCTCAGTAATAGCTTGAGTTTTTTAAAAAATTTACTGCTAGTTACAAACAGTTTTCAAAGATATCAAAAATATTTGACAAATAGTTTTTACAATCACCTTGTATGGATCAACCAATTTGAATAAAAAAATACGAATGAGTTTTTCAACTAAATAGGTACAATCCACTAATAATTGCATTGTCAAATTTATTTTTAGTTTCGACAATTTTTTTAATTAGTTTAGTTCAGAACTTTTATTCGACCGTGTCAATTAATTAACAACAATATTATCTATGAAACTGGTAAATTTATTTCACTCATCTGTGTTTCTGTGTCACCATCATACAAGTGTAATGTTTTTCAAATAAAAAAGTGAGTAACTTTGAATTAGGTATATTTTTAATAGCCTGTCTTAGATTTTAAAATACTCTAGCATGTTGTTATGCATGTTACATCCATTCGCAAATACTGATTAAATTTGTCCCTAAATTAAATTTTGTTTACAAGATTATTAATTGGTGATTTTATATAAGTACACGGACACGGTAACACGCTATTTCTAATGTAACTGGTAATAGCAACAATTGTTTTTATATTTATTTTCAATTATTATTTTATCAACGGCAGTAGTAAATATTCAACCTAATAACACTCAAACTCATTAAAGTTTTTTATAAACTTTGTACATTAAAAATGGAACATAACTGAAGGTTATCTAATTAAAAATAAGGCGATTAAACAAAACATGCTTATACTACGATTTCAAAATAATAGACAGTGGGAAAATTTCAGGAATGTGCAATGGAATGCTGTCATCAGTCATCGCTCCAAAATTTGTTAATATTTTCTGAGCTTACAAGGAAAAATCCAATTACAATAAGAAGAACACAGCTATGTCATAACTATTATTTCGAATTTCAAATATATATATATATATATATATATATATATATATATATATATATATATATATATATATCATTTATAACTATCAATAAAGAATGTGATGAGTTATTTGGTTTAAAAATAGTATTGCTACATTCCTATAATATTAACATGCCACTAAACCACCAGTAGGCAGCGATAACCAACGAATTACTACGTCAATTGATGACGTAGCTATGTTCTTCTTATATTAATTGGACCCTAAGAGGAAATGTTTCCAGGGGCGGGTAATTTTAATGTTTTACAGGCATACGACAAATATGTATTTTAATTTACTTAGTACAAATATTTTCAATTTTTTTATAATTTATTTAAGGGTTGGTTTAACAGTAGCCCTATATGACCCCATTATGAAATAAATACAGGGTGATCCGTAAATAATGGCCCACAGCGTAATGATAATATTGGCTTTAAAATATTAAAATATGATTAATTTTTTAATAAAATGTTGAAAATTATAAAGTAGGGTGTCAAATTTGAAATCATTATTTCACTTTTACGGTATTCATTTCACAATATGTTTATAAAATGACAGAAGATTATTATTTTTGGCAAGGAAAATGATTTTATTTATAATTTTAACTTTTATTCAAGAGGATGTCACATGAACGAAAAATGTGATAATGAAATTAGATCATAATTTTTTCAATGGAACGTTTTGGTAATTTTTACTAAAAAATAATATATGATGCGAAGGTCATTATTATGTAAAGTTGTTTCAAACTTTTTAAAAAATATATATATATATATATATATATATATATATATATATATATATATATATATATATATATATATATATATATATATATATATATATATATATATATATATATATATATAAAATACTAACAATCAGTTCAGAGTAGCGAAAAATGCTTTAAAATGAAACAAAAAAATAATACAGACAACCCTGTTTATAAATAATTGTGAAAATAAATTAAATATACCGTTTTAAAAATAAAATATTTCTCTGATTTTTAATTTTTAAATCTTGCCAAACCTTTGTAACCCAGGTTTGGGTCAAATAATAGTTTTTTTCCACTCATTGCGATATCTACGAATTTTCTTTAAATATTTTCTATGCCAAACAAAGATTTACCCTTGTTCCAATAGTGCACTATCACGTTATTTTCTTAAAATAACAAAAATTCATTTAACTTAGTGTACGCGTATTAAAATTCTACGCGATATTTTTGACAAATCCGTATCCTTATGTAACTTGACAATGAGTTTATTCGCAGTGGGGATTTAAAAAAAAATTATTTTTTTACGAATCGCGTGTTTAACGTAATCATCTACTCAAATCAAAGGGCCCTTCTAATGACATAGGTAGAGGAGAGGGCGGAGGGTTCGGCCCCTGTAAGGATTCGGCCATCAGCGATTTAATTTTACTATTTCAAATGTCCTGCCAAACGTCAATTATTTTTAACGCACACGAGCTTGTTTTTTGTATTGAGCCGCATGGAGCGTCTCACAAGTGTTTGTTTGTGATGATACTGATGATACATTTTTGAATGTTTTTAGAGAAAATAAAAAGAGTTTTGCAATTATCAAATTTAAGAAACTCTTGTGATAAGTCAGTTTGTAAAAATTTTTCACTTAGTGCTTGTATTTAGTGGCATATGTAGAGCTATGTTTCATAAATAACCTAACCTAAAATATAAATACTAACTGGCCCACGTGCCATATTTGTGAATTTGGACTAATAGTGATGCTTCGGCCCCTAAGCAGGTGGAGGTTTTGGTCACGGCCGGAATCATCCTCATTTCTAGTATGAGTATTATTTAAACAAGTCTTTCGTTCGATTTTGTAGATGCCTCGAAAGTAAAAACGCAAAACTGACAAAGAAGTTGATGAACTGATGGTTAAAAATGCAATTCGCTCCTATTTTATAAGAGAATGTTTTATATGAAGAACTTATTTTTCTGCATCGATGACTAGGGCTGAATATATCCCGTTGCGCCATCGTTGATTCTAGGAAAGAAACAAAAACGGCACCGCGGAAGCCTTGCTCGAGGTGTAGTTGTTTAGGCCTAGTTGCGATGTTGCGATTGGAGAAGGAAGTTATATTTAACGGATAATCAAAATTGAAATCCAAAAATTTTAAATCAATGCCAACACGGGCTCTACAGAACGTTTTTCAGAAAGCCAAAATGGCACAACGGAACCCGCAGTCCCTATAGATCAATCTGATGTTCAGTCCTAAAAGTTCAAAGTCGCTCAACAAGCGTACTCATGGTTAGAGAGAAACCAAAATTGGAAATAAAAAAAAACACAAAGTGCCATAGTTCCAGAGGTACGCTCGGATGAGTGAACATGAATTTAGGAGGAAAAAAGGAGGAAAAGTTTTAAAGGTGAAATTTAACCAGCTTCCACTTTCCGATTATTAATGATGTAGCAATGGTGCAAGTTAATGATATTGAGGCTAGGCTTACACAACCACAAAATCTGGAACTACACTAACTCAATCACTGTTTCGATTCAGTTATAATTTCCGAGGAATGAAAGTTCGTTAAACCTTATATTTTTCTTTACGATACTTTTGTTTCAATGTATATTTATCGAGAATAACTTTTTTTGATAAATTAAGGTTATACAACTTTTGTACTAAATAATATGCCATTATCCATATTTTTTATACTAATTTATGCATAGGCCGAATCCTCCCTCAATGTTGGCCGAATCTGCCGTGGTGGAGGATTCGACCAAATTGTTACCATATTTATATTTATTGCGCAAAATCCTGGAAATACGTTTATGTCACTATTTTGGCCTTTAATAATCTTAGAAATGTCTAAAGATGATGTATCAATGCAAACTCTCAATATTTAACAAGAAATGTGGGGTTTATGAGTTTATTTCTACAAACTGACCGAATAATCTACTCTCTCTTCTATATAATTTCAGCGAGAGAACTGTTTATAATAGGATTTTAAAATCTAACTGAAAATCTAAACACAATTGAAATTAATATTACAATGGCACTTTGTTAGCTGATTCCATGCCGCACAGGTTAGGTAAATTAGGAATTTTTTTTTTCATAGTTATTCTCATTTTTTTTTGTTTTTATTTTATACAAAAAAAATTGCCAAGCAACCCGCCATGTAGGTAGGTAGGTAGGTAGGTAGGTAGGTAGGTACGTTTTTAGCTGTAGATTTTTAGAATATATTTAATTACCCATATTTAAATTGTACATATGTTCCGCTTTTTGTCTTTGATTTTAGTTTAATAAAGAAAGTTGTAGCATTTCTAGACCATTATATTTTTTTAATTGTTCCTTTCGGCCGAAAATACTTATACGGTAAGGACAACCGTTAAACCTCCGGCCAAATTTACATGTCACCTCGAAACATTTTTCTATAGATATTCATTTAAAACGAAAATACTGAAAAATTTAAATTTAGCACTTTTCCTCCAACTTTTCCATTACGGTTCATTTTAGAAAAATCATGTATAAACAAAAATTATAGAGATCGATATCGCAAACAACTTTTAGTTCAACAATTTTCTTAAAAATCAGAATTTTGCACATTTTGTCAAATTTCTCGAATACGGATCATTTCAGGAAAATTTGACATAAAACAAAAATTATAGACAATAATATTAGAAGTAACTTTTATCTGAATAATTTTCTTCTCCAAACATAAATAACAGATATACAGAGTGGCCCAAAAGTCTGGAAACGGCCAATTATCTCGTAAATTGCTAGTCCTAATTGTACAAAATTTGGGGTACATCTATTTTGAGATACGGTGATTCCAGATTTGATATTTATAATGTTGCCAGATTTGCTGTTTCTCTTAAATTATTAGTCACTTTGGTTTTTCAAATTCATCACCCTGTATATTCAGTCATTAGTGGAATCTCCTATTCAATACGAGTTCAACCATATGTAACACTTATGATTTTATGTAGTCTAGAAGGTCTTAAATAAATAAAATAAGTCTGGCAACGCTTAATTGACTGAATAAAATTTTTAATACAAACTATTTTCAACTACATTAAAACGTAACAATTGAAAGATTATAACATTTTTAACATAATGGTTACTTTATCAAGTGTTCAAAATGTGCTCCATTTGTGAGTTGACAGTACCCTAATCGATGGTAGAATGCGTCTACCACATTTCTCCATGATTGTTTTATTTATTTAAGACCTTCCAGACTACATAAAATCATAAGTGTTACATTTGGTTGAACTCGTATTGAATAGGAGATTCCAATAATGACTGAATATACAGGGTGATCAATTTGAAAAGTCAAAGTGACTAATAATATAAGAGAAACGGCAAATCTGGCACATTGCAAATATCAAATCTGGAATTTTGTACAATTAGGATTAGAAATTTACGAGATAATTGGCCGTTTCCAGACTTTTGGGCCACTCGGTATTTCATAAAATATAAAAACTACCTCCTATAAAGTACCTCCCAGATATTCTGACTTTGTCCACAATCTAAGCAGTTCACCTCAGGCCGAAATAAAATTTATGTTTAAAATTTAATGTTTTTCCCATTATCCGTTTTTGAGTTTTCTTTCTTTTTTTTACATTCTGTCAAATTTTTCGAATACGTTGGGATCTGATCACCTTTATGAGGTAATTTTTTTAATTTTAAAGGGTTAATCTTACCCTAGGTCCGAAAGAATGTTTGCTTACAGTGTATGTTATTAAGTTTATTATTATTTGAATGTAAAATCAAGTTGGGATTTGATCGCCATCATAGGGTTATGATTTATTTTTAAATTTAAGGATTAATTTCAGCCTGTTACACGAGTTTGAAGGAATTTCTGCTTACATCGTTTGTTAGAAAGTTTATTTTTTTTTTTAATATGAAAGAAAGTAGGAATTGTATCGCCTTCATAGGGTAATAATTTTTTTAATTTTTAAGGGTTAATTTTACCCTGTTTGACTGGTTCGAAGGGATATTTGCTTAAATTAAATGTTAGTAAATGTATTTATCATTTTTTGAATTTAAAAGTAAGTTGGGATCTGATCGCCTTCATAAGGTAATTATTTTTTGAATTTTAAGGGTTAATTTTACCCTATTTGACATATCCAAAGGAATTTTTGCTTACGGCGTATGTTAGTAAAAGTATTTATGATTTTTTAAATAGAAAAGGCATGTTTATAGGATAATTCTTTTTTTAATTTTAAAGGTTAATTTTACCCATATATTAATTATTTATACAGAAAGGTCTGCCCCCTCCACCGATATTTGTGATTTTGGATTTTAGATTTTTCGCCATAGTTTTCGACTATAGTCTGCGGCGTTTTGACCCTACCTATAAGACTTTTCCCCTGAAATTTTTTGAACGGTGCCCATGCATATTGACAAGATTATTAAAATAATTGTAGATCGGACGCCACTGTTTTCTTGATCGGGTGTTTTCGGTTATTTTTACTACTAACTTCAGTCTGGTATGGTTCTGTGGGTTGTGGTAGGGAATATATTAAGATATTTTATCTATTATAACTACAAAACTTGATGTTTTTTGGGTTAAACACTGCAGTTTGTGCAAAATATTAATCTAAAAAATGTAGTACAAAATTTTAATGAACAAAAAAGCACGCAAATACACCTTTCAAAATGCTTCGAAATATTGTTTGGAATATTCTGAAACGATGATGTGGGATGCGCTAGTGTAAATTGTATTAATAGTATCTGGCTCGATTGCCAAGTTAACAACAAATTAGTGAAATGCGTCTAGCGTGATGAAATTCTAACGAAAAATATCGAAAATACCAAGTTTAAACTTTTTGTTTATTGTTTGTATTCAATACTCCTTCCGCAGTTTAGCAACGGCAAACAATTGGGAAACAGGTGAATGAAATGTTTTTTTTTAATTACTTAGGTACCTACCTACTTTTATTCATAAAAAACAAAACACAAGAAATCACACTTTACACTTTAGATTTAATTGATAAAACCATTATAAAATGATAAAAAAAATTACTCCTCTTTAGCCAATATTCTGCTAGGTGTTGTCTCATTAATAATTATATATAAGTTTCATTTCATATAAATAGATGTTTCTGGCAGTCAGAAGGAGTATGCACAATTGAAAAAAGCGCCTATCCAGACTTCATTTTTTGACATTATTAGTTATCAACATGTTTATGATTTGTATACTTGCCTACTAGTCCTTCATCTGACTGCAAAAAGTGAAACGTCTTCTTTTTTGCTTGTTATTTGTAGGTGGATACAGAAAAGGGGGATGAACAACATGTACTATGTCCCAGTAGTGCGAGCTGTTGTGTAACTTGTCAAATTCAAAGAATTGTTGCTTATCAATGATTTTTTTTCTTTTTCGGAGGTAATGAAATATATGTTCCTAGATGTCAATAACAATCTAACAATCAAAAACTCCCTTTGCCCGCATTTTTTGTTGTTCGATTTTGCTACTTCCGTTGTAGGAATTTCGGCCACGAGATATACCTTAAACTCGTTTTTCGGTTAAATATGAATTCTGATTCAGAAATTGAAATGCGTAGTACTTCATCAGTCCCACAACAAACCATGTAAATTTTTCATTAATTTGCATGTCTCCTTATAGAATTTGATGGTCGCTGGCTGATTGTGAAAGGCTGAAACACCGATCACAGCTCAGCCGTGTAGGACCAATCGATCGATCTTAGCTGGTTTTAATGACTTTTCGACTATTGTCCGTGATAAAGATTTTGATATTGTAGCTGTGTCAGAGACATGGCTTAAAACTGATAACCATCTTCTCTTATACATATTGATGGAAATAATTTTTTTGATATGAAAGAAATAGCCGTGGTAGTGGAGTTTTTGTAAAAAGTAAATATCACTGTCAAACTGTCACATCTGGGCAAAGTGTAGATTTGTAGTATTTATGGGTTAAAATAAAAATTAATAGCAGATGTGTTTCAGTTGGTATTTTATATAGACCACCGAAGGAACCTGTGCCAAATTTTATTAATTTGCTGGATGATAGTTGACATCAATTGTGCCGCAATTTGATAGGGTATGGTCGCCGAAATCGTACCGGTCCGCAAATCGTACTTTTCTATTATTTATAGGTTGCAAATGACTATGCTGCCATCTGTTAACGTTTTTTAAAATCTAATATGTCTTCTAATATCCAGTCATAAATTGACAACCATAACGTCACGTTGAGTGTTCGTTACGCATCTGTAAAAAAAGTGGTATTATTCGATGTATATTTCTGTAACTTTTTCTACGGAGGTTTATGGTGGTGAGTTCAATTTTTAGACTTTTTTTAGTGCTAATTAGATTAAATATAGTATATAGAATAATACAATAAAAAGAAAATCAAAGTATGTGATAAAAAGACACAATAAGATTTGTTTGGTTTATAGGTTAAAATGTTAATTTATTCATATTATGACAGAGTTCCTCAAATCGTACCACTGTTAAGTGTTGTAAATCGTAGTGGTACGATTTGGAGGATTACTATAAGAATTTAATTTTTTTATTTGTTATTTCAGTTTAAAATTGCAAAAAGGCAATATGGAAAATGGTCTGTTAATGACATGGAAAAAGCAATAACGGAATATAAAAGCGGAATAATTACATTTAATAAATGTTGCTTAAAATATAATATCCCTAAACCCACTTTTAAAAGACACCTAGATGGGAAAGTCAAAAGATATGAAACAGAAAAAGAACAAGAAGAGGAAAACAACAAAAAATAAAGAAAATGAAGGAGAAAAGAAGAGTTAATGGTCGACTGCATGCTATTCCTCCCCAATTTGAAAATGACCTAGTTAAACATATTTTGTTATTTGAAGAGTCTCTTTTCGGGCTAACCATAACAGATGTAAGGAAACTTGCATATGATTTAATGGAGGCTAATTCACATCTAATTAAAAATCCCTTTTCTGGAAATTAAAATAAATTGGCTGGAAAAAATTGGTACTATCGCTTTATGTCCAGACATCCCAAATTATCTTTGAGACAACCTGAAAATACATCTATTGCTCGTTGTAAGGGCTTTAATAGAGAAAATGTGAACGAATTTTTTGATTTATTGGAAAAGGTTGTTGATGAACATAAAATAGACGCTCATCATATTTATAACGTTGATGAATCTGGCTTCTCCACAGTCCAAAAAAAATCACAAAAAATTATAGCTCAGCGTGGAAAACATCAAGTTGGATTCATAGCAAGTAGAGAAAGAGGCGTAAACACAACGATGGTGTGCTGTTGTAACGCGACTGGAACCTTTGTTCCTACAATGAATATTTTTAAAAGAGTCCGTATGCATCCAGCATTAAAAAATGGCGCTTTTCCAAATAGCCTCACCGAAGTTAGTTAAAGTGGATATATAAATTCAGAACTGTTTTTAAAATGGCTAAAACATTTTATTGAATTTGTAAAACGATCAGAAAACCAAAAGGTACTTCTTCTCTTAGATGGGCATACCACCCATTCAAAAAATCTTGCTGCCATAAATCTGGCAAGGGAAAATAATGTCATAATACTCCAGCTTCCAGGACACACAACTCATAGGTTACAACCCCTAGACGTGGGAGTTTTTAAATCAATGGAGTCCAGTTACAGTCTCATTATGACAAAGTGGCTTCGTTCTAATCCTGGTGACAAGGTTACTCAATTTGAAATTACCCAGCTCTTAACTGAGGCATATGTCCAGGCTGCAACCACACACAATGCAATGAGTGGATTTCGTGCTAGTGGAGTATGGCCAATTGATAGAAATGAGTTTAGGGATTCAGACTTTGTAGCCAGTGAAAATTTACAAAGAGAAATGACCGTGGACGATGTTGAAAACTTTGAGGATACCAAAAGTGAAACTATAGTCACCATTGCAGAAAGCTCTGATAACATACAAGTTATTCCTAATAATACAATTCAAGGAAATATTCTTAAAAATAATGAGGCTTTAATCACATTAAATCAATTTTGCCCTCTTCCTAAGCCAACAAAAAAACATAATAAACGTCTTAGCAAAGGAGCTCAGAAAGCTACTGTCATCTAGCCCATACAAAAATGAACTAGAAAAAAAAACTAAAATAAAAGAAAACAAAGAAAATAAAAGTAAATCTAATAAAAATAAACAAAATGAAAAGAAAGCGTCGGTAAAGAAAAATCTTTTTGTTGATAAAGGAGCCAATATCCAAGAAATCAAAAACGTCAGCAAAAAATGTGATTATAGAAGTTAATGATAATGAGTGGCATTGTTTTTTGTGCTGTGAATCCGTAGTGGAAGAGATGATACAGTGCTCTCTTTGTAAAAAATGGGCACATGAAAAATGCACAGGAGGGAGTTCCAGTACACATTACATTTGTGATGTTTGTGAATAAATAATTTTTCTTTTATCGTTTTCACTGTACTGAATTATAGTTGTTTCCATAAAACTAACATTTTATTTCTTACCTGTACCTACATTAAATCAACTGATTTATTAAATAAAGTTAAAATAAAAAAAAAAAGATCGTGCATAATACAGTTGTACGATTTAAAAAACCCCCAGGTACGATTTAGAAACCCAGGCTTTTAAATCGTACCGTTTGTACGGTTACAATAGAAGAGCTATAACAGTTACTTTTGGCTGTGTATTTAATTGGTATTATTTTTTTCTCTTATATAACCCTTCTCTTTAAACAGCACGATAATATAAGTCACCACATACCAACAGATTTAAAGGAAATGAGCAAAATGTGCTAAGTGGTACGATTTCGACGACCTTACCCTAATATTGTAGTTGGTGATGTAAATATCGATTTAACTAACGCTGACAATAATGCCAATCGTTGCTTTGAAGCCTATGGACTAAAACAAGTTATTTCAGAGCCTAGACGCATCACAAAAACCTGAGCTACGCTGTTAGATCCTATCTGTATTGAAAAATCTAAAATTTGTTTAGTAAGTGGTACTCTAAACGCTGATCTCTTTTCTGATCATAGGCTTGTTTATTGTATTTTAAAATTTGAATGTGTAAATAATCGACAAAAGTTTATTACCTTTAGAGATATTAAAAACTTAGATATGCATGCTTTTAATAATCAATTAAATATATATTGGTTTGATATAGTTACTGTAACAGATATAGAAAACAAAGTCAGATTTCTTACTAATAATATTACTAATTTATTTGATACTCACTGTCCGTATAAAAAAATAAGGGTCAGTAAACCTCGATCTCCTTGGCTAACAGAAAATCTCAAACTGATATATAATGAACGAAATAAAGCACGGTCTCGTTATAAGCGCATAAAAATGCCAGAATCTTGGAATAACTATAAACAGCTCAGAAACTTTGCTCTTCTTTCTACTAGAAATGAAAAAGCTGCCTACCTTCGTCATGTAAGTGATCAAGGTACATCAACATTTTTAAAACTTTGAAAACGATGAATATACAAGCTTCTAAAAATAATGACATACCATACAAATTAGCTGATCCATATAAAATTAACGATGCCTTTATTTCAGTACTACAGAACAAATAAATTTAATTATAATAAAACATTTGAATTTAGCCTTGTTAATGTTGACACCACCTCCAAAACTATAGGTGCAATAAAATCGAATTCCAGTGGCGTAGATAATATATCTTTAGAAATGCTTAAACTTTGTATGCCAGTGATTTCTATTTATATTACGCACATTGCGAACTGTTGCCGTGAAAGCGGATATTTTCCTGATCAGTGGAAAAAAGCGTGGTACCTCTTCCAAAAAAAAAACCAATCCAACGACTTTTAATGAATTGCGTCCTATGAGTTTACTTCCTATTCTCTCTAAAGTTTTGGAGAGAATAGTATATGAGCAAATCTATGAATTCTTTTCATCTAATTGTTACGGGTCAGAAATTATTCTTACAGATAATTAACTGAAATAATTATAGGGGTTTACTGAATATTAAATAAATAAAAACTCACCTAAATTTGTAAATAATAATCAACAAGATTTATAGTTCTTTTTCCATTTATTAAAATTAACCTATACATATGTATATTGTTTATTTACATGCTAATGTCAAATCTTGACCATGACCTTGTAATAGTTCTTCTCTTCTTTATTAAGGTGTAACTTAATTAATTAGGTCAATAATTAACCTATTTATTGGCAGTTTAGTCATCTTAATCAGATACATCTATTTTATTGGTATCTGAGGTTTTATCTCTCTCTGGGTTCTCTGTCTTTTTCTTTTGGAGGTTGGTTTCTGGGCCATGTGGTCTAATTTAATTTAAAACGAATATTTCGGATTTTCTACCACCCCTGAAAAAGAATTACATCAAAATCATTTAAATAAGTATTGCTTTTAAAAATCAGGACGATTTTTTATTACACACAAAGTGGATTGGCGATACTTAATAAAAAAAAAGGCCCTACCTTATTCGGTAAGTCACCCAGACACAATTAAAATTTGTATGCATCTCTATATCTTGCTTATTTCTGCTTTTAGGCCTAATACGTATAATACGTGTAATACATATAATTCTTATAGTAATTACAGTACTTCCAGTAATTATAGTACTTATATAAGCATATTATTATTGCTATCCCTTCCATTGATATCACCCGCATGGCAAGGTTCTTCTAGGCTTAATACAACTGCTTAGTAGCTGCTTTCTGGCATTTATTTGGAATATCGCAGTGCTGCCTGTGGCCCATCGATAGATCCAGGAGGCTTCGAGAAAGCAAGTAAGATCTTTCCATTTCACTATCTAACTGCTTTAACAAAAACCCGCTGCTTTTCACAAGACCACACACACCTTAAAAGGAAAACAAATATTGAGTTATTATATATCATAAATATTTATTCTAGTGACTATCTAACAATTTACATAAAGATTACAATAAAAGGATATTTGTACTCACCTTCTCCCTGTAAACAAGTAGTACTACTTGGGCTTGAGGGGTATCATTCTGGCTAAGACCCATGTAGTAAATATATACTTTTCACCAAATATTAATTGATATTCTTAGTGATACACCAGATTGTATAAAAGACACGTTGTATATAATATTTCCTGTAAAGTAAGACATAACAGTCATTTGGGTAAGAACGTTAGTAAAAACTTTTGTAAATAGAGTTACCTGATTTAATTTTCCACGTCCCAACTCTCCGGATGAAATATATAACCTGAGCTAGCTTATATAAAATTTCACCCCCTATCAGACGAGGGAGTAACATAATATAATAATATACTTCCGTTGCATCAATCAGGATTTCGAAAAGGGCACAGTACCACCACTGATTTTTGCCACTTAACGGACTCAGTAATGTCGGGATTGGATCAAAAACAAGCTACAGCACTAGTGTTACTTGACTATACTAAAGCGTTTGATACTTTAAATCACCTTTTATTAATTTCTAAATGCAATTATTATGGCTTTTCTGAAAAGCCACTTTCTTTTATAAAAACACAACTTAATAATCGTTCGCAAAAAGTTTTGCTAAATAGTCAATCATGAAGTTTCCTATCAATTCCATCAGGAGTTCCGCAGGGTTCCATTCTAGGGCCTTTGCTATTCCTTATTTATACGTCTGATTTAAATAAACAAATAGAAACGTGCAAGGTCCAATTTTTTGCTGATGATACTCAATTACATCACACTTTTGAATCCTACTCCAACAGCAAGCCAAAAATGAATACGTTTTTTCCTATATTTAAAATTTAAATTTATTTTAATTTTACTATTTTTATTATTGTTTCTATATGTTTTCTACCGTTTTATCCTTATTTGTGTATTGTATTTTAAAATTTTAACATTTCAACATTTCAACATTTCAACATTTCAACATTTCAACATTTCAACATTTCAACATTTCAACATTTCAACATTTCAACATTTCAACATTTCAACATTTCAACATTTCAACATTTCAACATTTCAACATTTCAACATTTCAACATTTCAACATTTCAACATTTCAACATTTCAACATTTCAACATTTCAACATTTCAACATTTCAACATTTCAACATTTCAACATTTCAACATTTCAACATTTCAACATTTCAACATTTCAACATTTCAACATTTCAACATTTCAACATTTCAACATTTCAACATTTAAAAATTTCAACATTTCAACATTTCAACATTTCAACATTTCAACATTTCAACATTTCAACATTTCAACATTTCAACATTT
This sequence comes from Psylliodes chrysocephalus, assembly GCA_927349885.1. Classification (NCBI taxonomy): domain Eukaryota; kingdom Metazoa; phylum Arthropoda; class Insecta; order Coleoptera; family Chrysomelidae; genus Psylliodes; species Psylliodes chrysocephalus. The sequence continues at coordinate 85,943,247 of OV651813.1, read as the reverse complement.
CAACATTTCAACATTTCAACATTTCAACATTTCAACATTTCAACATTTCAACATTTCAACATTTCAACATTTCAACATTTCAACATTTCAACATTTCAACATTTCAACATTTCAACATTTCAACATTTCAACATTTCAACATTTCAACATTTCAACATTTCAACATTTCAACATTTCAACATTTCAACATTTCAACATTTTAACATTTTAATAATAATAATAATAATAATAATATTCCTCTGAAAAAAAAAACAGATTATTGCAAACACACTTTTTAAACAATGTCTAAACATAAATGTTTTTTTAAAATATAGCAAGATAAAATAAAAAATAATTTCAAAATATAAAACATTATAATGATGTGTGTCAGGTTTGATTTTCTTTCACATCATTAACCTAATAAAGTAATAAATAAATATTATCTATTTATTAAAAAGAAGAAACCGAAGATTAATTCACAAAAAATTCATTATAGGAGCAAATTCCCCAAAAATATTGCATCCACCCAAAATTCCCACCAGGATCAAAATTTCCACTCAAGAGGCAAATTTTCACCCAAACGGCAACACTGTAAATGAATGAAAGAGTCGGGCATGCAAATGAAGGTGCAATAAGCTCCTTTGGCTGCAGTGCCGCCATCCGCTTATTGGGAACCTAAGAGGAGGAAAGGCAGGCTGAAAGCTGAAACCCTGCCTCATTGGGTAGAGCGAGAGTAGAACCCAATTCGGAACCTCTCAGATGGAGCAGAAGAATGCCTGAAAAGTTTAAACAAAATATATGAATTCTTTTACAAAAATGGAAATGTGTAGTACTCCACTAGAAATAATAACCTCAACCAACACTATACATTACCGGTATAGTCCTACAGCAAAATATGTGAATGTTTCGTTAATTTACATGACTTGTTCTAGGATTTGATGGGTCGCGAAATAGGAGTAGGAATTTTCTGTTGATATAACATGCAGATTTCAATGGGATATCGTGTCAATAATGGTGGATGAAGTTTTCCTGTAAGTCAAATAACATCATAAATCATCTTTAAATCCAACAGGATCACCACGCAAGCTCTTGTTTTAGTCTTTAGGAATTTACACATAAAAATGTAGTATCATAGGTAGAATGTATGTCATATAAATTAGCAAAACATTCTAAATCATCTACCTTATGGAGGCAACTATTCTTTTTTTAAAGGCGCTATTATTTTAAACTCTTAGAAAAAGTATTGCGTGTAATACATGAGTGAAGTATTTTGTAAATTATTTATGTAATATATTCTATTTAAACATTATTAAATAAAATTGATTCAAGTATTACCAAAAACAAGTTAAATAAGTAGTGCTACAAAAAATGACAGTCGTCTTTAAAAATATATATATAAACATAAGGGATGTATCATCCCTAATAAAAATGTCTAAAATGCTTTTTCAATGGTTTATTTCACGATCAAGTATTCTCAATTACAATGTTGCTGTGGTATTGCCACTGTCTATTAGCGTACTAACTACTACGCTGGTCTGCCTTCTCCCGCTCGTCCATCCTGACACGCATGTGTATGGACTTCAAGAATGTATGGTGGGGAGTATAGAGAAATCATACATTTTATGTCCGTGATGGTACTCAATAGCAGTGTTGCCGTTGCTATTACAATTGTAATAAATCTATTACTAAAAAGTTACATCAGTACGTTATTACGACTTTTAAGAAAAGAGGAAAAATCTATTACCTTTTAATATATCAAAATTTTATGAGTGGCTCCATTTAAACTTCAGAGCCCATCCTTAAAAAAATTAGAAATCTATGCATTTGTTATTTCTGTGTTTTCTTGTTTCAATAAATCTAAGATATGCGTCACTTTATTATTATTGTATTATTTTTTTGTCATTGGTCAGTTTTTAGTTTAGTAGGAGATAACCACCAGCCTCCAGCATAATTTATATATTGTTTTTAATAACGTAGACCCCTTCAAGACTGAAGAAATACTAAATTACAAAAAATTACCCTTAGGTGAATTTTGGGCTAACATCTTTAAAATAAAAAAAAAACACTGCATGAATCAAATGTTTAAAATTTAAAAAAAATTATTTGTGGTTTATTTTCATTACCCCATTCTTTTGCAGCAGCAGAAATAATTTTCTCTCAACTAAATAATAAAGTTTTATTGTTAATAGTTATTTATGCAACAAGTGCAAAAAGTAAGTGTTTATTGCACGCGACGTGAAATTGTCCAACGAAGCCGTCAGGTCGAGTTGGACAACACGTCGAGTGCAATAAACATTTTTTGTACGAGTTGCATACAATATTTTTTCTACGTTCATGCAAAAACCAAAAAATGTTTTATAGAACTGCAGTTGTATTATCCAAATCATAGTAGCCGTGGTCGTGTACCTTTTTTGAGGCATTTATTTACGTTTGTGTTCATAATTTGTAATGACATTTTTAATCAAATACATTTTTTTATTAATTTATTTATTAAATGAATGAAAATAATATAAAATATACAATTGTTTTTAAAACGTAACACAGAAAATGAAAATGGACTAAATATTTGGCGTTTATTTGAATATTTATGTTTTTCATGATCATAAAACGCTGTAGTAAAATGACAGGTGAGTGCAATAAATTTTTTATAGCACTAGTGCAATAAAGACCCAGTTTTTTCACTAAATATGGTTCAATAAAGTTTTGTTTTTTGCATGAACGTAGAAAAATGTATTTAATAATAGTTCTGGTACATTTATGTTACTTTAAAATATTATCTATTACAATTTTATTACCTTTTGGTTCAAAATTAATTGGTGTGGCAACACTGCTCAATAGAAAAGTTTTAATTCTATAACTTATCACACCAACGCGTCGCGCGCGTACAGTATGGTTCAAATGAAAGGAATAAATTCATTATAATGGAAGTAGTTGGTTTTTCGAAAAAATGCTCGGACAGGTCAATTTTGTTTACTCAAAGCGCAATTTTTTAAATAGAATTCAATTTTCCCCCACTTCCCATTTTTGGGCAGTGACGTCATTGGCAATTTTTTTAAATAGTAACCCCAATTTTTTTTTCTTGATTTTGATAGATCTTGCAATTTTCTACTCGGAAACATAATATTTGAAATATCTGACATAATAATTTTTTTTGAAAAAAAGTCATTTAAAGATCAGATACATAAATTTTATTTTATTTTGAAACACAATAAATAAATAAAAGATTATTTGTAATTAAGTTCTTCATCTAAAAAAATAATAATAATAATAATAAAAAGAATTTAATGACAATTTCACAAATTCTTTTTTATTATTATTATTATTATTATTAATAATAATATTATTATTTTGTTTAATTAAGCACTTAATTACAAATAATTATCTTTTATTCATTTATTGTGTTCTCAAAATAAAATAAAATTTATGTGTCTGATCTTTAAATTACTTTTATTCAAAAAAAATTGTTATGTAAGATATTTCAAATATTATGTTTCCGAGTAGGAAATTGCAAGATCTAACAAAATCAAGAAAAAAAATTGGGGTTACTATTTAAAAAAATTGCCAATGACGTCACTACCCAAAAATGGGAAGTGGGGGAAAATTGAATTCTAAATAAAAAATTGCGCTTTGAGTAAACAAAATTGACCTGTCCGAGCATTTTTTCGAAAAACCAACTACTTCCATTATAATGAATTTATTCCTTTCATTTGAACCATACTGTATATAATTTGTTTACAGCTCTTTCTCGTACCGAATTACAGTCTGTATATACTATTGAATGCACACTGTACAGATACACACGAAAGTGTTCAACCGCTTTCACTATAACAAGAGTCTTTAGATTGTAAAAATGTTACCTTGATTCACAATCAGTCGTACGGCTACTATAGTATACAATAGGTTTAGTAACAAAAGCAGTTACCTGTTTGGAACTTTTTCTATTTTCATTTGATAAAAGCTTGACTTCATGTCCAACGTGATAAAATATTTTAAAAACATTAATTTGATCTTCAAAACTTTTTTTTTAATAGCACAATAGGACTATTATATTTTATAATACAATAGTTATACTCTTCCTAATTCACCCCTTTTACTTACAGTGAATTTCAATCTCCAAAGTTGACTGAGCTTGTGTGTGGAAAGAACGGCTATCATTTTTTTGTAGTAACGCTCCGGGACGACTTAAAGATGATTGATGGTGCCATTTGACTTAAAGGTTAGGAAAACCTCACCCACCATCATTTTAAGTGACTTGTGCGGATAATTTCACTGTTTATAATTTTCTTCAGCTGAATTTTGTCTGGATACACTAATCGCCTTCGTCGATACGCTACTGGAGTACTGCATTTTAATCTAAATTGACATTTTTCCGGTAGTTATGTGGTCAGGAGTTTTATTCTTGTAAAATATTAAAAGATTCTTCACATGTATTTTAAAAGTGTCTATTAATAATTCTAATCGAATAATTTTCATATCATTCAATTTTTTATTGTTAACATTTTCGAAATGTTGAGCAGGTCTTGATGTAACTTAATCCCATCGGCATTTTTCTCGACACTTAAACAAGGTCGGCATCTGACATTGCATCTAATAACAACATCAACATCTTCTGCAACCACAATATTTGGAACGACCTCTAATGTAATAGTCGGCAGCAAATGATTAACAAATCATAAAGAGGGATATTGTAAACAACTTCTAGAAGCATCTTATTCAACTGGCCAATAGTTTCTTTTAATGTTTTTACTACAGATTGTTAAATTATTGATATGTCAGCATCACTATCAATAAAGTATTTTAATGACTGAGCTTGCTCAAAGTATAATAACATGGTTATCGGCTGTCGGTGTCGAATTTAGATGGCATTATTTATTTTAACACAAATGTTTTTTTAGACTTTCTTTGTTTATAACAACAATAATTAGATTCGAGGTGACCCATTTTTTTTTAATGAATGCTTTAATATTGTCGGATTTTTATGTGTAGTAACCATGTTAAATGTACTCGCCTGTTATGTACTCCGACATGATATTATTTGTTGGTGTCCTGGCGGCGGCTTCTCGTTTAAACTGACTTCTTAGTTTTCTAATTCTCTGCATTTTTCGTCATTCTCGGGGACTCAAGTTAACACGGATCGCATCAAATTCGGCAAGTAATTTTATGAGCTCACCACTCACGTTCGGAATTTGGCTTTTGAATTGTCTAAACCGGAACTGAATGCCACAGCAAAGCATTATTAAAATTTAGATTATCCACAATTTTTGATTTTCACAATCCCACGCCGTGAGTTACAATCATGGCATTGAAGCGTAGCCTTGTATTCACTAGCAGCTGGTGTTTCCTTGTCAGCAAATGCAACGATTAGGTCATCACAAAGTCTTGCCACGTTCGAGAAAGAAGTCGCCAGTCACAACAATAACAATTCTTAGAAGCTTTGCTCGATTTAGCGACCACGAAGTTATCGCTAACGCTGAGTTCGCCTTTTTTTGTAGCGTTACTCAATCCATTATTTTATGGAATAAGTGCTGTCGTCAGGGTCATAACTAGTAAGTCGAAAACTGCACAGGCACAAATGTCGGCGCTTGCGTGTTAGATTAATTTGTTCCTGCAACACTGGGCATTGGCTTAGCGAACGGCAAGTTAGCCATCTTGGAATGTTGAGTTAAATCAGCAATTTATTTCTCTTGGGCTGCTACAAAGTTTATTAATGTTTCCTGCCACTGAAATTTAGCACACTTTGAACTATGTCCGTTCACATTGTCTTTAAGATCGACCGCCATTATGTTTGGCTGACGCATGGTCACGAGGTTCAGGATTTTCGTCCGCCATTATCACTAGCACTAACTTCTAGTTAAATTACTAATTATAGTCAATTAGCCACGGTACGCGTAGTGATCTCACTTCTGATATAAACATAAGGGATGTATCATCCCTAATAAAAATGTCTAAAATGCTTTTTCAATTGTTTATTTCACAATCAAGTATTCTCAATTACAATGTTGCTGTGGTATTGCCACTGTCTATTAGCGTACTAACTACTGCGCTGGTCTGCCTTCTCCCGCTCGTCCATCCTGACACGCATGTGTATGGACTTCAAGAATGTATGGTGGGGAGTATAGAGAAATACCGCTAACATATATGCTTGAAGAAAAATATGCGCCTTTTGGTTTTTAAGGCATGGTTTTGGATAAGAGGTGTGGCTAAACGGTTTCTTTTTTCTTTTCAGGTTGATAAAAGTACACTAAAAACCCCATTCACAATAATTGCTAGTATCACTCAAATGTAATGTAGATGTAAAATACAAAGTTTATAAAGTTAAAGTAAACCACAATAAGCAATCATATTAATTTCTACATTCTACGGAATTTTTTATATGAATCTGTTAACGAAATTTCTACAAGATTTGCCAGAACTATCCACAATTCTACCCTGTAAATCGCAAGGAACCCTCAGGGCCGACAATAGGGGGGGTAGCCGGGACGCGTATTTCCATAGCACGGCATAAGCACAGCTTATACAATACAGCTCCACAACTCCGTGTCGGCGTCTTTGATCTGGCGGTCGAGAACCAAGCAAGACGGAATGGTGCTATCTCTGTTAGATTAAAGGGAAAAGTCGGGCCCGGATTAAGCAATTTTTTTATTATTGAAAAAATTGAAAACCTTGACGTAATAAGGTTGGTTACATGCCATGTTAAGTAAGTTTTGGGAAATTAAATTTTTAATTTGTTTTAAATCTGTCAAATATAATTAAAAAAATTATTTAAATATAAATATTACGAAAAATAGCACATCTTTCGGATTAGAGGTAAAATAATTTGTATGTGGCTAGTAAAATCCTCGTTAACAAATGTTTTGAGCTAAAACAGTCACTTCACGACAAATTGTGACTTGGATCCTTTTTACACCAAGGGCTTCAATTGTTAAAGAAATGTGTCACGCTCGTGGATGCAAAGCAAGTGGTACCCCGTGTCTCTGGCAAGTGTTACTCTTCGCGCAAAGGGTTTATACCTAGATAAACGAATGCTTCGACTGAGGTCTGGGAACTCTATGGTATTTTGGAATTATAAAGAATTTGTGCTTTTATTTTAACAATATTGGTTATATTTAGATGTATTCTTATTAATTGAAATACAGATTTGTAGAAGTAATACTTTAACAGTTTTTATTAATATAATATATTCAATTTTTATCTGACCATACCGAAGTAGGGAATTTTGAAACTTTATAGTAATGTGAAATTTGAATTACAATATTACACGATATTACATAATTAGTACTTATTTTAGGTAGGTACTAAATTTGTACTTGGAGAAAGTAATATCGATTTTTACAAGAAAACTTGAAAAGTAAATTAATTTAGTTCTTATTTCTGATGTAAAACTTAAACCAAGAAAACAAATAAATTGTAGTTTGTTCAACAAGGGTGGATATGATAGCCATATCACACAAAGACGAAGTTTGAGCACGACGTCGTAGGCGGAGTACTCAATCTTCTGATTGTGATATGAACAATCCACTCGATATGGTCAGTATATTTTTTCTACGACCCACTAACGAAAATCTACAAATTTAAAAAATTATTTTAGGTTATTTAGACAAAATAACTAATTTTAAAATAATTTACGAAGTTGACTAATTTATAAAATAAAATAAACATGAAAAATTAATTAGTCCTCGGCCTAGATTCGATCCCGGGCTTTTCGCATGGAAGGCAGATGTTCTGTCCTCATCTTCACCGAAACTTTCAGGACTTTAGTTTTAATACTCGTAATTAAATTAGTATCATGTAGTTTGATTAAAATTTATTTTTTTTAAATGTGGACATAATAAAAACAAAAATGCTATTATTTATCGAGTCTACACAAAAATTTTAATGTATATTTAATATCAATAACTAAAATATATATTGACAATTAGTTTAACAGAATTATCACTTGTTTAAAAAATTTTAAATAATAGGGAGTTGGGTGACCAAAATATGAACTGTGATTTGTAGATTTAATTTTGTTAAAGTGTTCTCACTACCTAAAATGGATATGAAATATATTCGTAGTTGAACGCAATAACATAATTTTTCGTTTTGTAGTATGTGCGTAGATTGGCTAATATCCATGCACAGATTACAAAACGAAAAAGTATGCTATTGCCTTCAATTGAACGAATATATTTCATATCCATTCTAGGTAGTGAGAACACTGCAAAAAAAATAAATTCGCCAATCACCGTTCATATTTTGATCAACCGACTGCTATTATTTTTAAAATTTTAAATAAATGACAATTCTGTCAAACTAATTGTCAGTATATTTTTTAGTTATTGAGATTAAACATACAATAAAATAAGTTATTCTTTTGGAAAACGTTAGCATGGATGACTAAAGGGTATTGGGTTAATTAATTCTAAAAGTGTGGTACAAATGTTATTTTTTGTAGCCAATTCTTCAAAATTATTTTAAAATATCTTTTCAATATTGAATATTAGTTCTACAAATTCATCATTTGACAGTTGCAGATTTCCAAATGTATCTGAATTTGCGTTATCATATGCCTTTTAAAAGCAATAAAAAGAAAAATCGTCTAATTCAACGTGATCTTTGTTATATTTAAGACAGGTATCGCAGGAGTGGATCCGCAAGGCTTTTATTAAAAGGTAACCACACACATACCTGATAAAATTTTTCTGGAGCATTTCGTCTTTACAATAATTTAGGGTGTTAATAATTTCATCATAAAATAAAATACAAGGTGTTCCATTTAAAAAACATACATTTTAATTTTCCAGGCAAAAACGTGACACCCTGTATATCCAAAGATATTTTTAAAATATGTAGGTATTTTTCAAATCCATATAACTTTTATTTAAAACTTTCTTGCGTGTCTACAACAAAATAATGAACAATAACGCACTAATGAGACACCCTGTATAAATTATATTTTTAACAATGAAAATTGCTACCGGTTATTTTCCAAGGGTAGCTGTGAATATTAGACTATACAAGGGTTCTTGGGTTCTCCTAACTTTAGTTGGTGTACTAAAGGTCGGGCCAGAATTTAAGTTCTCCAATACCTAAATATAAATAAAACTATAATAACTGTGCAAATCAATCAAATTTATTTTAACCCTTTTAAAACAGACTTCGGCAAGAAACTTAAGAGACATGAAAGTAATCACAAAGATAGAACCGATTAGTTCTTATTATAGATAATAATTACAAAATTATATACATTTTTACATTAGTCGAGTAGTCGAATATGTAGAATACAATAAATACATTAATCCTATACAAAGGATCATGCAGCAGCTTACAAATAAAATATTAAAGTTTTCTATATGTTCTATAAGTTGCAACTTATTAAATCCTAAAATAAAGTTACATCAAATTTAAATAGATTTCAACTCAAACGAATCTTGTATGTAAAATCTGACAAAACAATTCAGTATTAAAGTTACTGAAAATAACCAAATCTAATTCGTTGGAGCCAAAACAAAAACCTATGAGTCTAGATTTTCTCACTTCATTAAAATTATATAAAATAAAAATTACTTAGCTTAATCAGTAGATAAACAATCCACGGAGTATCCGAAGATTCAAGACTCTGTTTTCGTTAAGTATAGATACTTATGTGGACAGCAAAATGGTACTGTTGGTGGCTCTATGTTATAGATGTAACCGCAAACTACATGGACTCATTGTACACCATTCGACAACTAAACTCTTAGAATGGAAGACATCCAATCCAAATCAAAGAAAATCCAATTAACAGGACATCATATATGCATCATACAACATCACAAATATGATCAAATTCCATAAAATATTCTCCATTGTCATGGTAAATATCCAAGGACAAATCATTGCCAAAACCGTAATTGTACCTACATTCGTACAAAAACTTGGTATAAAACTGGATACTAAACGATGTACTGAACGCTCCTAAAAACACGGGTTCTATGAAGATACACAAAAAAAGTGACCAAAAAAAAACTTACCGGCCAGCTTTCCAACTGCGTCATTAGCCAAATCCAGAATACAACTGTATTATTAAAAAATATATGTGTGGTGTTCAAATCCCGCAATCCCACACACTAAGGGCGGTTTTAATTATTATGCAATACCAAAACACTCTACAAATGCATAAAATTATAACAGGAACACACACACTGACTAAATAATGACCCTCTACATTCGATGGTAAGTTTGGAAAGAACGAAAAATGCGTAATTTCTAATTACTCTAACCAAACAATTCGATATTTACAAATGCAAACAGTTTCGAATCGGACCATAGTACAAATCGATAATCGATCACATTCCGATACATCGATAAATAACCTCAACAAGTTATTTAACAACAATTAATATTGTTATCTGCTGGATCAACTAAATCCTAATACAGATGAACTAATTATTAACCTCTTATAAAACATTTACTAATTATAGTACAAAATGTACATCCTTAAAATTAAAATAATATCGAACGCTACCCCATAATCGATTTATAAATTACAGAGTTACTAATCCTCAACAAAAACGTATCTATCGTTTAAGTCGTAGTCTGTCGAAAACAGCTGAGATGAATATATTTGGATTATTCTAGAAATTACTCTACACTCAGAAAACAAAAGTAGTAAGATTAAAATTTTGAAATTATCAAATAAATATTATTTATTTCAGAGAAATGAAAATAAACGAAATTGTTTAATAAAGTGACGTAATTATAAAAATTGCAAAATCTGATCGTAACAAAATTTCTTATAATGTAGTACTTATCGGTTTGGGTCCTTGGGAAAACTAAAGAATGTTTTCTTGCAGGTATAACCCTTATTAAAAGAGCTTTTGACTGCACAAACTCATTCTACTCACAGCTAAAGAGTCACCAAAATAATAACAGTACCTTTAACTCAAACAAAATCAACGAAATTATAGGCTCCACGAAATTATACAATCAACGAAATTATACGCACGACTCAACACCTTGCCTAAGTACGCTTCTGAACGCCAAAACCGTCTTTTCCCTTCGAAGGCGGAGCTGAAGGCGGAGCTTAAGCGATGCGCGACGAAATCGACGCAAACCGTTGCCGCCAAGAGAGTGTTTTAGCTGTATTGTATAAGCTGTGGCATAAGTGTACAAACACAGTGGAAGCAGATTTCCGCTTACCGGCAATCAGCGCCGAGCCGCGCTTATAAGCTTTTAAAATCAATTCATGTTTTTAAATTGACAAGTTCACAGTTAAAGCAGGTCGGCGCCAGTAAACAGCGCTGACCTGCGTTCTCGCTTTTGCCGGAATGACAATTTAGTTTATTTCTGCTTTTGGTACGCGCTGGTTTAGTGGTTGTACCATGAATAAGAAAGCACTTATTGCTACCGTTTTTGAAAGACTCCCTATTTGGGACAAGAGGGAGAAATTGCATTGCACTCGGAATGAGATTGATAAATATTGGAAGGAAATAAGCATTTAAATAAAACGATCATCTTTCTATTTTTAAAAGTTTGCTGCCGCACGTAAGGAAAATACCTGAAAACAGAATACTATCTTTTCGTTGTCGCGTACATGCATTAGTGGAACAATATTCCTATTAACTTTACACTTATCCTCGTCCATTATCTTCTACATCATCCCATTCTAGTGCGCCTTCTTCTCTGGTTATCAGAATGCCTACTCTTCCGTTTTCTTATGCCAACAACCAACCACGTCCCAAAATCATCTTGCTAATGATCCTAGACCCCTTAAAAGTAACCAACAACAAAATATAACTGACAATTTTACTACAGATTGTATACCAACTCTCTTTCTCTTCAGTTTAGTCAAAACAGAATCCAAAGCAATCAGATGGTAATCAGAAAAGACAGTTTTCTAGAAGTTGTAGACGTAACTGAAAACGATTTTTCTCGCTTTTAAAGGTATTCACTTTGTACCATTCAGCCGCGAGACAACGGCGCAGATCGGCGCTGATTGCCGGTAAGCGGAAATCTGCTTCCATTGTGTTTGTACCCTGAAGCCTTGGTTTCTTTGAACACTTCGTCGCGGTGATCGGACAGTCCGTCAACCGTCGCGTTTTGACGATTTTATCCAACCAGAGTATTTAAATGGAAATGGTTTTCTTAAATCCGCTTAGCTGAGCCGGACGGCGTCATGCCGCTGATTTGTCGCGAAGAGTCGGTTGATATATGTTGAGTTTGATATCAGCGGAATCGTCGGCGTGTGCGGAGACTGTATTGTTATTAATTTTAAAACAATGGGTGACAAATTCACACATACAAATGACATCATGACTTTATTTTTAGATTTCTTGGAAATTATGTCCTTTATAAAACTCAACACGAATTCAAAAAGATCTGTAGAAAGTCTAAAATACTCCCTAAATTTGGTTTCATTTCCAAAAAACCTCCGCTGCACAATGATATTAAAGGCACCTTCTATATCGCGACACAAAAACAACTCATCCACTGGCTTATTGGAAACTTTGACGGTTGCAATTGCCAGTTCCTCTTGTTCTTCCTCTTCCAACAATAATATCAACGCAAACAATTTATTTGCATCCATTTTAGTACCTTTCGTTTACATTCATAATACATAAACAGCACGTACAGACCTAGAGAAAGTATCATTTTCTATATTTTTTAACAAAAATTGCTGTCCTCAGCGGTCGACGGACTGTCCGCTCACCGCGACGGAGTGTTCAAAGAAACCAAGGCTTAAGAAACAATCACTTGCCGCTGATCGCATACAAATATTAGTCAGGGTCGGATTAACGTGTATTTAAAGATTTGGTAATAAAATAAGGTATTGATAGACAGGATCGTATTAAAACAAAAAAGTAAAAATGTACATAAAATATATTTTAATTTAACTTATAAAAATAGCATTAAGAAAGACAATATGCTCTACAGATTGCGCAAAATAATTAGCTTGTTTTTATTGATGGTCTTAAAATTTCTATTAATATTTTTAAAGTGTAATATATGAATAGCCTTAAATATAACTTAATAACATATATTTCTGGAAATCGGGGACAAGGAGCGTCAAATGTTATCTCGGAATTAATTAAATCTAAAAAAAAAATTATAAACCCGGATTTAGTGATAAATAATTCAAAATTCTGTTGAAAAATTATTTCAATTTTTGTTGTTAAACATACAAAACTATTATTTGACATTTTTAAATTGCCAAAAAATCTTCATTTGCTTTTTTTGTATGGTTTATAATAATACATGGAGCTTGTATCCAAGTCTTCATGTGGTAAGGCATATTGTGTACATACGTCGCAACTGTGAATTTTAAGACATTTTTTTATTAAAAATCCGCATATATAATAAAATTTTCTTAAAAAATATTAATATTTTGTGCATGCAATTCATTAATATGCTTGTTTATATTTACATTTTCGAAAATATTGCCACCATTACACGCGATTTTGGAAAATGGCTCATCCTTATTAGTCCTACGAATTTCATGCAGCCTTACAAGTAAAGCATCCCCACCTGTTTCGCAGTTTTCAGTTCTAGAATGTAATAAATTTAAACATTGCAATTTTTGAACGTCCTTTGAAATTGGACCGATGTAGGGTTTACCCAGTTACCATCATGGAGGAAGGATAATTAAGAGTTGCAGATTCCTCACAGAAATTTGGCAGCATGTTTACCTTCAGCGACATATGGAATAGTTTTGTGAAATTAATACTCAGTCGGTAATATAGAAAGATGTAATGCTATTTTAGTTTGAAAATTGGCGAACTTTTGAATTTACTTCGACAAAATATAAGAATTTTACATTTTTAATAGCATTTTTTTAATACGCATCTCAGGCGTATTAAAAAATGCAAATAAAAATGTAAGACTTTATGTTAAATAATTTTAGAAGTGTAAAATCAATAATACAACATTGTAACAACTAAATATTATTTGTAGAATCTTTATTGGTTACAACAATAAACATAATATACATTTTCTGAATAAGCAACTATATTAAATAACATAAAACAAACAAAATTTTTCTATAATCGTGCGAAATAAAATAAGAGTTCCAGCCATAAATCCTGAAATGAAAAACAAAAAAAACAATCTTTGAAAGCGAAAAACTGCTTAAGACACATGATTTTGATTGTATGCGACTCATTACTAATTTTTAATTTACTACCTATAATTTCTTTAATGGCTAATTAAGATTTTCTTGCTTTTTGTAATGAAAATACTTTAGATTTATCAAGATTATAAAGCTTTGTTATTCGCATATCTAGAATAATTATTATCAAAATGAATATAAGAATTAAATTTTTGTTAAGCATTTCAATATTTGGGAATAATACAATTACGATTAATATTCATTTTTTTTTTCTGAAAAAAAAGTAATTTCTTACAAAAATTCTGCTTGTTGAAAAAAATTACAAGAAAAAGTTTCCTTTTAAAGTTATGAAGGAAAACCGACAGGAAAACTGTGACTTTTCTTCGTAAAATCAATAGGTACTACAGATTTTTGTCAATTTCAAGTTTCTTCATTTATTAAGACCCTGTACACCTGACCTAACATATTATAAAGTAAACCTATTTTTTCGTCAAACAGAATTTTTTTATAATCACTTCTTCCTTAAAATAAAAATAAAGATTTTTCCATTTTGTCAACTCCATACAGGAGATGTTTAAAATATAACATTTTACTTTAAATCTTAATAATATACCTACATAAGTAAATATTGCCGCGTTTGAGAATCCACATCGGATGCATTTTTTACATCTCGAGCGTTTTTTTATCCACATCGGACACATCTGTCCCATTACATTTACGTATATTGAATCACGTGATCAAAAATTTACTACATCTCAGATGCATCCGATGTGGATTCTCAAACGCGGCAAATGTAATATCATTGTAATGGTAATATCATTTGCCGCGAGCCGCATTACAATCTGTACTGCGATGCAGACAGTGCTGTGCTCTGAAAGCTAGTATAATTTGTAATCCCCAACGGCGTATTTGTATACTACAAACTCTACTCGAGTACTGCAGTGGGATTCTCATCTTTCGAACTCGGCACGTGTTGTAACGAGAAAGATTTTGCGATTCCTATCTCGGATATCGAGAAGGGAAATATATCGATCTTAAATAAATGTCAGTTGCACTCGCTTCATCTTTAGGTGCCGTGAATCGATTTTTAACTTGAAATCTTGTAATTTTGTCAATGACAATAGATAGGTAATTATTTAATTTTCGTTTTTATAAAATAATATGAGTATGAAAAAATTTTCCTCCCAAGATGTGATAATGATTTACATTTATTATTAAAAATATTTATTAGTTTTGCCAAAAATATGAAAAGAAGGAAATTATTATTATTATTATTACACAGAAAAGCTTCAAGCAAGGGCTAAATTATTTTAAGGTTTGTATCATACTCTTTATTAAAATGAAAATGTTTTATTGTAATTTATTAGACTTCAATTATCTACCATTGTAGCAACGATGTTTCTTTCTTTTTTTTTTTAGATACCAGATGATTTTTTTAAAGGATGGATAAACCTTGTGGGCAGTACATAATCCTTCCTCCATGGGCAGTACCACACAAACGTCTGCAAAGTTCTTATTATTCACCACACAGCTCACTGATTCTACCAAAAAAAGAAAAACAGAAAACAAAAAAATGTCTTCTAAAATGTTGACTGGAAAATAACCTACTAGAGGCATTTTTATCTCTATTTAATAAAAATACACCGGATCTTCAAGATGCAGTAGTAATTTGTGACATTGACCCCTTCAGGAAATTTAAAATGGGCCTACTATAAGTTCGAAGGTGTATAACCTAAAACCCTTAGGTATATTTAGGATTGCCCAACAGTGTTTTTAAAATCCTTAATCATATTTATGAGAAGGAAAGTGTAGCTTACATAAACCTTTTACATTTCTGTGTGAATTAAAAGAACTCATTTTGTAAGACTAAATACTTAATAAACTGTTTGTTTCTTTTTTAATTAATTTATCACATTATTTCAGGGATTATAATAAATGTATACAAACAAAAATGTAAAATCTGTGAAAATTTTATTTACCTATTATTAAAAAATAAGAGTACCTGAATAAGATAAATGAAGTAAAAAACACTTTAATACAAATAATAAAAAATATATAGAAGCCCTAAGTGTTGGAAGGTATGGTAGGTCCTTTCGGGGGCTAAATCAGTACAAGCTGGAAAACCAGCAAATTCCTCAACTATTAAAAGGAAGCCTTACGATTACAAAATTTACTTTTAAACACTAATAAACGTTTAACCTAATATTATTTATTACATTTATTATATATTTTATTATCTTTATTTCAACATATTTTATAATATTTATTTCTACCTATGTTTATTATAATAAAATTGCATTATTGGGAATAAACTTCATTTACCTGTTATAAAATAGGTACTGCTAATCCCAAGTAAAGGAAATATACGTACACCTACAACGAATAATTTCAAAGTTCTGCAATCGAGTAGAGTTTGTAGTTTACTGTAGTTTATAAATACGCCATTGGCGACTACATATTATAGGTACTACTTTACAGAACAGAGCGATGACTGCATCGCAGTACACATTAGGTTCTTTCGTTCGTCCCACTGGTGTAGTTGGGTGTAGTAATGAACTACACCAACCCATACCTTTCGTTTGGTCCGGTGTAAAACCCACTATACCTTCCTGTCGGCGATGTGGTGTACACTGGTGGATATTTTCTCCACCAGCTATTTAGCAGGAGCGAATTACACTCGACGATG
The DNA here is from genome assembly GCA_927349885.1 of Psylliodes chrysocephalus. NCBI lineage: Eukaryota > Metazoa > Arthropoda > Insecta > Coleoptera > Chrysomelidae > Psylliodes > Psylliodes chrysocephalus. Next base: position 85,926,517 of record OV651813.1, on the reverse strand, counting down.
TGTATAAGGAATAAGGAGGAAGTAAATTAGGGTAAATAAGGTGGTGTAACTGGTGTAATTTACACTGGTGGACACTACACCAATAGCGAACGAAAGAACCTATTGTAATGTGGAGTAACTTTAAAAGTTGGTACATAGCCTACTACGGTAAAGTCAACGGCCTGCTCTGCACAGTCACAGTAGTATACTATGGAAATACGCAGCCGGGACTAATTCCCGGGGCCCGGGCTCAAGTAGGGGCCCAGCAGCGGTATAAGGGTGGCTCGGCAACTTTGGCGAGGACGTTTTTTACATCTTCAGAAGTTCGGCACAAAAGGGGGGAAGTTTTTGCTTGAAGACCTTTTTTTAGAGATTCAGTAAAAAGAGGAGGAGCAGTTTTTGCTTATAGACCTTTTTTTAGATAAATTAAAGTAAAGAGGAGAAGTTTTATCTTGAAGACCTTTTTTTAGAGAAATTTAAGTAGAGGAGAAGTTTTAGCTTGAAGACCTTTTTTTTAGCGATTCAAGTAAAAGAAATGTTTTTATAATATTGTCGCGAGGCCCGACCTGGAGAATTGTCCCGGGGCCTCACCTGGCTCTCGGCGACCCTGGGAACCCTTGAGCAGGCAGCGAAAATTTAAGAAAAACACCGCTGGCCTTCCACAAAGCATTTTCGCAATTTTTTCCGGTTCCCGATACCACAGTATTGTTCCCGGTTCCGGCATTCAAGAATACCCTTATTATGTTGTCAGGACCTGGAGGAACTAATAGGTTTTTAATGATAATAATCCCATTTTTAGTAAATAAATGTTTGAAATAATTATTTGCTCATAAAGAATACGGTATTTAGTGGTCGCCGAGTTTCTAATAGATCAACACTTTCAGCCAATTAATTAAATTAATTATTAATTTAAATATTTTATTTCTAATAATATTTTTTTCTATTTCAGTTTATGAGAAAAAATGGCTAGGACCAACCCATTAACAATTTTTCTACTGTGTCTCCAACTAGTTCTAGGCCAAAATTATTCGACCAACATTGAAAGCACACCTACAATATTAAATACCACTACGGAACCCACTCCAGTAACATATGAATACGTAATTAAACTAATTTTCGGCTTGGAAAACGAAAAAGTTCCAACATTTTTACTAGACACGATTTTCAACAATTCCAATAACATCACTACAACAGACATAATATCTCTGTATTCACTAGATTACTTAAATTTAACTTCCACGAATGACATGTTAGAGGAACTACATTACAAACCCTCCAAAGCATTGAGCATCGATGGTTTGGAGAAGTACTTATCTGATTTTGGCATCGTCTTCAAAGATTTATACAACGCAGTTTTTATTACACATTTAAAACTTACTGGTTTACCATTAAGAAAATTTTTGATTGATCTGGGAGTTAATATTGGAGATTTTTCTGACGCCATAACTTTTGGAGAACCCGATCCATTCGAAGTTTTCAAAAAAGGAAATTTTTCTGAGAAAAATTTGGACACTGCCTTAGAAAAACTAAATAAAACTAAGGACGATCTGTTTCAAGCTTGCAAAATTGAAATTTTGAATAACGTTAGATCAAAATCAACGGAAGAGTTCTTAAATATACTGAAAACGCACAATTTTGATAGAGTCGAAGCAATGAACCTCTGGGACATCCTAGAATTAGACCTAGAAAGTGTAGAGCGTGTGACGGTATTTGCCGATCTGCTAGACCAAATAAAATTCAATTTAGAAAACACCTCTTATTTAGGTATCCTCTCTGCAAATAAAGTAGCCATTAATAAAGAAATTTACAAAAATATCAAAGAGAAAATGGAGCTTTCGAAAATTTTCGCTCAATCTATTTACGATAACACAACTGTAGAATTAAAAGAAGAAAAGCCTTATTACGAAAATATTGTTACGCTAAGTTTAGAAACAGACAATTTTACCACTTTCATTGAAGTAGCAACTACAAATAAAGATCTCGAACATTGCCAAATTATAACTCTGGAAAATGATACATTAATATCGCAATACGTAGAAAAAGTTACAAACAAAGACGATACATTAGAGGTCAGTACAGAAGATTTTAATATCACTAGTTTAATACAAGGGAGTCCGTTGATATGTGATAATAAGGTATACGGTTTGGCCAAAGAAATTAATGATGATGAGATAGTTTTTGATGCATTTATAGTTGATTCTGGAGCAATTAATATAGTATTCAGTCCATTTTTGTTTGTTTGTTATTTTGTTATTTATTTACAACTGTAATATATTGTAATAGCATAGTATTTAGTTAAAAAGTAAAGAAATTGTACATATCGTTGTTAACACATTAAATTATTAAAAAAAGTCTACTACTTTTTTCGTAATTAGGCTTAAGTACATAAGTGGAAAAGTGTTAACTATTAAAAGAGTGAATAATTCTTAAATGTACGGTTGCAGTAAGATATAAGAGAATGGTTAGTGTTAATAAAAATGAGGAGTCATAGTTTAATAATCATTAGATGGCATTCCTGTACCGTGAGGTCCATCAAATAATCTGTCAAAAACTTTGTAATTTGAAAATAATAATCTGATTAAAAAATCTTGTTTCATTCGAAAAATATAACGATACCTAAGCATGTGCAGTGACGCTATAACAAAAAAAAAGTTTCCGGTTCCGGTTCTGGAGCATGTGCTGTGAGTCGATGCAGACGATGCTACGTCATTAAACAGGTCCGGCGATATAATGTAATTCGGAGTTTTGATTGTCACAAACATATGCAGGGCCCCCGCAAGGGTTATCGCCGCCCACGTGCCGGAAATATTTTTTCGTCCTTTGAATATATGTAGTACTTATATAAATAATATTTTGAAGAATAACAACTTAAAGGTGTACATATGTTTTTTTAAACTTCCTGGTTTGCTGTAATATTCTTGTAATCGTTTAACATTTGAGCGAATTGCGAAACCACATTTTATTTTAATTTTGTAATGAAACAACAGATATTCGAAAACCAATATTTTATTCTTACAAACGAAAAAACAAACCAAACAGTAAACAAATGAAACATTTAATTATCCAAAAATTAAATATGTTTTTTTCTGGATTTGGCTGCTGCAAATTCTTTTATAATATTGTCAAAATCAATTTTATCGACGATATCTTGCTCTATAGCTAAGATTGCCAAACCCGATAATCTTTCTTTCTTGTGACATGGTAGAATAATTTTTAATTATTTTTAATTTTGAGAAGGATCTCTCACCAAAAGCTACAGATACAGGTAAAGTAAGCAGGATTCTTAACGAAATGGTAATATTTGGTAGAGATGAAGTTAGATTGTTTGCAAATATATATTGTAAAATGTCGAGGGGATTTGACGCTTCAGGTAATGAAAACAATCTTAGGCTTTTATCTCATTAAATAAATCATTTTATTTGAGGAAGTTTCCATTATCAAATTCAAAAAGTATTTTAGAAGAACCTTGGAACGCTAGACATTGTCTGGATAAAAATTTGACAACTGAACAATTTATTCCAGAACGTCATGCCAATATTTTTATTCAGTTTCTAAAACCCGTAAGTGATGATCGTTTACGGTTGTGGATAATTTTAATATTTTTTTTTTAATTCATCCATGTATTCATGTGAATATTATGTACAATTAATGTTTCATGTCTTTTTATGGCGAAGGGCACATATGTTGCCAATCAGAAAAACCATGAGTATCAGAAAAACTATTGAAAGTCTTACTGAAAATTTTACAACAAAAACTGAGTAAATGAGCCAAATTATGTTTACTTCTTTTCCATTTCCTAGTTTTCTGACAAAGTACTTATTAAAAAATGTTCTTTTGTCTTTGTCTTTAATAGCTGGAAATTGATAATTGTTTCCTATCAAAGGATGACCACGCTCAACCAATATTCTGACTTCGTCGTTGGTAATGCTTCTGTGCCATAAACCTGGGTCCTCTGATATAAGAATACTAGTATTCTCAGTCACCGCTTCAGTAGAAACTATATCGTCAGAAGTGTCACTTGTAGTTGTCTTTGTTGGGATGGTCGACTCTATAGAGAATATATTTTCGATAAGTGATGATGATGTTGATGGTTCACATGTTGCAGAAGATGGTGGTGCCGCCGCTTCAGAAACTGTATTTTCACCTTCCTCTATCGTTTCAGTGTTTGGAAACTTGACTTTTTCGCAAGAAATGTTTTATACTGCCAGCCATCTTCTCCCTTTCTTGGACTCTAACTTTTTTTTGCTTTCGAAATTTTGCACCAAAAGGTCGTTTTCTCTTCTGTGGATCCTAGAAATTAAGGAATACTAGATCAAAAATTGATAAAGGAGGTCCTTTCGCCACCCCTTTCGCCACCAATGTTAAATAAAAAATATTAGATTATGAGTAAAATTTATTTTTTTTCTAATAGTTGAAGTCCTTATTTATCTAATGTTGAACTTTTAACTATACCTTACCGTGCAAATTTTTGAGAATTTTTTTTTAAAAATGTGAGTATTTTTACAGTGTCTTATGAGAAAATAAGACCTCAACAACAATTCTCGAATTATATTATTATTTATTGATTAGATGGAGTAGAAAAAAACTAAAAATAGGGTTTTTGGAATATTTAGGTTTTGTTTTTTACAATAAAATATATAGGCTACCTTGGAATTTATTGAGAAATTAATATTAAAAAAAAATTTGAAGTAACCTAGTTGAAAATTTTTTGTGATTTTTTAATATTAATTTCTCAATAAATTCCACGGTAACCTATATATTTTATTGTAAAAAACAAAACCTAAATATTTCAAAAACCTTATTTTTAGTTTTTTTCTACTCCATCTAATCAATAAATAATAGTAAAATTAATTATAATTCGAAAATTGTTGTTGAAGTCTTACTTTCTCGTAAGACACTGTACAAACACACACATTTTTAAAAAAAAATTTCTCAAAAATTTGCACGGTAAGGTATAGTTAAAAGTTCACTATTAGATAAGTAAGGACTTCTACTAATAGAAAAAATTAATTTTAGTCATAATCTAATATTTTTTATTTAACATTGGTGGCGCAAGGACCTCCTTAAGGGTAATTCAGATTTTAGTGCACACACTTTTACAGAAAAAATAATAAACATATTTTTTAGACCTAATTTGCCACACAGGAAAAAAATCACATTTCCCGATTTTCAGATGTGAAAAGTACTTTTGTAGTATTTTCCACAATATCTTATTAATAGCCGAAGTAAGTTAAAGTCAAAGGTATATTCCCGTTTCGCCTGACATAAAAATTTGGTACGCTTTGGTAGGGTTTTGCCTGACTACATGTTAAACGGAAAAAAATAGTTGCGATTCTCCTGACCTGCTCAGTTAATAAATATGTATTTGCTGTAAAGAAATCTATCACTAACAAATTAATAATAATAAGAAATAAACATAAAATTAAATTAAAATGTTATAGTTATTTAATTTGATATAAACAAAAAATATAGAGCACCCAGTATAGTAAAAAGTTAGTAAAAAAATAAAAACTAAACATTTTTTCAAATTGACGAAGCGTAAAGCGAATAAACTATTTGAATTTAGAAAATTTTTTTTAAGTGTCCCAATAACCGGCCAGGACAAAAAAAAATATATTTAAAAACTAAAATTCCTCCAGTAATAATTTCAATTATACATTACTTTAGAAAAGAACTTAGTATCTATGAAAAAAGATTTAAAGAAAAAATTATCAAGATGGTTTAGAAAATTTAAAAATAATTGATTTAAAAACACTGGTACAAAACGCTTAATAATGTCAATAAATGCAGTTTTTTTTGTTTCAAATCAAATCATCCTTATAAATAAAATGTTGCATGTATTTTGAAAATGGCCCTTATGATAAAAAAAGCACGCACCATCCAACTTAGATACCACAATTTGAGCTTGTCAGGCGAATCGGGAAATTTTAATTGGTCAGGCGAAATGAGAACAGGCGAATCGGGCATAAGTCAAATACATAGGTATTATGTGGGTAGTTGCTTTTACCATTTCATAAAATTTAATTACAACACAATTAACACAAAATATAAAGCACTTCGTCGAATATTTATAACTATAACTTTGCGTCTTGGTTTTTGACCTTTACGTAGCCGAAGAAAATATTAACTATTTGGATTACGACGCCTACTGCAGTTTTATTTATACTCCTGGTTCGTAGATGAGTCTTCAAGTCTGGACAGGAAAAATTGACAAAATCTAATATGAAACTTACTCGTCGTACAATATTCGAGTCTGGACAGGAAAACGTACTTCGTAAAGTATTCAAGTCTGGACAGGAAAAATCGACAAGATCTAATTTGAAACTTACTCGTCGTTCGTACAGTATTCGAGTCTGGACAGGAAAAATCGACAAGTTCATGGTATTGCATGTTGCACACAGAATTAACTAACCTATTGATTTTATTATATTTAATAATTAACGCCAATTGAATAGCTATTTTATTTCAAAAATAGATGTTTTCTGTCACAATAGGAATAGGTCATCATATCAACGAACATAAACTTCGATAACATTATTGATTATATTATCATGAATTGAAATAAAAACATTTTTGATTTCTTTAGTGTCTTAGTGCCTTGTTCATTGGAATCGTTAGTAAATTTAAAAATTCGAATTGGCGCCCCTTTAGAGGTGCGCCTGCGTACGGTACACGCGTTGCACACGTAGTTGCGGGGCCCTGAACATATTGTGACGAAAGTCTAATTTATTTAAAGTTTATTTATTTAAAAACACACTATTTACAATTTATTTCAGACGTACTATTTAATTTATATAATATTTGAACACTAACTAACAATTCTAATTTATTTCTTACACTTTTACTTTTCAATACAACGTTCTATATAAAACTAAACTCGGCGCTACGTCCTCTATTTATATTAGTCTAACTCCGCTACTGGAAAATGCTAGATACTTCGCGAAGATGACTAAACGGTAGTCCCCGCTATTCCAGATGTTTCGAGTGAATCAGCGGCAGATATTCGAGAGCGGTCCGGCTGTTTCCACACGTCAGCGTTGCTTCGGTCACGAGTTGATTGCGTGCGTATACAGGGTCGGATTCATGACAATATGTTACGTCCAGCATTGGTCTCACAGATAATTTTAATCAGCAAAATATAGATGTAAATATATAAAGAAATGTAATAATTATTTAATGACCTAGTTTAATAATCACCTTTTAATATAATAATGAAAAATCAAGCGTAAAATTTTAATTTTTTTTTTTTCAAAGTGTCACTTTGTTTATAACGTTACAACAAAATATCAATTATAGTCGTAGTATAAAAAGTAGACCGTTAATGAGGCCAATTAATGCCTGATTTTGTCAACATTAACTGGATGGATTAATACACGGTAATAAATGGAAAAATATATGTATAGTTGGTTAAGGACAGAGTATCCTTGTGCATTAGAATGGCGTCTGCAGACCAAAGTTAATTGTAACTCTTATCTTAATTATACCGTATATCGTACTATTTTTTTTTAATTGTAGATAAAGGTCCAACTTAGGTGGTTCAGGCATTGATTTTTTTTTTTTATTAAAAACGTGTGGTAGAAAATGGCCCAGCTAGCACAAAAACATCCCATCTACGTTAATAAGCTGCAATTTTAGGCTCTTTAAGCTCGCATGCAATGTACTGTTAATGTAACCCTATCATCCCTGCAACCACCGAATGTCCGCAACGGCAAGACTTTTATAGCACATCTCACAGAAGTTAAAAAGTGAAGTTCGGAAAACATCACACTAGCACTTTTACGGTACTTACCCTGAAAGTTGCTCTGAAACTTTCTATAGATGTTATAATGTGAATTCATTCTACAGCATTATACAGTGTGTCCACGGATGGACTTAACAATACTTTTAAAAATATTTATTTTAAATTTAAAAGTACTTCTTCATAATTTCTTTTGCTTGTTAAATAAATACGATTAACGTTGAGAAATTATGAAAAAGACCTTTTGAAAAATTTAAAATAAATATCTTTACAAGTATAGTTATGTCCATCCTTGGATACACTATATTCAAAATAGTATATTGAGGATATAGTAAAATCTGAAGAAAACAAAATAAAAAATTGTATAAATTTATTATTAAAAAGCTTTTGAAATCAAGAACCAATATCATACAAGTAGAGGTAGGTATTAATAATATAGGTAAAAAAAACACTGACAAAAGTTGGTATAAAGGGTATATAAGGAATATCTCAAAGTTTCACTAGAATCGAAAACACTGAACGCTTGCACGAAAGAGTATAATAAGGTACCTATATTGCAAAGGTTCACTGGTAGCTAAAATGGTGCACGATTGTACAAAAGTAGTAAAAAGTGTATTTATATACGGTATATTTCAAAAGTCACTAGATTTTTATTAAGATGGCAGTTGTAGGATGCTAAAAAAAGATATTTGCCTACAACTGGTACTAATCATAGTTTTAATATGATATAAACTGAATATTGATAAATGTAAAGTCATAAGGTTTAATAAAACAGCTAATATCATTATGCATGATTGTCATTGCAGGTTCTGAACTAAGTTTTGTGCAAACTATAAATGATCTTGATGTTATTTTTGAGAGGGACCTATAAGAGTTTGGAATGCAGATGTCGAGAAGCATCATTTGTTTTCCTGTATAAGTTATTGAACGGTTTGATTGATAGTGACAGCCTGGTACACTTTATTAGATTCCTTGTTCCTGCCAGACTTACTAGTATTTTTCAAATTGACATTTTAAAAGGTTTATTTTTTAAAGTGTCAACTTTTATTACACTATTGACTTCATTTTTATACTGTGACAATTTTATTAATTTCTTTTTTATTTTATTTTGATATTTTAACCATTTAGAACTTTATATATCAGTAGCGTACTGTAAACAAATAAATATGTGAACTTAATTACATAGTTTCTTCCGTAAAAATAACTTTGTAGATAATAAATTTACTTGTTTAATTATTATTAAGAAAATAATATATATATATATATATATATATATATAAAGAAAATAAAAAGTATGCTCGTTTAAATCATTGCACCTATTTTTAGTTGATTTTTACTTACTTTGTTTTTTTAAATAAATAATAACATTTATTTTGACTTTTACAAATTTTATACTTAATAATGGATGTTCAACTTATACAGAACAATGTTTTTTAGCATGATATTCTGCTATGAAAGAAAAAGAAATAATCTCAGGTGTTATATATTCTTCTTCAACCAATTATGTATTAACTTTAGCTTCTAAAATTCCTGAGATTTTTACTAGAATTATAATCCAGCACAAAGGAAACCTAAAACACAATATTTTTAACATTTATTTTTAGTGATTAAAATATTATTACACTAGGGCGACCATACTTACAGCAATTTTTCTGTATTGTAAAGCATTTTTAAAGTTTGTCCAGCAATTGGTATTGTGCAGCAAACGTACAGCAAAATGGCATAGGTATATATATCCAGTGAAATGCTGTATTTATCCACCCAAAAGGTCACTACTGTCCAGCAATGGTAATACTTAATTTACTGAAACGTAACAAATTTAAATGTTATTTATCTTTAGTGAACTACATGAGCACTTCTATACTGCTGTTCTAGCAAGAAAGGTTTTATCTGCAAAACTAGCAGTTTTTTTTATGTGCATTTGTCTACATTTTATCTTTCTCGATACTGAAAAGGAATGTCTTATTTGTAACAAAGGTACTAAAATGTTAAAAAGTTACACAAAAAAAGGTTTAAAAGATAATAAATATAAATTTTCAGATAGGACTTCTCTTGTTAGGATGGCAGTATATGACTTCTCTGTTTTTGTATTTTTATAATTGGGAGTAGGGTTGAGTATCGGTCAAAGGTATCAATACCGGTATCATGTGAGATACTTTGTGGTAGAGGCATCGATACTGTTAGATATTATGTTAAAGATATTGATATTTATAAGTCTCGAGTAACAAAGTATCGAAAAAGTAAAAGATTTTTGTTAAACGGCTGGCAACCCCCATTCAACAGGACGGAGTAGGGAACTTAACTAATAACAAGAGTGCATCAGTAAAGTATATTCTGTAGTCGACACCTTTTCTTTCTCTACTGGTACTCTACCTGGTACAAGTTATAGTGTCAATAACTGGCAATTTACCTTATAATTAAATAACAAAAAAACAGTGGTAACGCTTAATCATATTACCAAGTTTCACCACATGCAAAAACTAAAATATTTCAGTACAAATATTTGAACAAACCTTATAATCTCTGACCACACACATAGCGATACAATACTTGCTTCTAAGTATCACTATGGCGATAGTATTGGTAATTCAGTGCCTAAATATCGATACTTTCATTGTTTAATATCGTTACTTCTACAGTATTAAGGCATCAATAAGATCCCTATTATCGTGTAAAATAAATATTTCATCATTTAATTGTATCTACTTGTTTACAATGATTTATTTTTTATTGTATTTGGAAATTGAAATTTTACCATCTAAAACAACAGACAATAAATTAGAAAATTAGAAAATTTATTGAAAAGAAGAAAACAACTTACCAAACTTATTCAAACCTATAGTTTCCAATTTCTTTAAAATCTGAAATACATGGAGGAAGGAAATACGTACAAGAAAAAGTGACAAGTGACATTTTTTTATGTTTTGTTGGTTATGACAAACGAATGGCTACGTTCGAAAGTCCATAGTACTTCTCGTGGAAACTTTTTTAGCAAGTTACTTAATTACGTTGTGTTATCATAACAGGCAGGTTAAATACGTAAGTAACAAATAGATGTTTCGCGAGGTTTTGATTTCCCTCAACAAATTCTCATTAACGTTGCAATTACGTTGTATGGGTATGTTATTATGTTCCCTTAAAACAACATCGCCGAAAGGCTTGGTAACGTTATGTGCTAGCTGGGGGCCTATTTTTAGACCTTTTTCCTTTTTCCTAAATTGTGTCTAAAAGAGATAAAATCAGTTATGAGTAGTTAGCAGCTAGTCTACACGCATTACGCATACGTCTAGTCGCAGGCACACGAACACCGTGCCGAAGTCTGCCGAACTGAAACGACGTTAGAAGATGCACGGCTTTCAACGCCACACCGCTGTGCCGGTCGGAGTTGGAGGTGTTAGGTTTATTTTCGTTACGGAATTTCTTTTTCGATTTGATTTTTCGATTTTTCGATTTTTCGATATTTCGATTTTTCGATTTTTCGATTTTTCGATTTTTCGATTTTTCGATTTTTCGATTTTTCGATTTTTGTGCAATGTTGCCAAACATTAAAAGAAAAATTTTCAGAACATACAAGAGTTAAAACAGATGCACCTTTTTTCTGTGCATTCACTATTTTAATAACAAAGTAATATACAGGTTGATTCATAACTATTGGGATAGGCTAAGGCAGGTTATTTGGACAAAAATATGGCGATAGGACCAAATATACCTTAATAAAATATTGCTGTGGAATTTGTTTTTTTCTGAATATTTATGAATTGATATCAAAATTGGCACAAAGGCATATTTTTCGACAAGGAATAATATTTTATGTATTATTTCATATTTTGTTACAGGAGGCGCCACGTGAATGAATCCTGATGATGAAATTATGTGGTAACTTTTTTTACGAAACTTTTTAGTATTTTTGATTAGAAAATTTCACCCATTTTCGAGAAAAACGCAATTGAACAACTCACAAAATATTTCATTTATGAAAAGTTTGCTTTGCAGAGTCAAATAATTTGCTGTTAGATTATAGTTTATTATTATTATTATTATTATTATTACTATTATTATTATTTAACGCCCCTGTATCTTATTTCACAGCAATATTTTATTAAGGTATATTTGGCCCTATCGCCATATTTTGATACAAATAACCTGCCCTTAGCCTATGTCCCAATAGTTATGAATCACCCTGTATATAAAACATCTTTGTCATCAGCTGAACAAAAAACACAGATAAAAAGGATTGGAGAATCAGAGTAGCTTCTTTATTAACGGACCAAATCATAATAAATCATTAATTCTAATACTTTGCTACCGGTTATTTTCCAAGGGTAGCTGTGAATATTAGACTATACAAGGGTTCTTGGGTTCTCCTAACTTTAGTTGGTGTACTAAAGGTCGGGCCAGAATTTAAGTTCTCCAATACCTAAATATAAATAAAACTATAATAACTGTGCAAATCAATCAAATTTATTTTAACCCTTTTAAAACAGACTTCGGCAAGAAACTTAAGAGACATGAAAGTAATCACAAAGATAGAACCGATTAGTTCTTATTATAGATAATAATTACAAAATTATATACATTTTTACATTAGTCGAGTAGTCGAATATGTAGAATACAATAAATACATTAATCCTATACAAAGGATCATGCAGCAGCTTACAAATAAAATATTAAAGTTTTCTATATGTTCTATAAGTTGCAACTTATTAAATCCTAAAATAAAGTTACATCAAATTTAAATAGATTTCAACTCAAACGAATCTTGTATGTAAAATCTGACAAAACAATTCAGTATTAAAGTTACTGAAAATAACCAAATCTAATTCGTTGGAGCCAAAACAAAAACCTATGAGTCTAGATTTTCTCACTTCATTAAAATTATATAAAATAAAAATTACTTAGCTTAATCAGTAGATAAACAATCCACGGAGTATCCGAAGATTCAAGACTCTGTTTTCGTTAAGTATAGATACTTATGTGGACAGCAAAATGGTACTGTTGGTGGCTCTATGTTATAGATGTAACCGCAAACTACATGGACTCATTGTACACCATTCGACAACTAAACTCTTAGAATGGAAGACATCCAATCCAAATCAAAGAAAATCCAATTAACAGGACATCATATATGCATCATACAACATCACAAATATGATCAAATTCCATAAAATATTCTCCATTGTCATGGTAAATATCCAAGGACAAATCATTGCCAAAACCGTAATTGTACCTACATTCGTACAAAAACTTGGTATAAAACTGGATACTAAACGATGTACTGAACGCTCCTAAAAACACGGGTTCTATGAAGATACACAAAAAAAAGTGACCAAAAAAAAACTTACCGGCCAGCTTTCCAACTGCGTCATTAGCCAAATCCAGAATACAACTGTATTATTAAAAAATATATGTGTGGTGTTCAAATCCCGCAATCCCACACACTAAGGGCGGTTTTAATTATTATGCAATACCAAAACACTCTACAAATGCATAAAATTATAACAGGAACACACACACTGACTAAATAATGACCCTCTACATTCGATGGTAAGTTTGGAAAGAACGAAAAATGCGTAATTTCTAATTACTCTAACCAAACAATTCGATATTTACAAATGCAAACAGTTTCGAATCGGACCATAGTACAAATCGATAATCGATCACATTCCGATACATCGATAAATAACCACAACAAGTTATTTAACAACAATTAATATTGTTATCTGCTGGATCAACTAAATCCTAATACAGATGAACTAATTATTAACCTCTTATAAAACATTTACTAATTATAGTACAAAATGTACATCCTTAAAATTAAAATAATATCGAACGCTACCCCATAATCGATTTATAAATTACAGAGTTACTAATCCTCAACAAAAACGTATCTATCGTTTAAGTCGTAGTCTGTCGAAAACAGCTGAGATGAATATATTTGGATTATTCTAGAAATTACTCTACACTCAGAAAACAAAAGTAGTAAGATTAAAATTTTGAAATTATCAAATAAATATTATTTATTTCAGAGAAATGAAAATAAACGAAATTGTTTAATAAAGTGACGTAATTATAAAAATTGCGAAATCTGATCGTAACATCTACATCCCTTCCCCGATGAAAAAAAAAAAATCAAAGATTTTTTTTTTTTTTAAACTCAACACAAAACTGTAGACTAACATCAACTGGATGAGTAACTTAGAATACATAAAATAGAGGCTTGCGTACGATAAAAAATTATCGAAATTTAGACCATCAAAATTTCGTTACCAATACTTAACGACAGAGTAATTAATGCATGATAAATGCCACTAAAATAAACTTGTACCACAAAATTATATTTCATATAATTATATTTTAGGACTACTAGTCCAGAGATTGAAGACCTCAGTGAGTATAAAGTTCTCACCAAAACTGAAGCTGTAAGGGCTTTGGCGACCCCTGCAGATGACAAAAATATAACAAAATATGGCACGTCGACTCACCTTATTGACGAGGGTGAATCTAATTTAAACTAGAACCTCGGGTCATTCTAGACGTAAATCAAATGGATTATTTCCAAGACTATCAAAAACTGAATAGTTATAACATTCTGTCAAACTGGAATCACTTACATTATATAAAAAATAAACTAAAGAAACTAATAATGAAGCTCTCCTTGCTGATAAGGATTGAGGGGTACAATAATAGCAAAAAATGGAAGTTTAAATGTATCAAGCCAGCTCACAGACAACTTTTTCGAACAAAGAGAAACACTAAAACCTAGTAGTTTCACTTCTAACACCGTAGTAGTAGGTAAGTGACAAGTGCCACTACCACCATAGTCATCAAAATATTGTATTAAAAATAAAAATAAAATCCACATTCACACGTGTAACCACAATAAGCCCCGAAGAAACTTATCAACAGCCGTAAGCTGAAAACTAAAGAACTTTCCTAAGCTTTATAAGAAAGAACTATGGTTTTAAATGACACACATTTACACTAAAACATTCTCACAAGGTATATACTACCATATATATTTAACTACATTAAGACACAAAAAGATACCGCCAAAATATACTAAATATGTCAATAATGCAATTCTTAGCTAAAGGAGTTAGACACAACATTAGGGCCTAATTAGATTGTACACAGTAATTATCAAATATAAACAGAATATCAGTTATCAAAGCAAAATCAGAGCCTTACATCTCCTAATCGTCTGAATCAAGAGTTGTCATATTTGGTTTTAATTGAGAAACATGCCAGTTACCTTTAGGATTACCAAGTTCATCTTCAAGTTCATAAATATTTATACCTAACTTATTTTTAATCCGAAAAGGACCGGTATATTTCTTCCCCAGTTTAGCAGCGTAATTCTTTGCCGCACTAGAAATAATATGCTCTTTTCTCCAAACAGTATCACCTACTTTATACTGTACAGGGCGATGACGTAAATTATAATTATGAGATGCTTTAACATGGGCTACTTGTAACTTCTTTTTAACAAAATTCTTTAAATCTCTTAATCTTTTTAGCCTATCACTTAAACATTTTTCATCTAAATTTGTGCTGTTATTTACATTATTTAAATTATCATCATTATTTAGGGTTTTCTGTTTATCTCTTTCTAATTTATATTCAAAACCATTAGTTACCATTTCTACTCCAAAATTAATATGATACGGTGAATAATGAGTAACTTCATGTCTAGCAGTTCGATATGCACAAGCTAATTGAGCTAGATGTAAATCCCATTTCTTATGATTTTGACCTACATAACTTGAAATCATTGTTTTTATAACTCTATTTGCTCTTTCTGAAAAATTTGGTTCTGGATGATACAAGGGATTAAAATATATCTTAATGTTATATTCGTCCATAAGTTTCTGAAAATCAGTACTCTTAAATTGAACACCATTATCGCATTTTAAATATTCAGGAACACCAAATAGAAGAAAAACTTGTTCCTCTAATATACGAGTTATGCTCGAAGTTATAGCTTTACGTAAAGGAAATAAAAGTGTGAATTTACTAAAATAATCACAAACTACTAAAACATGTTGATTACCTTTAGAACTACGAGGAAATGGTCCTATTAAATCAATAGCTATATATTGCCAACATCTATCCACTCTAGGTTTATGACCCATCTGTCCAGCTTTAAGTCTCTGAACAGGTTTATGCTCTGCACAAGTTTTACATTTATTTACAAAATCTGTAATATCCCTTTTCATACCTGGCCAAAAATATTTATAAGAGACTCTATGATAAGTCTTATATATACCAAAATGTCCTCCAGTTGTCGGATCATTATGAAAAGTATACATTATATCTTTCCTTTTTCCTTTAGGAATAACTAATTTCCAATTTGAACTATCTGAATCACCCTTTATATGTTTATACAAATTATTACTATCACTTGAAATTCTAAATTGTGGATATTTTAAAGGATTAACTTTAATTTTATTAACTAAATTTTTATACCAATTATCTTGATTTTCCTTAAGTAACTCTATTTCTGAAATTTCTGTTAAATCAGGTATTGCTCGTGATAAACAATCTGGTACTAAATGATATTTTCCTGGTCTGTGTATTATTACATAGTCAAATTGTTGAAGTCTAACCACCCATCTACCTAATCTACCTTGAGGGTTCTTAAGATTATTCAACCAAACTAAGCTATGATGATCTGTAATTATTGTGAACTTTTGTCCTTCTAAATAACATCTAAGTTTTTCTACACTCCAAAGAACAGCTAAACACTCTAATTCAGTTACTGTATAATTTCTTTCACATTTATTAAGACTTCGAGATAAATAACAAATTACGTGTTCTTTGCCATTATAAACTTGAGATAAAACTGCACCTAATCCATAAGAACTACTATCGCATTGTACAATAAATTCATAACTAAAATTTGGACAAGAAAGTATTGGTGCTGATATTAATGAATTCTTTATTTTATCGAAAGCCTGTTCGCATTCAGGTGACCACAAAAATTTTACTTTCTTTCTAGTTAGATTAGTTAAAGGTTCAATAATTATTGATAAACCTGGAATAAATTTTTTATACCACATAACCATTCCTATTAATCTACGAACTTCTTTGGATGTTTTAGGTCTTAATAAATTTACAACTGCGCTAACTTTATCTGGATCAACATGTAACCCTTGTCTGTTTACTACATAGCCTAAAAATTTAAGTTCGCTTCTACAAAATTGGCATTTGTCTTTATTTAAAGTTAAACCTGCTTTATTTAAAAGATCTAAAACTTGTTGTAAAATTTCTACATGTGATTGAAAATCTGGAGTTGCAATAACAATATCATCTAAATATTTAAAAACATATTGATCTAAACCTGGGCCAAATAATTTATCTACCAATGCTTGGAAAGTAGCGGGAGCGTTAGTTAAACCCATTGGCATTCTCTTAAATTGAAAAAGACCTCTATTAGGTACTGTAAATCCTGTATACTGTTTACTAGAATCTGCTAATCTAATTTGCCAAAAAGCACTCTGAATATCTAAAGTTGTAATAAATTTTGCATTACCTAAGTTGTCTAAAATGTAACTGATCCTTGGGATAGGATATGCCCACTTTTCTGTAACCGCATTTAGTTTTCTAAAATCTACGCAAAAACGATAAGAGCCATCTTTTTTCGGTGTCATTAAAATAGGTGAACTCCATCCACTATAACTGCGTTCTATTACATCTAAATCTAATAATCTATCAACCTCTTTGTCTATGATATTTTGCATATGAGGACTTACTGGATAGTATCGCATTTTAATTGGAGGGCTATCAGTTTTTATAATATGCTCAACAATATCTGTGCATCCCAATTTCATACAGCTCATTGAATCAAAATAATTATCTACTATAGTCTTTAAAACCTGTCGTTCAGTAATAGTTAGATCTGTTGCAGTTTCAATATGATTTAAATTAATTTTATTTAAATGTGAACTGTTACTATCTTCAAAGCTCCATTCACCTTTTCTTAAATCTGGTATTAATCCCATTTTTACCCAAAATACAGTTCCCAAAATAATTGTATGTCTTAAAGAAGGTACTATAAAGACATCGAATAATTGTACTTTATGTTTCAATTTAATTGGTATGCTCATGTATCCCAAAATAAATATTTCTTGATTGTTAGCTACTTTACAAGAAACATTATCTAATTGATTTAATTTAATACCCAAATTTAATAAATATTCTGAAAATTCTTCATTAATAAAAATTTTATTCGCTCCTGAGTCCAATAAACCTAATACTTCATAACCATAAACTGAAATTTTTATATATGGACATTCCCCTTCAGAAGCTGAATCTAATACATAATCTAATTTTGGTTTAGTAATTTTTGAAAACAAGTCAAGTTCATCCGTAGTGCAATAAACTTCAAGTTCATTATAACTAAATTTATTCATATTACTTAAATCTATATTTACATTTAATTTATTTACATCCAAATTTGTTGTAACATGTTCTAAATTAATTTCATTGACCGATGTTTCCAAAGAAGTCATAACTCGGTCTACATTTGACTTCGCCTTGCGTTTCCCTGACAAGTCGGACAAGTGTTTCGTGTAAAACCTTTTAAACCACAAGTATAACACTTAATTGCCTTACTTCTACAATTTTTTGCAAAATGATTAGGTCCATTACATTTAAAACAAGTTATATTTCTATCTGCAAAATTTTTATTTGAATAATCGTTTGATTTATTTCTATCATTTAATCTATTTCTATCATTATATGTAGGATAATTTCTATTTCTCGACAAATCTCTTTCATTTGCACGAAAATCCCTAGTAATACTAAAATCTCTGTGTCTATCAAAATTTCTATTTGAATCTCTATCTCTACTGAAGTCTCTATTTGTATGAAAATCCCTATTTCTACTAAAATTTCTGTTTCTGCTAAAGTCTCTATGTCTATCGAAATCTCTACTTGTGCTAGCTCTTTGGTTGACTTCGTCTCTATCTCTATATCTCTCATAATTATTATTATCTCTACTAGATTTTACATTATCTTTAAAATTTTTAACCACCCTATCATCCTTAATACTTATGTCAGAACACATACTGTTACGTGACTTCTTTCTATCAAAGGAAATACTTCTAGAACGAGAATTAGGCCTATTTTTGCTTTGTTCACTATTAATACTACTTAGTGATGAATCTCTGGATCTATAATCAAAAGTTACTGATTTTTCTAACTCAATATTATCTAGTTTTTTCCTAAATTGGTCTTTATCCCTTTTATACTCTAAATCTAATTCTATAGCATTTTTATTTGTAGTAGGAGGTACGAAATTACCTATTTTCCTACGGGAGTCCTCAATTTTTCTACCTAAATCGATTAATCGGTCAAGAGTATCTATATTGTCAATGAGTTCTAGACGTGATTGGTACTCGGGTCTAATTCTTTCCCTAATTATCTCTAATTTCATTGATTCATTTACCGAAAAAGAAAGTCGGTTAAAAAGATTAAGTATATAAGCAACATAAATGGCTATACTTTCAGTTTCACCCTGAGTACGAGATTTAATTTGTTCCCAAATTTTCTTATCTCCATCTCTGAAAAATTCTTCTCTAAAAAGATTTGCTAATGAATCCCAATCTGAAGCTTTATGTCTAACAGCTCGATAATATACTAAGGCTTCACCTTCAAAAAATTCAAATGCTGCTTTATATAAATTTTCCTTAGAAACACCCCTAGCAGTGCATAAATCATCAATTCTTTCAAAAAATGCATTTAAACTAAGCATATCATTTTTCCCTGTAAATTTTATACCCCATGATTTAAAATTATATCTAGAATCTATTCTCAGAGCATCAAAATTGCTTGCTAATTGTGAGTTTTGTGTAGGTGTAGTCTCAAAATTATTTAAAGTTGAGTTCGCTTGAGGAGCTAAACTAATACTAGGTTGTGAACTTTGACCTAACATTGACTGTTGAAACGCTAAATCACTAGGAACATTATTTACTGGAGTTTTACTAAAATTGTCCTGTTTAGTATTAAAATCTGTTAAAAGCTTGAAAACTGAAGTTAATAAATTAGATCTTTCTAAAGTTTCCTCATCAGTAGAAGGTTCTATTCTCTGTACCCTAGTTACTAAGTGAGTTAATCGAGTTTTTAATTTACGAATTAAACTTTGAGTAAAAGTTTCTTTTAATAATACTTCAATATCTTTTATTTTATCTAGACATATTTTTAATTCATTGTCAGATTTAAATTTATTATCAATTTTAAAAGAGACACCATCAGCTTCGAATTTAAGTAGTTCCCTTAATGTTTTTACTAAATCTTTAACTGTACCTTGAGGTTGAACACCTCTAAGAGAAATTTCATATTCTAATTCCTCTTTGAGTAAACGATCTGGTTCGATAGTATACATTGTAAATAACTTAAGTTAAATAACAAGAGAGATGAACAATGGCAATTATAAAGGACTGTAAAAGAATAAAAAAATCTCACTCTTAATCCTTGATTTTGTTCACTCCTGGGATTCTTCAACAACTGCTTGAAGCTCTTGAATTCTCTTAATGCTCGGGCGCCAAAATGCTACCGGTTATTTTCCAAGGGTAGCTGTGAATATTAGACTATACAAGGGTTCTTGGGTTCTCCTAACTTTAGTTGGTGTACTAAAGGTCGGGCCAGAATTTAAGTTCTCCAATACCTAAATATAAATAAAACTATAATAACTGTGCAAATCAATCAAATTTATTTTAACCCTTTTAAAACAGACTTCGGCAAGAAACTTAAGAGACATGAAAGTAATCACAAAGATAGAACCGATTAGTTCTTATTATAGATAATAATTACAAAATTATATACATTTTTACATTAGTCGAGTAGTCGAATATGTAGAATACAATAAATACATTAATCCTATACAAAGGATCATGCAGCAGCTTACAAATAAAATATTAAAGTTTTCTATATGTTCTATAAGTTGCAACTTATTAAATCCTAAAATAAAGTTACATCAAATTTAAATAGATTTCAACTCAAACGAATCTTGTATGTAAAATCTGACAAAACAATTCAGTATTAAAGTTACTGAAAATAACCAAATCTAATTCGTTGGAGCCAAAACAAAAACCTATGAGTCTAGATTTTCTCACTTCATTAAAATTATATAAAATAAAAATTACTTAGCTTAATCAGTAGATAAACAATCCACGGAGTATCCGAAGATTCAAGACTCTGTTTTCGTTAAGTATAGATACTTATGTGGACAGCAAAATGGTACTGTTGGTGGCTCTATGTTATAGATGTAACCGCAAACTACATGGACTCATTGTACACCATTCGACAACTAAACTCTTAGAATGGAAGACATCCAATCCAAATCAAAGAAAATCCAATTAACAGGACATCATATATGCATCATACAACATCACAAATATGATCAAATTCCATAAAATATTCTCCATTGTCATGGTAAATATCCAAGGACAAATCATTGCCAAAACCGTAATTGTACCTACATTCGTACAAAAACTTGGTATAAAACTGGATACTAAACGATGTACTGAACGCTCCTAAAAACACGGGTTCTATGAAGATACACAAAAAAAGTGACCAAAAAAAAACTTACCGGCCAGCTTTCCAACTGCGTCATTAGCCAAATCCAGAATACAACTGTATTATTAAAAAATATATGTGTGGTGTTCAAATCCCGCAATCCCACACACTAAGGGCGGTTTTAATTATTATGCAATACCAAAACACTCTACAAATGCATAAAATTATAACAGGAACACACACACTGACTAAATAATGACCCTCTACATTCGATGGTAAGTTTGGAAAGAACGAAAAATGCGTAATTTCTAATTACTCTAACCAAACAATTCGATATTTACAAATGCAAACAGTTTCGAATCGGACCATAGTACAAATCGATAA
The DNA here is from genome assembly GCA_927349885.1 of Psylliodes chrysocephalus. Lineage (NCBI taxonomy): Eukaryota > Metazoa > Arthropoda > Insecta > Coleoptera > Chrysomelidae > Psylliodes > Psylliodes chrysocephalus. Next base: position 85,904,898 of record OV651813.1, on the reverse strand, counting down.
TCGATCACATTCCGATACATCGATAAATAACCTCAACAAGTTATTTAACAACAATTAATATTGTTATCTGCTGGATCAACTAAATCCTAATACAGATGAACTAATTATTAACCTCTTATAAAACATTTACTAATTATAGTACAAAATGTACATCCTTAAAATTAAAATAATATCGAACGCTACCCCATAATCGATTTATAAATTACAGAGTTACTAATCCTCAACAAAAACGTATCTATCGTTTAAGTCGTAGTCTGTCGAAAACAGCTGAGATGAATATATTTGGATTATTCTAGAAATTACTCTACACTCAGAAAACAAAAGTAGTAAGATTAAAATTTTGAAATTATCAAATAAATATTATTTATTTCAGAGAAATGAAAATAAACGAAATTGTTTAATAAAGTGACGTAATTATAAAAATTGCGAAATCTGATCGTAACAACTTAAAAAAATCTACTAATAAAAAAATATACTTTTAAAATGAACAAAAAAAAAGATATTAATCGACGGTTGGGACAGTCCCAATGGGACTATTACTATCGAAACGACACCTAGTGTTGTAAAATATCAAAATTACTTTTACTCTCTTACATTGACCAAGCAATAGAGGACGTTGCAATTTTAAAACTATAAAATTGTAATGACTGCTAAAAGTGCTAGGGGGGTAAAATAAGGATTATATTAAAATTTTTAAAAAGAACATGGTTTTAATAAATTATCCGATCAGGATTTTGCCTAACTACCATGAATATACTCACGCTGACTTCCCGATTACTCACATATTACTCACAATTGCCCTTTACTCACAAAATTACTCACAGACTAGTAAATTACTCACAAATGTGAGGAATGACTCACAGATTGGCAACCCTGGTCTCTCTCAGGGCGCCTGCAACTGCGCGTGCAACGTGTGCACCGCACGCGGGTGCACCTCTAAAGGGCCACCAAATCGGAGGTCTGTATACAATTCCAATTTTTTATTTTTCTAACGATTCCAACGAACAAGCACTAAAGACTTAGTTTCTTTGAACACTCCGTCGCGGTGAGCGGACAGTCCGTCGACCGTCGCGTTTTGACGATTTTATCCAACCAGAGTATTTAAGGCCCATATTTATAAACAGAACTTACTTGAGTCGGACTTGGGTAAGTCGTCCTTGAACGAAAATCGAAGTTCGGTTATATCGCGTGAATTTAGAGATGGGTGGTAACAAATCCGTAAATGTATTTAACAGTTACAAATTTGCTAATATCCATCTCTAAATGCCAGTGTAACATCGGAACCACCTAGAACTTTAGAGACGTTGTAACCGAACTTCGATTTTAGTTCAAGGACGACTTAACCAAGTCCGACTCAGCTGAGTTTTGTTTATAAATACGGGCCTAAATGGGAATGGTTTTCTTGAATCCGCTGAGCTGAACAGGACTGCGTCATGCCGCTGATTTGTCGCGACTAGTCGGTTCATATCTGTTGAGTTTGATATTAGCGGAATCGTCGGCGTATGCGGAGACAGTTTGTGAATACAAATAATTATATTGTTATTATTTTTAAAATAATGAGTGACAAATTCACACATACAGATGACTTTATGACTTTATTTGTAGGTTTCTTGGAAATTTCGTCCTTTATAAAACTCAACACGAATTCAAAAAGATCTGTAGAAAGTCTAAAATACTCCCTAAATTTGGTTTCATTTCCAAAAAGCCTCCCGTGCACAGTGATATTAAAGGCACCTTCTGTATCGCGATACAAAAATAACTTATCCACTGGCTAATTGGAAACTTTTACGGTTGCAATTCCCAGTTCCTCTTGTTCTTCCAACAATAATAACAACGCAAACAATTTATTTACGTCCATGTTAGTACCTTTCGTTTACATTAATAATTCATAAACAGCCCGTACAGACATACGGGGTTATGATCGACAAGTAATGTTATTTTTAACAGAAACGTTATTTGTGAACAGGTTGTAATTTCTGTGTATTTATAAAATAACAGACCTGTTCAAAATAACACAGGTTGTCAATCATAACCCCCATAGAGAAGGTCTCATTTTCTATATTTAACAAACCACCACGGGCGAAAATCGCTGTCCTTAGCGGTCGACGGACTGTCCGCTCACCGCGACAAAGTGTTCAAAGAAACCAAAGCTTAAGACACCGAAGAAATCAAAAATGTTTTTATCCCAATTCATGATAATATAATCAATAATGTTATCGAAGTTTATGTTCGTTGATATAATGACCTATTCCTATTGTGATGGAAAATATATCTATTTTTGAAATCAAATAGCTATTTAATTAGCGTTAATTATTAAATATAATAAAATCAATAGGTTAGTTAATTCTGTGTGCAACATGCAATACCATGAATACCCGTATAAAGTATAAACTTATCGATTTTTCCTGTCCAGACTCGAATACTGTACGAACGACGAGTAAGTTTTAAATTAGATATTGTCGATTTTTCCTGTGTAGACTTGAATACTCTACGAACTACGTTTTTCCTGTCCAGACTCGAATATTGTACGACGAGTAAGTTTCATATTAGATCTTGTCGATTTTTCCTGTCCAGACTTGAAGACTCATCTACGAACAACGAGACCACGAGTATATATAAAACTGCAGGAGGCGTCGTAATCCAAATAGTTAATATTTTCTTCGGCTACGTGAAGGCCAAAAACCAAGACGCTAAGTTATAGTTATAAATATTCGACGGAGTGCTTTATATTTTGTGTTAATTGTGTTGTAATTAAATTTTATGAAATGGTAAGTACCTACCCACATAATACCTATGTATTTGATTTATGCCCGATTCGCCTGTTCCCATTTCGCCTGATCAATTAAAATTTCCCGATTCGCCTGATAAGCTCAAATTGTGGTATCGTTTCGCCTGACCATAAGTTGGATGGTGCGTGCTTTTTTTTATCATAAGGGTCATTTTCAAAATACATGCAAAATTTGATTTATAAGGATGATTTGATTTGAAACAAAAAAAACTTTATTTATTGACATTATTAAGCATTTTGTACCAGTGCTTTTAAATCAATTATTTTTAAATTTTATAAACCATCAAAAAATAGTTTATTCGCTTGACGCTTCGTCAATTTGAAAAAATGTTTAATTTTTATTTTTTTTTACTAACTTTTTACTATACTGGGTGCTCTATATTTTTTGTTTATATGAAATTAAATAACTATAACATTTTAATTTTATGTTCATTTCTTATTATTATTCATTTGTTAGTAATAGATTTCTTTACAGCAGATACATATTTATTACCTGAGCAGTTCAGGAGAACCGATGGAAAGTCGATTACCTTAACAGGTTACAGAACAGGCCCAAATGGATGGAGCCTACACCTGAATTCAAAATCAACGATTTAGTATTGTTAAGGGAAGATGACACCCCTCCATTAAAGTGGCCTTTGGCAAGGATATTGGAGTTGATCCCTGGAAAGGATGGCAAATCACGCTCAGTTCACATCAAATTTTTTTTTTTTTCGTTTAACATCTACTCAGACAAAACGCTACCAAAGCGTACTAAATTTTTATGTCAAGCGAAACGGGAATATACCTTTGACTTTGACTTACTTCGGCTATTAATTAGATATTGTGGAAAATACTACAAAAGTAATTCAATACTTTTCACATCTGAAAATCGGGAAGTGTGATTTTTTTCCTGTGTGGCAAATTAGGTCTAAAAAATATGTTTATTATTTTTCTGTTAAAGTTTGTGCACTAAAACCTGAATTACCTCAATATTAAATGCCTCTACCAATTTTTGATCGAGTATTCCTTAATTTCTAGGAGCCACAGAAGAGAAAACGACCTTCTGGTGCAATTTCGAGAGCAAAAATAAGTTACGAGTCCAAGAAAGGGAGAAGATGGCTGGCAGTATAAAACATTTCTTGCGAAAAAGTCAAGTTTCCAACACTGAAACGATAGAGGAAGGTAAAAATACAGTTTCTGAATTAACCACCATCTTCTTCTGCAACATATGAACCATCAACATCATCATCACTTATCGAAAATATATTCTCTATAGAGTCGACCATCCCAACAAAGACGGCTACAAGTGACACTTCTGACGATGAAGTTTCTACTAAAGCGGTGACTGAGAATACTAGTATTTTTATATCAGAGGACTCCGGTTTATGGCCCAGAAGCATTACCAACGACGAAGTCAGAATATTGGTTGACCGTGGTCTTCCTTTGATAGGAAACAATTATCAATTTTTAGCCAATAAAGACAAAGACAAAAGAAAATTTTCAAGTAAGTACTTTGTCAGAAAACTAGGAAATGGAGAAGAAACAAATAGAATTTGGCTCAGTGAGTTCAATGTAAGAAAATATCCTAATAAGGCGGGCGGAGGAGGCGATCCATTTCGGATCATTGATTTAGGCAACCAATAATGCATATGTGTAATTTTCGTTGTATTTTCTGCAAAAAACTTCATAATGCGCATGTGCTGTATTGCCGCTAAACATCGCACAGCTGTGCCATTTTTGATTTGCTCGACAGGATCGTGTTGTGTTCCACTGGTGGCGAGAACGAATTTCTTTTTTGTGAACGGAAGTAAAAAGTGTTCTTCATAAGAAAATGGTAGAAACCGCATAAATATTATTTTTTTAATTTTACAATTTGGGTATTGCACCTGGGTTTAAACAGCTGTATGTGGTGTAAAGGTTGAGTAAACACTTAATATACATTTTAATTTATTGACTTATAAGTAAATTATTTTTTGGAATTTTTTAATTCAAATATAACAGTTGTACACTTACATGGTTATATAGAAATTAGAGAAAGAAACACAATCAATTACAATACAACATTAACATGCATACATCAATATATTTCCATGAAACTTTGTACTACGAAATACGACCATGTGATTACTGCACTCGTCTGCTTTTTTAAACAAAATACAATTTTTTAAAATAATTGTTGATAAACAAATACGGTTTTGTCGGATTGTCTATCAAAATATGGCCGCGGGTACTTTGAATCAATTAATTTTTTTCGAACAATTTCGTTCACTTGTTTTGAAGATAAAATATATCTAACAAAACTTTTTGTGTAGGGGAATAAAAGACCCAATAACGGTTACGCTCCAATTGTAGTGATGGCTATTTAACTTTTATTATTAAAAGGCTGGCATGTAGGTCACTACGGCCGACAGTCGGGCTGAAATCACTTAGCCATCAAATCCAGTTAACATACCTTTATAATGGCCTATTTATGGGAACGGGAAATTGCCCTTTTACCATATATATTAATACTGACTACTGATTAAAGGCCATGCCAGGCACATGACAAGACAGGCGATTTGATAGTGCCTCTTTGATCAATAGTGCCGTTGGAAATATACATTCTATAAAAACAGAAGTCATTCCAATATAAAATATTATAGACATTTTATTTAATTCAGCTGTATAATATAATAATAGAGAAACAATGTCTTCTACAATAAGATTATTTATAAAATATTATAAATTAACAACATGTAAATGTAATAAATTACAATAAATATTGAATAGTGAATACCAGCAATCCGAGACTGGCCACATAGTACTTGTCCGCCTGTTGAGTATGTAGCAAGCGATCATCGGTGTCTCCATCTATGAAGGCGAGACGGAGCCCTCTTGGACTATTGGGGTTGGGTCTGCGGCAGTTAAAAGCCTTTTACCCAATACGGTTACTTACCCTTCATAACGTCATCATCAACCAACATAATTCTGGTCCACTATCGAAAGGCCAAAAGTAGGCTTTTACATTTTAATAGTCGCATTCATTTTCACTTTAATTATACCAAAAGGCCAGCAATATCCCAGCAATTCATTGTTTGTTGGGATAATTCACATCAGAGATATGTAAAGAACTTAAAACGAGTGGGTTGTCGTTTTTCACTTGGTCCCAAATTCTAGTCTCGATTCCTATAACGGCCCTTGCAATACTATTCTATCAAGTAAAGGATTTGGAATGGCCTCAAGTTCAGTAGATCGCCCTCTACTCTTTGGTATGCTCCTATATATAGTGCTCTTGGATTCTGGAGTGCTACGCAGTCAGAATGTGAATAGAAATTTCGTCCTCCTCTTCACAGAATCTGTACTCACTGCCTTCTACTACTCCCAGTTTACTAAGGTTTATTGCGAGTCGGCAAATCCCGGTATGGATACCTGTTACAAAGCATAGCCTGTTCTTGCTCAAACAGATACAGATATTTTCTGGTTATATTCACCCAGCAATATCTCTGCCTGTCTTAGCCCTAAGAGATTGTTCCGGTTATTGGTAATTCTACTGCCAAATTCTTTTTTATTCTCATAATATTGCTGATACCGTAGAGCGACTCAGGTCCCACAAAGATTTTTTGAGCGCCTTTTCTTGCGAGACTTGCGAATGTATGCGTTCATAACGTATGTTAACAAATTATATATCAAATTGAAGTTAATTTTTATTTCTTCACGATCGAATGAGGTTGCCTGTGTAAAAGTGCCCACAAAATAGGGGTTGCCAAATCTTAAAAATATGGTAGGCGCAACATATGACTTTCCTGTAAAGTTATCAAATATATTGAATATGACCCATCCGATAAAGACGTGTTTAAAATATGAATTAAAGATAAAAATGATTTAAAACATTTTTTCATATATATCTTCATTGTCAACGAAAATACTGACAATCTTTTACACTTTTTTTTAAATTTCTCCATTACGGTCCATTTTAGAGAAATCATATGAGAACAATTATAGAGAATAACATTTAAAACAACTATGCGCTAGTTCAGTGTGATGTCATTTTGGTTCCACTGACATTTAATTCTAACCAAACTTTTAACAAAAACTTCAATAAATTTGACATATACGTTTTTACTGTTTTTATTTTATTTCAAAATATTGTTTACAGGTCATAAAAAATAGTTTAAAGGAATGTAATTGGTAACTAAACGATTGTATATTTGATACATGCTATCTACTTACTATATGAATATATTTATAAAAGTGAAAAAAACGATATAATTTAGGTAAGCAAAACGAACAAAACTCACTCAAAAAATCTTCTGTCACTTTAATTGTCAGTGGAACCATAATTACATCATCACTGAACTAGCGCATTGTGGAAAAAAATTTTCTTCTATAGTCATAAATAACAGAAATATACCTTAAAGTACAAAAAATTATCCCCTATAAAGTATTCCCAGATGCTCCGACTATGCCCAAAATCTAAGGAGGATGGATTAAAGCTTAAGTATAAAATTTGGAGTTTTCTTTCTTTATCCGTTTTAAAGGGCCCCGCAATAATCTTATGGAAATTGGGTTTCTGTCAAATTGTCTAAATTTTTGATATGTTGTAGATTTTGTCATCCTAAACAAAAGTCTCCATGGGCACAAAGTGCCAAAATGAATATTTTTGCAGCTACGGAGCTGCCAAAGCTCCCCTGACCCGTTGTAAAACTATTAATTTTCAATACTATTTACAGATGTCAAAAGCATATTTTAAGTATTCTAATATATAGGGTAATGTTTTTGAGGTCATTCGATTCAACCCTCATGTCAGATTGGACAAATTGACCGTTGACAGCTGTCAATTCACTGTCACGAGGAATATAAAAGTAAATATCCCCTTTTCACATTGAGAGTTTGGGTTATTGAGGTCGCTTAATTCAATTCTCATGTCAGATTTGACAAATTAACCGTTGACAGCTGTCAATTCACGGTCAACGAGGAATATAAAAGTAAATATCCTCTTTTCATATTGAGAGTTTGAGGTCACTAAATTCAATTCTCATGTCAGATTGGACAAATTGACAGTTGACAGCTGTCAACTGTCAACGACCTCAAAAACCCAAACTCTCAATGTAAAAAAGGGATATTTACTTTTATATTCGTCGTTGACCGTGAATTGACAGCTGTCAACGGTCAATTTGTCCAATCTGACATGAGGGTTGAATCCAGTGACCTCAAAAACATTACCCTATATATTAGAATAATCAAAATATGGTTTTGACATCTGTAAATAGTATTGAAAATGAATAGTTTTGCAACGGGTCAGGGGAGCTTTAGCAGCTCCGTAGCTGCCAAAAAAATTCATTTTAGCACTTTGTGTCCATGGAGACTTTTGTTCAGGATGACAAAATCTACTACATATCAAAAATTCAGACAATTTGACAGAAAACCAATTTCCATAAGATTATTGCGGGGTCCTTTATCAATGAATCTCAGAATGAATAAATGGAACGAAGATTTAATATAACTTTAAACAGTAAAGAAATTTAGATTGATGTATTTTTACAATGTTTAATTATTAGTAATCAATAATTATCTATAAAAATTTTATTTTGATTAAAAAACAGATGTGTGTAGTTATCAGATGATCGAAACATTTAATTGTTCTGCTACTTGCGACTTGCAAAGGAAGTGAATTGTAATTGTTTGGTGGCACAGTTGTTAAAAATCTTTGGCTGTTAACAACTGGAGTTTCACAATATCTTTGGCGTCAAATTAACTGTTAATTAAGCAGGAGTTCATACTAAGAGTTCATATGTACCGGAAGTCAATTTGAATAAAAATTGTTAGAAATAAAATAAACGTTCGTATATTGCATATACCTATAATATATACCTTTATCTCAAAGGATATTTTAATGTTAACTAAAAGAATAAACTGATTTTATTGCAAATAATGTGTATTCAAAAATATATAAATATAATAATAAAAAACAATGCAAAATATACAAATAATACAATAATATAACAATAAAATTAATTCACCATCGCCAATTATCTACTCTTGATTTTCTGAGAGCTTCTAATGATTTTTCAGCTCTCATTCTTGCTTCTGTATGAATTCTGAGACTTCCTCCTCTCGAGCCCTGCTGAATCACTGAATCGTGTTGTACTGCTCCGAAAACTCCTTAAATTTCGAAACAATAATTATAAGTACATGTACCACAGTACGTTACCGTCCTGGACATCGCCAGTTCTTTAAATGATCTATACTGCTCGCATAATGAAACCATTTTGGAATATTCTAATTATTTTAAGATGGTAAATTTAAAACTAAATGAGGATAAAACTCAAAATTTAATATTTAATTTAAATCCATTAGAAAACAATGAGAGATGTTCAATTAAATATTTGGGTATTCAGGTTGACAATAGTTTTTCTTGGGAACCACATATAAATAATCTTCTAACTCGGTTATCTAGTTATTCATATTTATTAAGAAATTTTGCATATCAAGTAAATGACATGGTCTTACTTATGGCTTATCGTGGTTTATTTCACAGCATTATGACATGTTTGGGGAGGCTCATGTCATCTAGGTAAAATATTGATTGCACAAAAGAAAGCTAATTTCAGGGACAGTTGTCGTCCACTTTTCAAAAAATTAGGAATTCTGATATGTGTAAATCAATATATCTATGAATGTTTAATTTATGCAAAGAGGAATATTATTAACTTATGCAACGCCTATAAAACAAGAAATATGCAAGTAAGATTGCCATTTTTTCGACTAACAAGGAATCACAATTCTTTTCAATTTTTACACGTTAAGTTGTTTAATCTACTTCCCCTTGAGTGGCGCCTGCTTAACGAGATAAAATTTTCCAAAAAAATAAAAACTTTTCTGAAGGAGAATGTTTTCTATGATATCCATGAATTTTATCGACATTTTGAATTGACTTATATAATTTTTTAATTTGTTCTTCAATTTATTGTAAATGTTTTTGTTTTTATACTATTAGTGACATAAGTATTAATTGTAATTGAAATTGACGAATGTATACAAAAAATTGTTTGTCTTTAACATAATAAAAAGTAACAGTAACAAAGGTAAAAGTCGGTGTCAACGTGTTAACAAATCCCCTTACCTTTTTTCTGAAATAATTTTCCCAAAATAATATCATCCTGTGAGCCACTAGGTACTTCCTCGCTACTTTTCTTTGTTTTCTTTGTTTCCATTTTTAGCAACCCATCAATTTTTTCTCCGTCAACTTTTCCTGAATGATCCACTTTTGTTTTTCCTTTGTCTTTTTTCTTCTTGAATTTATTTATTAACTTGTCCGGCTCTTTAGTAATTTTCTCTTTTACTCTTTTGGCTTCCTCGACTATTTTGTTTAGGTCTTTAAAAAAATTAAAATATTGTTTTTTTTTAATTTATACACATTACTATTAGTCCACAGAACGTCCACCCCTGCTTTAATGTTTACTCGTCTACCACACTCTGCAAAATTCACGGACACGTTGCGTTTCTACTAGGCGGCGCCTGAATTTGTAGATTTTACAGCTAAATTGGAAAATAAACATGAAACAAAACTTGACTAACAGAATTAATTCGGCAATCGTTGAGTCAACTTGCTACAACATGTCAAAATAATAAGTTTATATTTTCTAATTAGTACATAATTAATTTTTGCAAGATTGTTTAATAAATACACGATTACCCAATTGGTCATAGTGACCGCCAAATTAAAAATCGGCCAAGTGCGAGTCGGACTCGCGTATGAAGGGTTCCGCACCATCGTACAAGATTTAATACTATGTAGGTACTTTTTAAATACTTTATTAAGATCGAGCAAAAAAGCCAAAAAAAAAAGTAGGGGAGCCCCCTTTAACTTTTAAATTATTATTTTTATTATTTGTTGTTATAGCGGCTTTTAGTTTTCGTTATCAAAAAGTCCCACTAAGTTCCGATTATTTGTTGATGGCTATGGATGGCATCTCTACTTTATGCTGAATGTATCAACACAAAATTTGGCTGCAACCGTTTGCAACAAAGGTGGATATGGAAAATATTGTTTTGTCGCGTCCGTGGCCGCTACGTTATGGATATTGTTTAGTCCATGTTTAGTGGCTGTCACTTTAATAGTTATTAGAATTACTTTTTAAGTAATACCTATTTATAGTATTACTGTTGATGATTTTTTTTGTGTGAAAAGTGAAATATATTTAATATATAATAATTTTATTTTCAAATTAAGGTTAGTTTAAAAATGAATGAGATTATCAGCTCGAATGGGTCTAAATGGACATGGAGTATCCAGAAATATGCGTCAGAGAATCATTGATGGAAGCTAAAGCAAATAAATTAAACATCAAATTGGGATGGATACCGAGTCACACGAATATTTTAGGGAACAATGAACAATAAAGGCAAAGAATAGAGAAGAATGGGAAGAAGAATGGACAGAGTTTTGTAAAATTAAATGAAGGCATTACCACAGTATAGTGGGAAAGTTACTCCACAAGCCATGGTTTAATGAGATCAAAGTAAGCAGAAAGACAGCTCGACATTAAATAGGCTTAGGATAGGTACTGTGCTACTCCAGAACACCTCCATCGAATAGGAGTCTATCAATCTCCAAATTGTAGTAGTGGTAATATAGGTAGTATTCGACATATACTGTTGGAATGCCCTAATAACAAACATAGTAGTGATAATTTATATAAACTAATGCTTAAAAACTGCATGAAAAGTTAAATTACTTTATGTGTAGAAGACTTGCTTAGAAACCCCTCTGCTTTTAGTGCTTCGCTTTTGTGTAAATTTTTGAAAGAATGTAATATAATAATTTAAGAATTGTTTCAGAACTTAGAGACAGATGCGTAAGAGTGCAGCTTGTTTCATAATTGAAAAAAGATTTACAAATGGTGCTGGGTAAATAATTCAGAAGAGTTGAGCCCAAATAAAGATAAAGAAGAAGAAGAAGAAGAGAAATGAGATTATCTCATCGCCATCCACTACTACTGAAACATCAAATTTTTTTCTGGATTACAGAAGAAATCATGCCAGGAAATCATCAAGTGCTGTATTTGAATATCCACATCGGATGTGTCTGAGATGTTGTAAATATCTAAATGTAGATGTAATAAACAAACGCTCTAGACTTTCTGGCATGAAAAGAACGTCTCATATCAAATGAACAGCTACATCTCGGATAAACAAACGCAGATGTAGAGATGTGTCCAATGTGGATAAACAAACGCTCGAGATGTAAAAAATGCTTCAGATGTGGATATTCAAACGCCGCAAAGGATGGCAAATAACGAGAATATTATTCACAGTTTGCTATTAGCTTTAGATCCTGTGTTTTCTGATTTAAGATCATATACAGAACCTTATTATAAACAGCTTCTTCCAGAAACAATGAATTTTTTTAAGATTTAATTAATGTAAAACTATTTAAATACTACAGTCTTCTAAATTCTATAGTCTAAAGCTTTATCATATACTCCACATACAACATATTATTATGAATGTGTACTAATGGACTTCTCAAAAATAGACGGTCTGGTCTGGGCACTTTTCCCTCTTGAAACAGCCAAACGGATCGACTTAGAGCAAAGTAGTATTTCTGCTCAAACCGGAAATGTGTTCCATGTAATACAATATTAAAAATTCAGATTCTAATGTGAAAGCCATTTTGCTCTAAATCAAACCGTTTGAATTTTATAAGCCAAGGCCCAAAACCTTATTTTTTAAATATCAATAACTCGAAAATAATTCAAAGAAACACGTACTGATACTGCCAAAAATTATCGTAGATTAAAAAATAAAATATGAAGGGTTTTCCATAAAAAAACAAAGCTTTATTCTGTCACACTTTTTTGATATAAATGAATTTTAAATTGTACATGTTAATATTTTGTTTCATGCCTATTTAATAATTTCTTGAAATATTCAAAACAAAGGTCGAGATATTGAACTTTACTCACTTGTTTATTATTAAAAGACTCGCATATTCCGCTAAGTAAATTAAGTATATCATTGTTTAAAACACCCTGTATCATACTGCAACTTTTATAACTTTTTGTAAACTACAACTTACAAATTACATAATTTTATCACGAGCTCAATTTACAAATATATTAGGATTATATTCGAAATGGTGTTAGAAGTTTCAGGTCTAGTCTCAAACACCCAATTCCTCAAAAATTCTTTATTTTTAAATTATGTAATAGAAATAAAAAAGTAATTATTATATAGACCAGATTTGCTTTTTATGTTTCCTAACTAGTTAGTGTCACAAATACCTAGGAGAAATGTGCAAAGGATTTTTAATTCATAATCTAAACTTGAAATCTCCAATGTCCATCAGGTGCCATAAGCTAGTTTCACTGTATGCCGTTCAGTAGAGAATACAGCGTTTCCGTGAATTTTCTGAGGAAAAGACTGGTAGATTCGTAAAAATTAAGTTTTAAGCAAAGCAGGGGTAGAGGGACAGTGATATGATAGTGTAACTTACCTTTGGTCGCCTTAAGATTATGGTGAAGTTCTGCAGTTTTTTCTGAGTAAGTCAATGCCTCTGAGAATCCAACTAAAGCATCGCAATCATCTATTTTATTTACAGAAGGATTTTCTACATTTTTCACTTTTTCTTTATTATATTTAAGTAATTCCCCAACTTCTAGCTCCTTCATTTGTCTTCTTTCTTTTTCTCTTTGCTCCTTTTCCGCTTCAATTTCGAGTTGAAGGGTAGTAGGTTTTTTATTAAGGCTCTTAGCTATTTGCTGCGCAAGATTCTTCATTTGTTGGATTTTTTCATCTGAAAATTGTGCTTCGCCTTTATTTCCTTTCTTGTCTTTACTCTTTTTGGCTTGTTCTCGTAGTTTATCTTGAATTCTTACCTACAAAATATTAAGAAAATTAACGTAATTCGAAATAATGTATTAATATGACAATTTAATAAAGTGTATTAACTTTTTTTGTGAATATTTTGCAACATTATTGTATTTACATTTATTTGTTTCTAATAAACGACAAATTGTTTCAGCAAAGAAAACTTGTATTTCGTTAAAATAGCGGTCTCTTAATCAATTATCAAATTAGGTTTAAATAATATTACCCTAGAATTGTGGAAAATATTGACAGTTTCTGGATTTGAATCTGTAGATTCTTGCAGCGAAAAAAGATCAAAGAGGTCAGAAGATTTAAAAAATTTGTTCGTCTGTGGATCCAGTAGAATTTTATTGCTCAAAAGCTGTTTCCAAACTTGCCTCTGATACATCTAAAAAAAAAATATTTTTGGCTAAATTTAATTTTTTAATTTTGATCCACATTGTAGTAGTTTGGGCAATAAATGAGAAAAACGACCGTTTCCCCACGAGTGCAGAAAAATTGTGAAACGAGTAATTGGGAAAAGGATTTTTCTCACATGTTGCACACTTTTATTTTTTTCTAAGACTTATTATTTGTTGAATGAACATATGTATATTTTTGAATGAAACATTTTTTTTAATTTATTTTGTTTCTGTAATATTTTTAAACTAATTAAGAATATTATATATTAAATGGTGGTATATAAAATAGAAATTAAAAAAAAGGATATCAGGGTAGATTATCGAACCTGGAGATATCTATCTATTTGAATTAGGCGTGGTTCAAAGCCCACTTGTACTGAAGCTCTAGGCTTATTGTACCCCTCACAGTTTCTGTCCCATCAGATTGATTTTCCTGATGAATTCAAGAATGTCTGATGGGCGCTTTCGCGATTTCTTCAGGTTCCAGATATTGTACCCCGAAGTACCATTCCCGTTCCCATTTAAGGTTCCGACAGTGACATAGTATGTGAATAAGAGTTTCGTCCTCCTCTTCACAGATTCTACATAGGGAGTCATCAGATATCCCTAAGAGATTTAGATGTCTTCTAAGGCCGCAGTGTCCCGTAAGAAGTCCTATTACGGACTTGAGTTCGCTTCTCCAAAGGTTTAGCAGTTGATGTTGTCTGCTCGTGGATGGCCCCTCTATGAATCTTTTGAACTGTCTAAGTCCAGTAAGTTCCCTATTTATTTGTTCCTTCAACACCCATTTAACATGTTGGTGTGAGATACCACATGTGGGTTCTGGTCCAATAAGAGTTTTTTCCGCTCCCTTCCTTGCTAAGAGGTCTGCTTTCTCGTTTCCAAACACTCCCTCATGTCCTGGTACCCATTCAAGGGCGACCTTGTTATGTTCTGCCAGGGACTGGAGGGACTGTTGGCAATCAAATATTGATTTAGATTGTACTTCTACCCTTTTCGGTATTTTAAGGGCTGCATGACTGTCTGTCATAAAGATCCTCTAATCTCAAAGAGAGTAATTTAGCATGACTTAGGCATATTTATTGCTGTTACTTCAGCCTGGAAGACTGTTGTCAGTGACCCCAGGTTCAAACTAATTGTCCGCCCTGAGTTCACATGGTAGATCCCAGCTCTTGTGTTGTTTTTCATTTTCGAACCGTCTGTACACCAGATTAATTCGTTTTTTTTTTTCCTATTTTCCCAGCTTTTGGTTCTTTCTGGTATTTGAATATCGAAAGGTTTCCTGAAGTCGTGAATAATGGGCGTTCTATCCGATGGCATTCTTAGTACCGGATTTTGTTTTAATTTCTCTAATATCATTGTGTGGTGTCCTTTTCTCGAAAGTTCCCATTCAAATCCATTAGTAAACAGCCTGTATGCCGCCGCCATAGCCTCCTTCTCCACTACAAGGTGGAAGACCTAGCAGTAGCTCCATTGCTGCTGTGCATGTAGTTTTAAATGTCCCTGTTATTATTAGACAAGCTAGTCTTTGAACCTGGTCTAATTTTCTGTTAGCTGTTATGCTTTTAGTCTTGTGTCACCATATGACTGATGAGCAAGTTATAACAGGTGCTACAACCATAGTGTAAAGCCAATGCATCATACTTGGTTTAAGCCCCCATACTATCCATCTACAGGCCATAGTATTCTTACAGCTTTTTCTGTTGTTTTTTCTATATGG
The DNA here is from genome assembly GCA_927349885.1 of Psylliodes chrysocephalus. Taxonomy (NCBI): domain Eukaryota; kingdom Metazoa; phylum Arthropoda; class Insecta; order Coleoptera; family Chrysomelidae; genus Psylliodes; species Psylliodes chrysocephalus. The sequence goes on along the minus strand of OV651813.1, from coordinate 85,889,156 downwards.
CTGCAGAAGCTAAGCTTGTCATCACGAGTGATTCCAAGATATTTAACCTCTTTTGTCATTTTTAGATGTTGTCCCCACATATAAAGCTCCTTCATTCCTTGAAGGTTCATTTTTCTTGTGAATGATTTGGTCCTCTCGTAAGACGCTTTCCCGGGTTTGGGAATGAAGACCACTCTTGAACACCTCCAGCTTTGTGGAACATTTACGAGGGCTATGCTAGCTCGGAATAGTTTACACAGTGGTCCCTCCAGTACTTCCTGGCCCTTTTGTAGAAGGGCCGGGATTATACCATCAGGTCCAGCTGTTTTGTATGGTTGAAAGGAATTTTTCGCCCACACAAGTTTTGTTATGTTTACTATTAAGTTTGTAAGAGACCAGTTTGTTTTTGAGGTCCTAGAAATTAGTGCCTTGGTACTCCTGTTCTCTTGGTCAAGAGTAATCTTACGCCCAGGAAACTTTGACTTTAGTAGTAAATCTAAAGTCTCCTCCTCTGTTTTTTTGAGTTCTCCTTGTTAATTTTTCAGAGATCCCATGCATCCTTGCTTATCTCTCTGTGGAGTTTTTCTGAGTCTGACACATTCCGGAAGGCTTTCAATGCCGTCACAGAATTTCTTCCAGGAAATTTCTTTGGCTTTCCTAATGACATAGCCATATTCTCTCCGGTACGCCTTATAGGCTTCTGAGTTCCCCGACCTTTTGGACAGGTTGAAGAGTTTACGAACTTCTGCTCTTTTTTGAAAGGGTCTCGATTCCACCATACAGCGTCTCGATCCTCTTTCCTAATTTTTAGAGGGCAGTTTTTTTCAAACGTGTTGGTTAGGGTTCGTGTCAGAAACTCTGATATAAACTCAACTTCTACTGAATTCTTCGGTATCGGAAGACAGTCTTCCAGTCCCTGTTTGATTTCTTCCTTGAAAGCTCCCCAGTTACAGGTCCTAGGATTATGATATGTCTTCTCACCCGAGGTTTTTGTACTCAGCTTAAACAGGATATGTCTACGGTCGGAAAGTAGCGCTTCTTGTGAGCTTCTCCTCGGTTATTAATGTCAGTGCTCCCCCATACTATATGGTGAGCATTGGCATCATACCCTAGAAGAAGTTCGATTTTGTTTTTTTCACAATGACTAACCAGTTATTTCACCCCCTTAGTGGGGGGGAGCCCAGGTTGGTCATATGGCAGATATACGGATCCAACAATCAGATTAGTTGCTTTAGGGATATTGTCACTAGGTCATTTGTACAAAATTCCCATAGTGAAAACACCTTCAAACTTTTATTTGCAATAATGCAGGTTCTTGGGTGTCCAGACGCTGAATGAATCATGTCATAGTTCCCTGATATATGTAACCCTCTAATTCGCCCCTTGTATATAAGAGGTTCTTGGACTAGTAAGATCAATGTCTTGTTTTATTATACATCGTTGTAGGACAGCTGTTGCCGCCCAACAGTGATGTATATTTGCTTGGATTACCTACATATTTTTTTTTAAAGGTACCCCCTACTTCTTGATGTAGGGTCCTCTTCCTCCTCCGGCACGTCAGCCGGGTCTGACAGTGGTGAGTCCCCTAAAAGAGGCCTCTCCTTGTCTTTACCTAGCTCACATGCTGTGGATTCCGAGTCCCCTATTTCCATTGGAGCATCAGTCTCTTGTTCTGTAGCCCCACTTTCTTGTGGTTCTACGACCAAGGACTGATTCTCCTCTGGTATGTTTTCTCCTACCTGGAGATATAGTATTAACTTCTTACAATCTCTCTGGTATGCACACTACGTTGTGTTACTTATATTATGAAATGGTGTCTTTAATTGACCGAATTTTTTAAAAATTAGTATAGAACCCATCAGTGAATGGTCAGAGTGGGGAATCCTACCTATACATTGGAATTACTTAAAAAAAAATTAAATAAATAAATTCTGGCCAATGGTGGGATTTAACAGTCCGCGGTTCTAATTAACAGTGCTATTCCCGAAGTGGGGCTAAGAAATAGTAACAAAGCCTACACAGAACACACTTTAAAAGAATAATAATAATAATATACAATCGCTACTATTTCTGACAGCCATAGTTAATATTTTGTTTAAAATAACATTTTTTCAATACAAATATTTTTTATTAAAATATACCGGTTTTAGATTATAACATTTGACAGCTTTTAACCTTACAACTATGTTAAATAATCAATTTATTATTAGGTAGGTATTCTGATGTTTATTTAAGAGAGAAGCCATAAGAAATGATTTCTTAAGACTATTTCTCATAGTATGCGAAATTAATAACTTTCAACACAATTTAACACTATTTCTTATATTATGAGAAATTAATGACTTTCAACACAACTAAGCTGTAATTTTGTATAGCAATTGTAGAAAAAAAGTATAATTTCAATAGTAAAAATGTTTTATTTACCTTTTCTTCAATCGTTCCTGCAGCTAAGAGCCTGTAAATAGTGACCTGTTTATCCTGTCCTATCCTCCAAGCTCGCTCACGCGCTTGAGTATCAGTAGCGGGATTCCAATCGGGATCATAAATAATGACACGATTAGCTCCTGTCAAATTGACACCCAGGCCACCGACGCGAGTTGTTAGCAAAAAAACATCATAATTGGAATCCTAAGTAAAAAAAAACTCAAAAATTTAAGAAAATTTAAGAAAAAGTGAAATGGCCAAAAGACACTTGCTACGAAACTGGTCTGAAAAGTTTTTCGGTCTATGTTAGTGTAAACCATAGCACATCGATTGATGATCGACGAGTGAGCATGTGAAATGGCTGAAGCTCTCGACACATGTAAATATTTTGCAATATTTGAAAATGTTCCCAATTTTAACAAGTGCAAAGGTGTGGCAAACTTTAAAGGAGTGTTTGGCAATGTTTAACCGCGATAAAGATATTTTTACACCATTTCGTAAACGTGGAGAGAGGAACCGTCAAAACAATGTGTTTCTCCTGCTCAATCCAAGAAGAAGGCTAAGGCAAACCCAGGTCCTCCACATATTATAGACTGCACAAAGGGCAATTAGCTATGCCTGAGAACTATAATAAAATCTATGGACTCTACTACAAACTAGACAAAGTACTCTAATCTAAGGTGAATCTGTCGTCCAACAAAGGCATGGTCACTGTTTTTTAAAGGCCAATTTTGAGGGCTTGGAAATTGTATTATTCAAAGGGTGGTGAAAAAATGAAGAAACATTGGAAGAAGTGTATTAAGCCAAAAGGTTACTATATTGTAAGACAAATTGAGTTTTGCCGATTATTTTTTAGCACACCCTTGTTTTTTAATTTAATTCTTATAGAAAGTGGTACATACAGTATTAAATTTATCTATCAAAGCCTGCCTGCTACTGATAGATGTTGTTCCATCCATTTTCAGGTACTTGTAGCCATGTTCTTCTAAAAAATCTTGAAATATACGAATCATCGCTCTACCTTGGGAAAATAATAATACTCTGTGAGATTGTTTTTTCCATATTTTTAACAGTGCTGACACCACAATCATTTTACCAGATGCTTTGTAATTACCAAACTTTTTGTCATTAACACTTTCCTACAAATACATAAAAATGTGAAATTCAACAACAATATTTGTAAATTGATTTGAATAAAAAGAAGAAATAATAAAAAAGTGAGTAGTAAATATTTTTTACCATTTCATCTTTTCCTATATCAGATAAAAATATATCTGGATGATTACAAATTTTTCTTAGCTTTGTTATCGCTACGAAAACTCTGGCTCGAATTTGATTGTTACCAGCCCAATTTTTCACTCCTTTGCCCAAAATATTGCTAACATCGTCACCCTAAAAAAGATGAAATTTTAAAAATTAAAGACAAATAAAAATTATTATAAGTATAACTATCTTCTAGGTTTTCTTACTAAATAAGTATTGATAAACTTACAAGCAAATATTCTTTATATAAAAATTTCTGCTCATCTGACAAAGAACAGAATAGAACTTGTTCAGTTTTATTTGGCAGTAAAATGTCGTGTTGGACTTCATGTTTGGTCCTTCTCAATAAATAAGGTGTAATTAAGTCTTTAAGGGTAGTAGCCACTGACAAAGCAGTTGCTTCCTACAAAAAAATAGTTCAACTTGTTATACAATGAGCAAATAAATACGAACGAACAGATTAAATGGAAATCACTCATAAATTAATTAATTAATTTTATAGAACTTTGAGACTAATTAAAAATTGTATAATTTACCTGCATAGGTGTGGAATTGCTGAATCCTCCATGTAAAATAGGAGTAGAAAAATGTTCTTGAAAAGTTTTTAAGTTGCCTAACATACCTGGATTTGTGAAATCAAAAAGACTCCAGAGCTCTATTAAATCGTTTTGCATTGGACTGCCTATTAAAAAAATCTATATTTAATATAGTTTAATAATAATAATAATACATTTTAAATATTTGTTAATTTGTAACTACATACAAAAGTTTAATTCAATATGAATTTTTTTTTTCTAACCTGTTAGCATAATTTTATGTGGTGTCCTGAAAAGTTTAGCCGCTACACTAGCTTTAGCTGCAGGATTTCGTATCTTATGACCTTCATCAAGAATTAAATAGTGCCAGTTATAATCTAATAAAAATGTTTGGTACTTTATAATTCCTAGATAAGTGGTTAATATTATGCCTTTTGTTTTGTGCAAGTCTTTGATGAAATGTTTTTTATCGCCTGTAAACGAAAAAAAAATAAAATAAAATATTTTTAATGTGTTTAATATGCTTGTATAAAATTTATTATATATTTTAATTATTGTTTATTCTAAACAAGAAATAAACAATGTAATTAAGTGAATGATAAAAATAAATAAAAATTGTAAGTGGTACCTTGATAGCTGCCAGATTGATGAAGTACAGCAATTCTAAATTCTGGAGCCCACTCGTGAAAATGCTTAACCCATTGATGGATTACAGTTGCTGGACATACTATTAAAGAAGGACCTAAACCTATGAACCTAAAAAATATCTTTCTTAATCTCAAAATTAAAGAATGCCATCTAATAAATAAAATGAAGATATAGGGAAACGAACAAAATTTATTGAGAATGTAAAATGGAATGTTATTAATGTATTATAAACTATTATTTTAAACTAGACAATAGGCTCTTTATCACAAGAAAAAAAATACGAATTTCCTTTTTCTTTGGTGATTCTGACTTTCTTTAAGAGATTCTTGGTTTTTATTAGCAATACTCACTATCACTATGTAATCTACAAAAAAATTAATAGATAAAGTAAAAACAAAGTAATATGTATAAAGAACACACTTAGACAGCTTTTAAAATTCTGGAAGATCACTAGCACCAAAGCATATTATAGTATAATTGAGTAACTCTTAAGCCGGGATCCAACGGCTCGTGGGGTGGCACTCCTCGGCGCGTGGAGTGGCACTCCTCGGCGCGTGGAGTGGCACTCCTCGGCGCGTGGAGTGGCAATCCTGGGTTGTGAGTTGAGTCTCAAGGGTCGGACCGTTTCCATGGCGCATGAGGATCTCGCGGACTTGGACACGCACCTATTACAGTCTGTTTTATGAAGGCAGTGTTGGCGATTAAAATTTCATAATTTAGTTTAATTGCACGAAAAGATGAACCGTGAGCGAACGCGTACCGTTGCTGCCTCAGCCTTTTATTTTATGTTAGGAGTTTATAGGATGGCAAGAGGACAAAAAATAATCGGCTCGGCTTCATAGAATGATAAAAATTCTAACACCACTTCGTTAGACCACTCCATGGTGAAAGTTACCACGGCACTGACAGTACCACACTCCTAGCCGCGCCGTTGCAACTGTAAGTACGTGTTGCGCGCCAATTTCCGCGTCCCTTTGAACCGTGTTGATTTACCGACAGACGACAGGACTCATCGCGCCGATCGACGATTGGCAAGCCTGCCCTATCCAACGGAGCGGGAACTGGCAAGTTTGGCACGTGGAGTGCCACTCCAAGCGCCGTTGGATCCCGACTTTAGACAGACACAGGAAAATTATAATTAAAAAAAGAATCCTAAAAAAGAAAGCCAAACAAAGAGCAAAGGTTAATAAGAGACCAAAAACCACAATTGAACCTAATTGGTTAGATACCACTATAAAAAAGTAGTCTATAACTCCTTTATACTTTTAGATGGCAAAATTGGATTTTCAGGCAATTTAAAAGTTTAATCAATTCTTAATGTATGACAAAACAAAGTTAATAGTTTTACCTTCCATGACAGGAGCTAATTTTACTAAATTCTAAAGCTTGTAAAAAGGCAATAATTTGCACTGTTTTTCCAAGACCCATTTCATCTCCAAGCAAACCACCTGTAGATTTTTGATGTATTTTCCACAACCATTTTACTGCATCTTGTTGATAACTAAACAAAAACAGAAAATTAAGTTACTATAATTCAAATATAATGTACCATAGGAATATTTACTTATATAATTTGTTCCAAATTGTAAAAGGAGCTTTCAAACCACCCTTAATCAAATAATAATCTATTTCAATTTCATCATCTTCATCTTCTAAATGTTTCAAAGATTCTTCTTCCTCAATTTTTTTGTAATACAAATCAAGTCTGTCTTTATAAGCCTTCCATATTCCATCATCTACAACCTTTACTATATGTTCTTGAAATCTTTTCCTTTTTCTATTGTGCTTCTGACTGTCTTTAAGAGATTCTTGGCTTTTATTGAAAGATTTGCAATACTGATTATCACTATCTACAAATAAATAACATATAAAATTAATATTCACAAAAGTGCGTATTTGGTTGATCAAGGCCAACGGCGAAAAACTACTAGACTACGCCCTTATTTATTGCAATCATTCGGATCGTGTTTATTGTTATGCAGACAGAGCTGTCACATCGACTACCACATTAGAAAGAAGGACACGGTTGGTAATTTGAGTAAGGATAGTTTGCACAAGTATGTTTATTTGAGGAGTAAGCATGGATTTTATAAATGAAACACCCTTCAAAATTAATTGCATACTTTTCTGAAAAACACTACATTATTATAATAGTTTCAATGAAAAAAAAAACATTAACACGTTCACTGCCGATCAGTTTAATCCTGAAGTCACCTAAGTACCGAAGTCCTACTTACTACGCATTTACCAACAGGTAGTCGTGGGCGCTTTAAAGTGCCAGCGGTACTAATGCGCAGGTAACGCGGACGCTTTAAAGCGTCCTCTGGCAGTGAACGGGTTAAACTGATAATAACTGGCATTAAGAATGCAAACATACTTCCCTAATGTAATTTTGAAAGCCTTTTGTGAGCTTCCGAGTCTTATGTTTAGTTAATGCTGAATTATAACCATAAACAATCCTAAATAAAAACAATAATACACTAGACCTAGTGTTTAGCAATCTAACACAATTGGTAGTAACCGCTTCCTCTGACTCTTTAGTAAATATTGATATGTACCATCCCCCAATTGAAATAAATTTCCACATGGAAAGCAATCTCAGTTTATCTGATTACCATCGGAAAATTCATAATTATAACTATAAAAAAGAGATTACGTTAAACTATACCATATGTTAAACCAATGTAGATGGGAAACATTAATAAAATCAGATGACCCAAATGAATGTGTAGATCTATTTTATCAAGTACTATACAATATATTAAACCAATGCATTCCCCAAAAAAGATATTTATGCTAGGGGTAAATATCCAGTTTGGTATTCCAAAGAATTGATTCACAAATTAAAATTAAAATCAATAAAAAATCAAAAAAAATTCAGATTATACAGAACGCTTTAAGGAATTAAGAAAGCAAGTTAGAACTCTGATAAATTTTTGGAACTATATTAAAAGTAAAAGGTCAAATAGTAAGTCCAATATAGCATATAGGTATTCATATAATGGAGATCACTTCTCAAACAATGAAGACATTGCAAAAGCGTTTGCCAATTTTTTTGAATCTGTGTATTCGAACAGCTCAGAAATCCCAGATCAGGTCAAATACAAAAATTATAATTTAAATATATTGCAGCTAGGGAAAATTTCCACAGAAGAAATTTTGAATGCCATCAAGTCACTGAAGCCTAACGCTGCAATGGGTATTGATAATATACCTGCATATTTTCTCAAGTCTTACGCAGAGATATTATCGATTCCTCTAAAACAAATGTTTACATTATCAGTGCAAAAAAACATCTTTCCTGATAAATTTAAAACTGGTCTTAACGATTATGTCGCTAACACTATAACAATTAATTCCCCACTCGACCATTTACTGTTGGGTTCTACTTAACAGTGCTGTTCCTAAAGTGGCGCTGGGAAATAGTAACAAAGCCTACACAGAAAAAAAACACTATAACACACAGTCAGGTCGATACAATATATACTGATCTAGCAAAAGCATTTGACAGAGTAAATCATCGTGTTCTGATAAACAAATTACAAAGCAATGATCTAACTCGGTTAATAAAGTCGTATCTAACTAATCGTCAACACTTTGTTAGATTCAATGACAGTAATTCAAAACTCTTCATAGCGAATTCTGGTGTACCACAAGGGTCGATTTTGGGACCACTTCTATTTGTCATTTTTATCAATGATATAAGTGATTATATTAAACATTCTAAATTCCTATTATATGCAGATGATCTGAAGCTGTTTAGACAAATAATCTCCTCTGCAGCTGATGCTGAGTTACTGCAAGGGGATATCACAGCAATATCCAAATACTGTCATATCAACGATCTTTCATTCAATATACCTAAATGCAATATAATCACTTACATCAGGAAGAAGAACCCCATCATAACAGATTATAAAATTAACAATACCTTAATAAAGAGAACAAACGAAAGCAAAGATTTAGGGGTAGTTTATTCTTCAAATTTTAATAAACATATATTAACAACAGACTGCTATAGAAGACTCGCTTCTATTCTCAGGGCTTGCCATGATTTCTCTACCGCAACATGCAAAGTTCTATATAATGCATTCGTACGATCTAAAATAGAATATGCCTGTATAATTTGGTAACCCAAAACAATCCTTTATAATGATACCTTGGAAAAAGTGCAGAAGCGTTTTGTCAGATCTCTACACATGAAAAAATATGGAGACTACCCCTTACGTATCTCTTACCAGAGCCAGTTAATAGATTTTAATATTGAAACACTATTTAGCAGAAGGAACAAAGCCCAATTAACATTTATAACAAATATTATATATGGAAATTTTAATTTACCTGAATTACTAGCATCCATCAATTTCAGCGTACCAGATATTCGCCTTAGGCAAAGATACACATTATTTTCCAACAATAATTTATTCTCACCTACTGATAATTCTCTTCAAACACTAGATCGGTTCATGATTAGCAGTAACATTGACCTTTTTAATATGTCTTTCAACAAATTGAAATTAATATTTGATAAACATACATTTTAACAAAAACTATTATAACATATATAACTCTTAATATTACACATTATATTTTTATTAATTGTATACCATTGTTAAATTTATTTTTAGTTATTGTAAGGGCTACCAAACTGTATAACATGTAAATGGATTGCATTCTGTTTGTTTTGCAGTATAAATAAATAAAAATAAATGATACTCTCCTATACTCTCTCTCTCTAATAATTTGACAACTATGTGGATCATACCATGAGTGCAATTCGATTTTTGTAAACATAATTAGTCTAGTATTTGTTCGTCGTTTATCAAGGATGTCACTGAAAATGTGTGAAGAGTAATTGAAATAGGGTTTTATTTGGACATAAATAAATTGAGAATAAGGAAGTTAGAAATCAGGTAAGTATTCGAAAGAAAAAATTGTATAGATGTAATGCAGGCAAATGAGACAACAATTATCTGTAAAAAAAATATTTAAGAATAATATATTTTTTTTCATTTAAAACGATCTTTGTTGATGTTTTAATAAAATCAAAAATAGTGTCAAAGTTGAGCCTTGAAGTATTGCTGCATTGATCACATAGGAAGCAGAGTAGTATCCATCATTATTAGGAACATATGTATATACAGGTTTTTAAAATAGGTACTAACCAGATTCACAATCAGTTGGAACATATTCACTTCCCGATTGATCATCTATCCCTACATCATCTTCAGATTCTACTTTTTCATCACTACCTATTTTCTCTTCTTTGATAGTAATAGCATCTGCATCATCCAAATCTTCAGGATTACTGCAGGGTTTAATAGTCTTTCTTTTCTTTTTAACTTTTTTACATTTTTTAATTACTAAATTATGATTTTCAACATTAAGGGATTTGTTAAAATCTTGTCTTTTTTTTAATTCTACTTGATGTTTTATATATGCTTCAATATTTAATGACTGTTCAGGTATTTGATTTTGATATTGAATTTCTTCAGTTTCCTCAAGTTCTCCTTCTTCCAATGGGTCATCTTGAGACTTTTTAAATTCTTTAGAAAATGTATGTAATTCTTTTAAAGCTTGTTCCTCTAATGCTGTTTGATTTTTGGCCCAAACATTTATATTTTCTGAAACCAATAACGTCTCTAATTCGTTATCCTGCAAATAAAGAAAATGAATAATCACAGTTAAAACATAAATAATTGAAATATCTATACCTCATTGTTCATTTCAATTTATATCGATTTCCAAAATTAAAAAATTCGATGTTTCTTTTGTATGTATATGATGTAAAATTTTTGTAAATTTCACTTCACATTAGGTCCGTATTTATCTTTGAATATAAGCGCTAGTTCAGTGTGATGTCATTTTGGTTCCACTGACATTTAATTCTAACCAAACTTTTAACAAAAACATCAATAAATTTGACATATACGTTTTTACAGGAACGTCTAAAGTATAATTTATATTTATAACCACCGTAACCATACCGTAACGCAACTTAACGCCGTAGAAACTGGGTGATTCTCGGCTAACTGTGATTTTTTATGTCTAGTGTTTTATTTATCGTTTAGCATAAGTTTTCCTCATCAAAAAGTTAATAATATTATAATTTTAGAGGTATTTTACAACCGACATTATGAATTAAATCATAAACCTTCGTAATTTTTTTTAAGCTGCTTATAAATATACTCGAAATGTCAGTACCGTGGCATGTTCGATTCTCATTTTTAAAATTAAATATATAAATTTCTATCAAAATTCATTTTTTAATATAAAATTTACCTCTTATAACTACAATCTAATGCATACTGCATTGAATTTTATTGCAATTTTATACCAATCTTTCGATTGGTAAAAAAAAAATAATCATTTATATGTCAGTACCGTGGAAATAATGTCAGTACCGTGGCATTAAAATTTTTAAATTTTGTCACAGTTTTCGTTGTGTCGTAGCTGTAGTAGAACCACTTTACAGGCTTATTTCTATGCATAAATAGAAAACAAAAACGCGTAAAACATACGTTTTAAAACATTTTTAATTTTAGAAAAATGTAAGTTGTAAAAATCGCAGTTACACGAGAATCGCCCAAATACCTTTTTTGAATATTTAGTCCAGTTTAATGCTTAATCATAATACTAATACTAATAATAAGGGAGTATAAATAGACCCTAAATTCAATATTTCAACTTCCTACGTTAAGTTCTTAAGTTACGTTACGGCGGTTATAAATTTTTGAAATCCTCTTAATGAACCGATTCCAACAAACTGAATAATGTATGTATGCAAATATACAGGGTGTTTCATTAAAAAAAAACAACACCGACTATGGCATACTTGCGTGAATCACCCTGTACATTTAAATTTATGTTTACATAACGCACAACTCAATTCAAAAGTTGACATGTCTCGGCATTTTTTATAATTTTCTAAAATAATGACATAAAGAATTTTATTCCATAAGTGGTTTCCACACTGTATATAGGATGTTTCAACGAAAACAAACCCAAGAAAAATTTTTTTTTTAAAAAACACGAGTTTGTTTTCTGACAAAATTAATAATATCCAGCCCAGTTTTAACGATCTGTACAATCACCTATTTTTTTAATATTATGCATGAGGTGCCGTCTAGTAATACATACTACATGTGCAATTTTAAAGATTTTAATTATTTATCCATGTGCAAATCTGTCAAATAATACAGATTGACTCCCTATACCATTAGATTAATTTAAGCAGGTCTCTTCGAACAAGTTATTAACTATTTTATGAGAAGGAAAATATATTCAAATTACGACTAAATATTATTTATTAAAAAAATAGTACCCTTTTTTAGATCATGTTGAGATTTAAAATATTTATTAAGTCAAAATGGATACCCTCTGGGGGTGATTTTCAGAAAACTAAGATGGTGCATTTGCTTTACAGGTGAGAGGAAAATCCTGAAAAACTCTCATCCCATTAGTATAAAAATTATATAAAGTAGAATTATAATTTCAATAAAGTATTATTACTTTATAGAAATACGTCTTCGTAGAGAATATTTGCTTTTCTATTTTTGGTCCATTAGTGTTGCAGAACCAAATTTGATTAAACTTTTTAAATTTTTAATTATGCTCTCGTGTTTTTATCTGGCGTGTAAATGTAAGGTTCTTAAATTGATTTGTGTGTCTTTTATTTCTTTATTATTTCTGATGAATGTTTTAATGAATATTTTTGGGAAATATTATTTACTAATTCATCAACTTCTTTTTGTTGGTTTCATTAATTCCTGTTAAATAATCATTTTTATTAAGTAAGCCCACAGAATGTATATGTTTACAAATATTGGTTTTAATTGAAAAATCAATGCAAGAACACTGAACACATATACTACAAAAGTTACAAACCAACACACAACAAACATCTTTAAATTTAGTGACAATATGAACTAAATTATTTTGCCTGTCGGAAACTTTCATACTTTTATTGTCTATTTATTCAACAATACATGCAAGCTCTATGTCTGATTATTTGCATTAAGTGGTCATTATTTTTCCCTTTGTTAATTTTATAATTCGATCTATAACTTTATCTCGTAAATATTTTAATGAATTGCTTTATCCAAACGTTATTTTCTTTCCTTCTAAATAAATATATTTTACTTCTAAATGCATGTTAGTATTAATTTCTGAACCTTTACAGTAACAATACGCCCACATAAATCTATTTTCAAAATACTTCCTTTCCAAGTAGTCGTACTGCAATAATATTTTTAGTATCTCCATCACTAATTAATATATTTTAAATATCTGCATATATTTTTTAAATATTTTGTCACTTAAAATTTAAACAAGTTTGTAGGTGTTTTAATGTTTTATAGACCCATTATCTGAACTTTTTACTTTTGTCAAATTCTGCTGCCATGCTTCATCAATGTGCCATGAGTAATATAGTTATTAACTGAACCCATAGTTTTAATCCTTGCATTGAAATACACATTAGTTACATCAGACAAGTTCATTTTTTGTTCAATACCTTTTTTAATACAAGAGAAAAACCTCTATTAGAAAATAAAAACGCCACTGGAAACTCTGCTCCATATTCATCTAATACTAAAATAGTTGTTAATTAGAAGTCATAAGAGTTCAAACTATTTAAACATTTCCATCTGTGTTGCGTTTAGAATTAGAAATATGCACATACCAATGACATATTTATATATATATATATATACAGTGAGAATCTTAAGTCTTACCCCCCTAACTAACTCGTTACTGGAGTATATATATATATATATATATATATATATATATATATATATATATACAGTGAGAATCTTAAGTCTTACCCCCCTAACTAACTCGTTACTGGAGTATATATATATATATATATATATATATATATATATATATATATATATATATATATATATATATATATATATATATATATATACAGTGAGAATCTTAAGTCTTACCCCCCTAACTAACTCGTTACTGGAGTCTTGTTAGGAAAATCGCCGAGACAGGTCGATTTTTATTTTCTACAATGTACATTTTTGTATGATTAGTTTACTCTTAATTTCATCCCTTACTCGAGCAGAGCAACCCTTTCGAAAAATTTAAATGGCATGGGGTGGTGAGTGATAGCTCATTTGAAAGAGGGTTTTATTCTCTGTTCAACCATGTAAAACATTTTGAAATTTGCTTCATTAATTCTCGACTAATTTTTGTTTCAGAATAACGGAAATTAACGTAGCACACTCATCCTTAGAATTAAAATTCGGCCCTGCATGATTTCGGTTTTGGTTCAGACGTGAAGTAAGACTTTTTGCCATTAGAAGGTCACTATTAGTTTAGTTGCTTTCCTATTTTGTGAGATTTTGTTATTTTTAAACATTAATAAATCAACACGTAATGAAGCAAATTTAAATTTTTTTTGCACGGTTGAATAGAGAATAAAACCCCCTTTCAAATGAGCTTTCACTCACCACCCCATGCCATTTAAATTTTTCGAAAGGATTGTTCCCCTCGAGTAAGGGATAAAATTAAGGGTAAACTAATTACAAAAATGTACATTGTAGAAAACAAAAATCGACCTGTCTCGGCGATTTTTCTAACAAGACTCCAGTAACGAGTTAGTTAGGGGGGGGGTCAGACCTAAGATTCTCACTGTATATATATATATATATATATATATATATATATATATATATATATATATATATATATATATATATATATATATTATGCTTTGTAATTTGTGTTTTATATGTATATTAGGGGTTCCTTATTATTAAATAAATGATGATGATTATTATTTACAGGTAAATATCATATTGATTATTGCGACATCAACAATCATTAATATAAATTAAAAATAACATGGGACCTAATTTTCTTCCTTTGATGTGGTTAATTTCTTCTGATCAGGACAGCGATTCTTTTGTGCGAACTCGGCACATTACATACAGAATAGAGAGAGACATTACATCAAAATCGCTGTCTGTCGAACAAAGATAGGAGTCTCGATAGGAGACGTACTGAAAGATGAGAATCCCACTACATATGTCATTTAATTTTAATCTCTCTGACCTGATACTTAGATAATCTACATGCTGCCCCAATGCATGCTTTATAGCATAGATATAAAAACCACCTTTATACCAATACTTTTTAATTTTTTTATCGAATGGTTTTGATCAACAGAATCAAGTGCATTTTAAAGAAATACAATTAATTTTTAATTGTACATATATGGCGGGTTGTACAATAGGCAGTTAAAATGTAGACTTAGTTTAAACTGTGAACCTTGTTGTATACTCATTGGTTATTGTTAAACATAGTTTTAAAAATGACTTTGTTTTTGAATATAACTAGTTAAAAATAAAACTCTTGTTAGTTAAAATATGTTTAGAATATTTTTTGTACAACCTGTCCATAATGTATTTTGTAATAATTAAAAATCATAATATTCTTGTAAGTTGAAAAGCTTAGAGTTTGATCAGTCGCTGTTGAGATTATTTTCATCTTACCTAAATCATCGTTTTAATGATGTCTTTTACAACGGATTTTTATCTTCACCACTCACAGCAACATCCGGAGTTCCACAAAGCTCCAATCTGGGGCCACTATTATTTAGTATATTTATAAATGACTTGGCAATAAATTTAACCTGCTGTTCGCTGCTGACTTAAAAATATTTACCTCAATCTCATCAATTCAAGTCAGTTACTTTTTACAGACCCAACTTGGGAATCGTTGAAAATTGGTGTAATGAAAACAAGCTGTTTATGAATGTGTCTAAATGTAAAGTATGTTCCTATACTAGAAGTATTAACAAGGTGGAGTTTGATTATTTAATTAACAGCCTACCTTTATCGGACTTGTGCACAAATTGAAGATTAAGGAATATTATTCAACCAAAAAGTTACTTTTTCGGATTATATTGAAAATACCGTTGCTTCTGCGTTGAAAAGCTTAGGGTTTTTAATTCGTAATACTCGTTCTTTTACAAACTCTTAGAGCTCTTTCACACGGGCATACTGTATGCACATCCCCAACTAGCCATTCATAAAAGTGTATTTGTTGTGAAGTTCTCATCATCATCTATTGTATAGTCCAGGAGACAGTGACGATTTTCGGTATTTATTTTCCCAGTCAGCAAGTACGAATAGAGAATTGTAGGATTAGCAATTCTAAGCAAAATTCATATATATTTAGAGGGGGGATCCGATGGGCTGAGGCCGAAAATGCGTCAAAACATACGACAACACGGCCCTTTTTTTCCATTGATAAAAATAATTTTAGTAGTAAGAGATGTACTGAAGTTAAGTAAAAAAATAGTCTGATTAATCTGTATGGATAATATATTTGGCAAGTGCATAAAATACACTTTCAAACGAGTTATGTACACAATTATTTCTACGACCAAAATTTTTTAAATAATGTTCCAGGTGTTTTGTATATTAAAGTGTACGCATAGGACACATAAATAAAATCTTATATCACAATGTTTCACCTAACCAGTTGGTTTATTTATAGAAATTAAACATAATAATTGAAGACATTACAGAAGAAAATAGGGAAATAAATTACATTTTCTTTTACACTTTTATATAATAATTGTTTTATTTAGAATTCACGAATCACTTATTACTCTACATTAATTATAATTATTGTTAGTTTCGTTATGTCAAATCATTTATACTAGAGGTGTGAGGAAAATACAGTGAACTGTGGAACGCCAATATCGTTGGATGCGCGTGGTAGAAATGGTCCTATAATACTGCTAAAAACATAGCTAAATTTTCATGGAAACACTGTACTTTTGACATTTGCGATACTCCGACGCATATGCATTATTGATGTAATCTCATGATTTTACAGTAATAGTTTTTGCAATTTTAGTGTGATTTTTAGGTTATTATGGTTATTCATTTTATTTGGTTCTGATCTTTTGCGCTTTTAGAGTATTTGTCTTTTATAAGGTTTGTTCCAACATAAACCAAATCAGTTTGTGTACTGTCGGGATTCTGCGCAGTCTAGAATTTGTGTTCCAACAAACCTTAGACTCGAAACTGTACAAAAACATAGTGTTCCAACACAACCAAAATTAATCACAAACCGATTTGTGTACTGTCAAATCAGTTCCTGGGTCTGAATAGGAACGAATTGTTAAGGCATGCGCTAAGCCGCAATAAACTGAACATTTCGTGATTGTAATACACCTTTCCCCTTATTCGATCATTTCGCATTACTCATGCGCGAAAAAGTGCGGGTCTTTTGAATCTAGTAATTTTTGAAGCAACTTATTTTCTCTCTCTCTCTTATCCTCCCCTATAGAGAATTATTGTTGTGTTGGCTACAACGGTTGTCCCCTCCATGGTTGTCCCTGTCTGTCATCGTTCCAATAACAATAACAGTGTTAGTGTATATTTTTGTTTAGTTTCATAGGAGTTTATAGAAAATATTTTTTGATTTTATAATCCCAAGACAATGCGTTGTTGTGTACCCACTTGTCCAAATTCTGGACCAAACAGAAAAACCGAACGTTTTTTTGCCATTCCAAGCAAAAATAATATAAAACATCTCTGGTTAGCAGCAATAAAAATTAATCCTGACTTAATAACGGAGAATATCAAGGTAAGAATAATAAAATCTTACTAGTTGTAGTATCATATTAAATTTTGATTATAGTAGACTTACATAGATTTATGTTATAGGTATGTTCCTTGCACTTTAGAAAAGAGGATTGTTTTAATTTTTCGACAAAAGTGAAATTGAAGCCTGGAGTTATCCCCACTTTAAATTTAAATAATGTAGAAACAACAGAAAATATTCATATTGAAGATAATCCAATACAAATAAGAAAACGAAAAACTATCTTCAGTAGAAAACAAGCTAAAATAATTTCAACCTTTTGCATTGAAAAGTTCAGACAAAATGACAAAAAAATTTCATATTATACTGGATTTCCCAGTTGGAAGATATTTATTATAGCTTATAACTTTGTATTTAAATCAGAAAAGGGACCTGTTGGTGTCGTTCAACAGAGACAGGCTAAGGGAAACTTAAGGAAACATCATAAATTAACTCCTTTAAATGAATTTTTTCTAACTTTGATGAAAATAAGAAGAGGATTTGACTATGAAACATTAGCTGATATGTTCCAATTGTCAAAATCTGCAGTAGGGCGGATTTTTCTAGCATGGATAAATTTATTATATGAAAAATTGGCTGGTTTAAACATATTTCCCCATCGTGATGTGCTTTTAGATAAAGTCTCAGATGTATTTAAAAGGAAATATCCAAATGTAATAGGTAGCATAGATTGCACTGAATTTTTATTACAAACACCTTCTTCACTGGTACGACAATCCCAGTGTTATTCACAATATAAAGGATCAACAACTTTAAAAGCATTAATTATGATAAGTCCAAGTGGTGCAGTAATATTTGTATCTTCTCTTTATACAGGTATAAGTTATTTTCATATCACTGGGGTTGAAATTTAATGAAATTTTTTTCAGGTTCCATATCCGATAAAAAAATCGTAGAAGAAAGTGGGTTTATCAATCTTTTAAAGAAAAAGGTAGAAATTGGAGAACTAAAAAGAGGTGATATAATATTAGCAGACAAAGGATTTGATATTAAAACCATCCTAGAAGATGTGGGCATATCCCTTAATATACCAACTTTTCGTATATCTGGTATTCAGTTTCAGCCTAAAGAAATTGAATATATTAGACATATTGCTAGGGAAAGAATACATGTCGAAAGAGCAATCCGGAGGTTGAAATGTTTTAAAATTTTATCCAATAGAATTCCAATTTGTTTACTGGGTTCTATAAATCAAATTTTTACAGTCTGTTCTTTATTAACAAATTTTTTATATGAATTAAAGAAATAAATAAAGTTTTAATTAATGTTTATTTGCAATATACATATTATTTAAATTTTAGTTAATAAGAGTGAATATAAATTGTAGAAATATTAAAATGTTACTATTTAAGGACAAATTAGGACTACTATGTAGATAGGTGTCACACCAGCACACTTAAAAAATCAATATTTGTTGAAGGTCTAAAAAAGTATAGTTACCTTTTATTGTTAAAACATCACCTAATATTAGAGTCTTCAAAAAAAGATTAAGAACTATTTTCAAGTGTAAATTTTGTTTTCTATATTTACTTACATTAAGCATTTTTTGTAAATACCTTTCTTATTGTATATACTAGCATGTTTTTTTGCTAAATAAAGAATTTATTTATTCATACAAATATTCACTGAGATAAAAAGAGTCAACACTTGAACATGGAAGGATGTGGATTTATTGTTAAAAAAACAAGCATTTAAAAATTTAAATATATATTGTATAAGTCAGTTAATTTATCATACATATTAATACAAAATAATTCATTGAATTCAACCCGAATTATGTGGCATTCATTACTTTCTTTTAAATAAACACATAAATCGCACCACTTTAAACCTGTTATCAGCATACATCCCTGCACCTGATAAAAATAATTATGATTCTCCTTTAAACATAGTTTTTTATTCTCATCTTCCTGTAAGAAAAACGTTTTGGACTTTAAGGCTTCTTTTAAAGTATTATACTTTTTTGAATATGGACATTTTATTTCCAAAATGCCAAATTGTCCATTTTTGTCCTTAATAATGCCATCTGGACTAGCACCTAAATAGGGGGCATACGGATGAATAACCAAACCACAATCAAACACATCATGTTTAGTTATTGTTTTGTAAACATTTTTTCCATGTTCTTCATGTGTTTTGCCATGCTGTATTGCATTTACATTACTTAGGTCTCTGATTTCCCAAAGCTTGTTAAAATAATCTAAATCAATGGCCTTCTGTCTCTTGCATAAATTTCCAAAACAAGATGATGTAAAACGTTCACGTCTAAGCATGTGCCATTCATTGCAATTGCTCTGCAATTTGGTTCTTTCTTGTATTGAAGACGAATCTTCCATCGTAAATAAAAAAAAAGAATCCTTTCTTGGCAGTGGCTTGGATATTAAAATATTAATACACTCCATGTCCATGTTTGGCAAATTTATTGGAACAATATCATCCTCCATTGCATTTAATTTCTGCATACCTAATGTTGTCATGCTTTCATCTAAAAAAAAAATAATATTTTTAATAATGCAGGTTACAAGAAAAAAATATGTAAACATAAAATATTCTAGGAAGTAAAACTTCTTCAAATATAATTAATTTACATTATATACAAAATTAAAGTAATTAAGAATTTAATATGTTTTATAATGGTATAATAAAGCTTATCATTACAGGGATTATCTCAAGAATACTAGGAACAGGTAAAAAGGGTGAATGATTGATATCTGATTGGTCATTTAACAGATTATCTAAATTTTTAAATCTATTTAGGTATTTCATGTGTCTCTAAATGGTTTAATTTAATGTCCTTGTTTTGTAAAATCTCACAATTTTCCTTATAAGAAATGTAGAATTTTTGTTTTTAATTAAACTATTGTAATGTTCTGAATGTGATTTATTTATTTCCAATTTAATTTAATAATAAGATATAATTGGTGAATGACTGAAACAATCAAGAATATATAAAATATGTTATTTACCTCTGTTATCTAGATTAAGTATATAAGAAAATGGAATATTTTCATTGATTTTCTTGAGTTTGCTTTTTAATATCTTTATTTTCGTTTCTCCAGAAACTTCCTTGCCAGCAAACGCTGTTTTTGGAGAAAATAAGTTTGGACAAACAGGTCTTTTCTTTCTATTTATGTTTGTGGGCTTCTGGAAAATTGTCTGCAAAACGCTTTCTGGGGCAATCTTTGAACCTCTCGGCTTATTCCATTCTATAGGTTTCGAAGTACATGATAATGATTCAGGAATTTCACTATCTCCACGAAGTATTTTATCTTGTAAATAAAATCCCAAACCAATAACGTGATGACAAGACTGTGACAACCTAAAATTATAAACAATAATTAACTACAAATATGGGTTGGGGGTCTTGATGCTAGGACAGTTCGGATCATTATCTCGACCCTAGCGGAACCCTTATCCAAATATGTATAATCAGCGATAATTGGGCATTAAAAAGGTAATAAGTACTTACCCAACTTCACAAGAGCAGTGACATTCTTTTAAGTTTAAAAAATCATTTTCCTTTCTAAATTCGAGGACGAGATTATGAGGCTTCTCATTTCTCTTCTGGCTATGAAAACATTTCGCTTTCACGGAAGGTTTAGATTCATTTATCCACACATCGTGAATAAAACCTTCAACAAAAAACTTGTAGCCCCTAGAATGCTGCTGTTGGGTGGAACCATGTTCCTCGAAAAACTTTTGAGCATCGCCAAAATTAAAATGTTTAATACACTGTAGATTTTTTTGCCACATCTCCATAATAAAATAATCAAAAACAAACAATCACTATCAAAGACGAGAACACAATGACATTTGCCGACTGTCATCCGTGTCATCGGCATTTGACACTCGGGGTAGGAAACATAACAATAACAATTTTTGGTTACTTTAAGAGGGGGTAAGATTCGCGCATGAGTAATAAAGACCATCAAAAAGGAGATAGGTCTATTATATTATTTGTATCTATTGTCTCTGACAGTTCTGATTTGTATTTGTTAATCGAGCTTATAGTCTTCATAGTTTTTGTTCATGATCATTTATTTTATTTTGTGGTTTATTATTGTAATAATGCGTCTGTTGAATTTAAAAAATGTGTTCCAACATAATCGAGTTCCGAGTTGAGTCCCAATCCCCGACCAGTACCTGACAAGTTGTCACTAGTCATCGACAGATTGTCAACAATAAGTTTTGGACTGGTTTATGTATTGTTCCAAGATCGTTGTTGGAACAAACCTCTATAGTTTTTAATTTGAATTTTAATATTGTGGTCTATTTATATTTGATTGCTGCTTTTCGACTAGTGCTTTATTCTTTTTGTGTTAAAATAAGCTTTATAACCATTAAGTACATGCTTCTAGTTGATATCTACCTAATCGTCATCGGGTGCTTGCAACAATGGGAAAAAGTGTATGGTTTTTTTGGTGTAAAGTTAGACGCCTTCATTTTTCAGGTAAGTTATTTGTAGTTATTTTTTACTTAAAAGAATAGCAATACGTCCTGGTTCGGGGTGTCTTTTGGGTTTTAGCTATCTGAGCCAAATTGTCGGCTAAGTGTCCTCTTTTAGGGCACCCAGAACCGAAAACTATATAGGTATATATGTTTTTTTTAAATTATTTTTTAATATGTATGCAGCTTGGATGAGGGCTTTAGGAAGAGATCCTAAGACTGAACACTGACTGCTATAAATGCCGTTTTTAGAGCACATTTCATAGTGATTTCATTCTAGCAGCAATGAGGAAACGTTTAAAAAACATGCTGTACCAGCTATTACTTTAAGACCTCGTCTCTTTAAGTTATTATTACTTCATTCTAATGCATATATTAAAATGGTTTTTAACTTATGTCCTTATGATTAAAAGATGTAGGTATTTTAGTTATGTTATAATAGAAATATTTGATACTTTGTATTGACTGACCTACTGGCCACTGGTCATTCCACTTTTACTCCCTTTTTTAATAAATTATCAAATTATTTAAAAACAAATACATACCTAGCTATTTTCTGTAAATTACATTAAAATTTTAGTATTAATACTTTACTAATAAAACTTCAGTTAATTTATCTTATATATATATACACAACGGAAGAGTTAATTGGATTTTCTCCTTGTTGAGTTTCAAAAATAGTAATTTAACATGATTTAAAAACAAATACATGAAATGGGCAAAATAGGCCTACAAAGACACTTGTAAACAATCTCACTTGTATCGATGTGACGTAATGCGCGAATTCAATCTGGCTTACTTTTGTTAATATATTGGCGTTCCATTTTAAATATACAGTTCACCGGGAATAGATTATTTAAATATACACGGACCGGGAAAACAAGTACGAAAAAATTCACTGGCTCCTGGACTAGTACTGTATCGAAGGAATTTTTATGAATGAAACAATATACGACCCTCCACAATTGCGGTCTACTCAACTTCCGCTGTTGTCAGACATGATTTTTTTTGGGCAATTTAAAGACCTAACAGTAATTCAAGCAAACGCAATAACATTACTACAGTTAAAAACATCGCAAACTTGGCATCAATATTTTAATTTTATCCAAATATTGCATTTCTGTCGAGGATCATCCGCGTTGACTTCAGAAATTGTGTAATCTGTATTGGTTATATATATATATATATATATATATATATATATATATATATAGTTAAAAGCACGTAAACTTGGCATCAATGTTCAATCCGATTATTGAGTTTCTACCGCGGACACCACCGTTCATTCTTCAATAATTTTGTAAATAATCCTATCTGTCTTGGTTATATATCTATGTACTGTATGCCTGATACGCGTATCCGAGATACAGAATCGAAGTCGAAAAGTTGGGCTGCTGTATCGAATTCACGCATCTCTACAATCAGTACTAAAATGGTCACAGTGGCGTGCCTAGGTTTAAATTAAGGATCTAGAAAAGTGCTTTACACTGAAGTATATAATACAGTGACCCACATAAAATGCACATCGTATAGGCTTTTCTTTGTAAATGCTGTAGATAAATTTTGACTTTGCCATCTTCTATTGCCTTAAAAATGATAACGAACGACATGCAAATGAACATACACGTAACCTTTTTGAATGTCTAAAATGACATTTTTTCCTAAAAATTGCACAACTGGCAATTTCGAAAAATTGTTTAACAAAAAGTTGCTTATTTTTTAATTTTTTGCCCATATATAGCCCGTGTCCAGTTTTTATTTTCTACCAATTCAGTTTTGGGTTACTGGAGTTTAGTTGTATAAAATATTTTTTAACAAAAAAACTTTTAAAAGAAGCGCATCGCGTAAACAGATTAATGTATGCAGGTTAGCGTAAATTCTAGTAACCTTAAAATGAATTGGTAGAAAAAATAAAAAAAAAGTTGAAAATTAATATATGGGTAAAAAATAAGTAACTTTTAGGCATAAGTTTTTGCTTTTTTTTACAAAAAGTCAATTTTGACATTTACAAAAGTCACGTGATTTTCCATTTGAATGTTATTGGTTATCATGTCAAAATGTATCTACATATCATTTAGAAAGAAAAATCCCATACGATGCGCACTTTATGTGTAACACTGTATATTAAGAAAAAGTAATACCTGTGATATTTTCAATATAGATACGGTAGGTGATGAAATAATATTCCAATTAATACAGTCAAAACTCATAAATCAATTTGGAACCAATTCATGTTGTTTTATCAAGAAAAATGTACGAGTTCCACACGCAAATGCATCTGTAGAGTACATTACTACTAGGAATATAAAAATTCCGTAGTTTAGGATAATTTTTTATTCGTGAAATAATTAAAAAAAAAACTCTTCGTGCAGCTAATTTAATCCTTTCTCAAATAAATTAAACTATCAAACTAAATGCACTCAGGATACCTACCTACCATTGAAAAATCCTGCGCCTATGATATAATCTCCGTTGCAAAAGTATCCATGTCTGAAAAGGTCCATATATCGTAATAGTAATTCTGTATGCGACATACGCATTCTGCGTCCGCGGCTGAAAGTGCCGGGATACAGAAATTCCGTATCGCAATACTGTATGCGTCGCCCGTACCGTGTGAATAGGTCCATTTGAATGTATGGTCAGCCTGAATCTCGGATACGCGTATCTCGTATACAGTATCTTCGTGTGAAAGCGCTCTTAAAGCTTGGAGATCCTTTACTTTTGTTTAGTTCGTTCCAGGCTAGAATATGCTTCTCTTATCTGGAACCTTATTTACAATATTCATAAAAGATCATTGGAAAATGTTCAGCGGCGATCTCTCAAGTACCTTTCTTTTAAAATAGATAAGGTGTATCCCATTCGAAGTATTGAAGAATCTCTGCTTCTTTCGAAAATAGAAGGGTAGTTTCCAGTGTTACATTTTTTATAAAATATTACATAACACTATTGATGTACTATTTTTGATAAATTAAATAATTTTTTTCTACAAACTAGGTTCGCGCATTGACAACAATATGCGAAGTGACCTTTTTTATTTTCCTTCGTTACCATGACACCGTGCGCGAAGTAATGTGCGAAATACTTACTTCGCACACTGCATGTAAACTATATGGGATTTTTATATCTTAACCTTTATGTTCCTCAATCAAGCAAAAATCCAAGAAATCATTTATTTATTAATGTATAACAATAATTAAGGCTTACTTGATTTGGAAAAACAGTTTAAGCCAGTTCAATACTATTTTTCATATTAAGCTAAGCATGTTTCTTATTTTAGAATAATATTTTTGACGTTTGTAGAAGTATAGCTGATGTTAATGCTAAAAAGTGATGTGTGAAACTGACTGCAATCTGACCAATCAGAAATCTACAGAATTGCCAACTTAAACTCAAATCGCTCCTCCTAGTTTAAAAACAGAGTATAATCGGACTAAACCGAACGCTAAAAGGGTCGTTTGGAGTTAAAAGTGTTAAAGGAGTTAAAGGAACTTGGCAGACCGAACGCAATGTATAAGTTGCCGATCGGCAAACCTTAACGTGGACAATTTGTCAGGAAATGCTTAGCTAGTAAAAGTGATGCAAAAATTGCGTTAATGAAGAGAAAAAAGGAACGGACCAAAGAGAAATGGTTGATTCGAATTTTTAATTATGCCTACTGTTCCAATAAATTATAAAAATTTAATGTTCGAACTTATAAAAAATTAAACAATAATTAAAAATTATAATTTTTACAATGGAATCTTTCTGATATCCATTCTAAAAATTATATTTAGAATCTAAAGTTTTTTGTCTCACTTTTTATTTGCAGTAAAGTGTATGATAGTAATTTTGGTACACAAGTTGTTCGCGGTGATGTCTTGTCCAGGGATATATGTTACAAATCGCAGTTGCGCACAAACGTTTTTCCCTTGTATAATAACTATTTTTTTCATGTTTATTTTATTTTAAAAATCATTAAAATTCATAAATTATTTTATAACAGATGCAAAAGATAGCTGGTTTGTTTTTTGTTAAAAATTTCATTCAAGACACACTTAGAATTTGTATAACAACCTTTTTTTAAAAAATATTTACACAGTTCAGTTAATTTTTTAACTAGATGTACTCGTATTGTTCATCTAAATAGCAATGAACAAATTCAATTTACCTGGATCAGTTAAACATTCAACTTGGGACAGCTGGCGCTTTTCAGAAATTTCCATTTAACTGAAATTGTTACACGGATTACTGTACCAAATAAAATATTTAAACTGTTTAGATAAGGCTATTTTTGCAGTAAAATCAAAATACGACTAAGTCGCCATTTTGATTACTTTTCCGTCACTGGAAGAACGTCCATCTGTCATATCGCAAAACAGCATTTATATCATCTCTATTTCATTCTATCTCGATGGTCAAATTAAACAAATAATTAAAAAACAGTTTTATTGAACTTTTGTTTTAAAACAAAGAAATCCGACAATAACCTTTTTTTTAATATAAAGTTTAAAAAAAGCAATTTTAACCTATTGGTAACACATAAACTATAGTATCTATATCAAAAATGAAAAACAGTTAACTTTTAAAAAATACAGTAAAATAATAGCAACGGCTATGTAAAAATAAAAAATAATACGTTTTTGTTAACATTAATAACGAATTATAACAATAGATGAAGTCTCCGACATTAATACATTCAAGGAGTAAGGCCGAAGCTCAAAACATGTCATGCTTTTTTATTTCTAGCGGTGCATAATGGCCGTTTCCCTCTTAAATGCATTATTGCGGAGACGTTCCTGGCTTTCAAAAACAAAAAAATTATATGTACCTAACACAAATTTAGTAAGATGCTTTTATACAATAATCCTAATTTGCTCAGAGATGATATGAATTGAGATATATAGGTATTATTATTAATAAAATAATCTTAATTTTGAATTTAAAAGCAAAGTATCACTTTAAAAATATTTTCGTGTAGAATCAAAATGATTTATACCTAATATCAAAGTTCTTTTTAATTCAAATATAATAAAAAATCTGGTAAAGTGTGGATTTTTAAAAAATCTTTCTCTTTTTAAAATTAAAGTCAATAACCTAATTTTAGACGAAAAACTTGAGATATCTTACGATTTAAAATTGACTGGTTTTTTCAGTCAATATTCTGAATAATTAAATTTAAAAGTTTACGTCCCTACCAGCCTGATGAAGATAAATAAGAGTTAGCTCTTGTTGCACTACCAATAAATAACGACAAGGTTCATACTTTTTTAACTGATAATACAATCTTTTGCAGTCCCTTAAAATTTCGTTGTCCAATTGCTGGTTCGAATCACTTCCAATGGAAACGTTTTCAGTAACTTTCTTTATAAATGATGGAGGAAGCTCTTTCCCATGTGGCAAGTACATGCTAGTCGGCCAGTTATTGGTGCAAGCTTTGCAATCACAATCAAACATGTAGATTTCCTTGAGATTTTCTTGTCGAATAGCTTTTGGTGTCTTTTGGAAGAATCCTCTATAAATGACAAAAGCGGCGTTAGCAAATATATTAGCAAATAATTTTTATACATGCAAGACGGGCTTTCTAGGCAATAAATCTATGCGAATTTGCTTTTATAATATTCCAATAGTATTGAACTATTTTCTGAATATATTGAAAAGTGGAAAAAATAAGAAAACGGAAAAAAACGAAATTGTAAAAATTTGACATGTTAAAAAGTCATAAAAAATCGCCTATAAGGAAATAGAATATATTCCCATTAGAGTCTCCACACAAAATATATTTCTTTTTCTTTCATTTACAAATTTTTTATGCAGAAATTTTTTTAATTTTATCGTGATTTTAACCATATTACCATTGTATATTACCGCTACCAACAATAATACATCAAAACAATTCACGTACTTTTATAGCTAAGAATCAGTTCGCTCACTCGGACCAATTGGATGTTCCAAAATAACATCCACTCCAGGGATACAAATTCAGGATGCGCAGAAGACTGCTGTTTGAATATAGGCGGTTGTCATAATTGTATTAGGCATTCCAAACAAATGAACTGTCAGTGGGAAGATTTGATATATCCTTAGATAAAAGAGACCGGAGATGTAACATTGCACATTGCGCATGTTGTCTATTCCAAACCTAAGTAACCCACCAATTAAAAATCATTGTGTTCACGACGCCACCCAAATTGCTCCGAAATTTCTATTCTTTGCTTGTCTCCGCGTGAGTAAATCATTTATGGACCGCCGTTTTTGAATTATTTGTTGGTGTTATTAGCAATTTAAAGTGTTTTAGTTATTCAATTTCAAGTTGAAAATGCCACGATGTATGGTGAAAAATTGTATATACAAATAATATGTGTCAATGTTATGAAAAATAAGAAATATATTCGTTTTCAGCGGTAAATATTTGTTGACGTTTTGACATGACTTTAACGCTAACTGGTGACAAAAATGTGAACTTTATGGGGGGTATTTATTAATGTTTTATACGGCATTTATTGTTTAATAATGATTAATTAAATAAAGTCGAATTATTTTCGTAATATCATTATCGAAAAAACTTGTTGCATCCGTGGATGTACAAACACATCACTTTGGAAACCTGGATTTCATTCGATAGTAAAGAAATTTTATAAATTTCCACAGAGCACAATTAATGTCTCACACCCAATGATATACATAATTACAAAGATTGCTTATCCATATGTAAATCAGACGACGAAAAGCGTATTTCACTGGGCAAAGTTTTCTTTTTATCTAGCTTGTATCAATTTTGAACACGTAGTTGTAAAGAAATCATTTACAGAACCGGTTTAGAAATTAGAATCTTTAGTGTTTTCTTGTCATTAGGATTTTTACATATTTAAATGAACATTTTATATAAATATAATTTTACAGATAATTAATGGTTTATTCTGTTGATTGAAACTAATGTAGAATGTTATTATGAAATAAGAATGTCCAATTTGACAAAAATATCATGGCCCTCTTTACAATTTATTAAATATTTCTTATTATTAAAATAAACAAATCATAAATAATGCATTGCAATTACTGTCAAAAGAGAATGCAACAAACTTTAAAATATTAAAAATCAGTCATTTTTTGTAATTTTTTTTAGTGATATTACCAACATTATTCAGAATAATAGATAATTGTCCAATTACAACTCTTACCAAAGTTGTTTATACCTCATATCAAAGTTGTTTGCATTACCTTTTCAAAATTGTATTACATATTGCAATTATGTATTTTATGTAGTATTATTTCTGAAATGAGAGTAGTCTAAAATTATTTACATCCATCTGTTATAAAAATTGTTTAGATCTCTTAATATTATTTAACTACATGGAAACTCAACTTTCCAAACACATAATAACATGTCTTGAAGTAAAACTTTAATTATTTTCTTTTTTTAAGATTAAAATGCTCAAATTTTATTTTAAAACACATTTGGGCTAGAACGGCTCTATTTAGTGAGCACTAGGAAAGGCACATTGCAACCCGCTTTTCATAATTTTTTTATAGATGGGTGAGCAATCTATAATATGTATCATTGGACATCTCATAAATGTCAGTGGACGAATGACATTTCGACATAAAGCTAAAAATATTTATTATTATTATCAATATTTTTTATTAATTTACATTTTTTAAATGTTATTGTAATACTTTTAAATTCAGTGTCACTAAATACCGATATTTTTACATTGGATACACTTGTTTAAGGTACAACTTTACAATTTATTTTCACTTAACTATTTAAATCTTTTTGCTTAAAATGTATATACATGTCCAGATTTTAATAATGTTTCACATTTTACGTCATTTTGACCATGTACACGATTGTTTGGTACGGGCCGGTATCTATTTTTAACTATATTTAATATTTAAAAAAATATCCTTTATTATTTACTTGCAATGTTTACCCCATTTAATTCTAAAATTAAACACTAGAGAGGGCTAACTTCGGCAGTAGTGCTGCCTCTATATTTCACGCACGGTCCCTATAAAGTCGCCATGATTCTTTGAGCTGAATACTTCAGATCCGCATTAAGGGGTTTCAATAAATATTTAATCTAAATAAGAAGTAAATAGGCATTTTTACTAACGAAATTTTGTTTTTAAAAAGTAGTTTTATAAGAATATTTACTAAAAGTGGTTTTTAGCCCTTTATTAGATATTTTTACAAGAATATTAGATGAAATACAGGTTCACCTACTTAAAATTTCAAGGTTTATTTTATTTGCGGTTAAATCGGAAGTGACATTTGAATCTTAAATCTTAAAACAAAGTAAAACGCGCAATATGATCTAGTATAAGCAAAAAATACTAAAGTTACGGAAATTAGTCATATTATTAGTAAAATGTTACATTATAAACCCCTAAACAACTCGAAAAATATCTTCGTTTACTAAAAAAATCTAAATTCTAGCAATATTTATTATACAATCGAATGCGGTTTCAAAGATAACAGGATCAATAAATCCGAATCTCTAAATTTTGGAGCTAAATGCTCTGATAAAAGCATGCGACCGATAGGGGTTACAAAAATAATCGATTTATCGTTTTCATGAAAATCGATTTATCCGTTATAATTAATCGATTATCTTTAACAGATTATTTTTGATTAATCGAACATTTTTAATAAATTTTTTTCTGTTTTTTAGATAATGGAATAATCGATTATAAAGGAATTACAAAAAGAGTAGATTTATTTAAAATATTCGATTTATTGAAAATAATCGATTTTTTAGAAATATCGATTTATTGTTTAATAGACTTTTTAAATTAATCGATTATTTTCGATTTTTCAAAGTTATTCGAATAATTTGTTTTAAAATACAAAAAATAGATTATATAAAAATAATCGATTGATCGAATATAATCGGTTATATTATATAATCGATATTTCGGTTATTTTTTAGAATTATTGATTTATCGGTAAATCAGCTTTTTATTAATCAATTATTTTCGATTTTTCAAAGAAAATTAAATAATCAGTTTTAAAAGGAATATAAAAAAAGAAAAGGATTATTTGTAAATAATCAATAATTATTCAGTTTTTTTTTTTTTTGGAAAATCCATTTATCGTAGAATCTTCTTAATTAATTGGTTATTTTCCGATAATCGATTATTTTCGATGTTTCAAAAATGATCGAATAATTGATTTTAAAGGAAATAATTCTTCTTTTTTTTTTTTGAAAATCGATTTATCGATTATTCGACTTTTTAATTAATCCATTATTTTTGATTAATCGATTATTTTAGATTTTTCAAAGATTATCGAATAATCTGTTTCAATGGAAATACGAAAAAAAAATAGAAATTAAAAATAATCGATTATTTAAAATAAACGATAATTCGTTTATTATTTTTTGTAAACACTGATTTATCGGTTAATTGGCTTTTTAATTAATCTATTTTTTTTTTATTTTTTAAAGATAATCAAGTGGTCTATTTTAAAGGAAATACGAACAAAAATAGATTGTTTGAAAATAATCGATTGATCGAAAATAATCGATTATTATTAATGATCAATAATTTATTTCGATAATCACCCACTCCTAGCGACCAAATGACTTTTAATAGGTTTAAATTTTAAAATGTTATCTGGTTTCAGACATATACATTTCTAGAGTTTTATGTGACGCATCCTCTATATTAATTAATATTCCTAAAGAAACAAGCTTTAATATATCTTTTTCTGAGGTTATAATACAAAACAGCATTTTCTCAATTTGACTAAATTTTAATATTATGTAGAAAAAATATAATGTTCAA
The DNA here is from genome assembly GCA_927349885.1 of Psylliodes chrysocephalus. Taxonomy (NCBI): domain Eukaryota; kingdom Metazoa; phylum Arthropoda; class Insecta; order Coleoptera; family Chrysomelidae; genus Psylliodes; species Psylliodes chrysocephalus. The sequence goes on along the minus strand of OV651813.1, from coordinate 85,857,453 downwards.
CTCACAAGGTTTGATTTGCAGTATTCGCCTGCGCACATGCTTTTTTATAATACTCTTAGACAATGAGTACCATTTCTTACTCGATTAACAATATTCTATTTCAACATTTTACTGTAGTCTCTTACAGAAAAGTCCATAGTAAATAATAGCTAACGAAATATTCTATAAAAGGTCTTCTTTTTACATAAAATGTCGTGGCATCTGTTTGATATTAAAAAATCACGTTAAATTTATTTCATAATACAAAATTCCATTAAACGTATATTTTAAATAAATCTAATAGTTCATTATGATGCTAAAAAACAAAGTCCGGTCCCTGTCACAGAGTTCGAGTCCCTGCCCAGTTCACCCACTCCGTTAACCTTTCTTTAGAAATTGGCAACATTTGCGCAGGTTAAACACCAGTGTATGTTATATCTCTGGTCTCTTTTATCTAAGGATATATCCAAGGGTTGCGACATAGAATGTTTTCTGTTTACAATACGTAAAATCATGAATAATGGATTACATTTAAATATTTTATGTCAAACACAATAAAAATAAGATACATTTTTTCATAAATTGGCAGGCTTTGTGAATATTATTTCGAATAAAAAAAAACGTTCAAGATGCAAGACTATGTCTCCCCCCTTAGATATACCAGACCTTCTCACTGACAGCTATTGTTAATAGTAAGAGAGCCCACTGCAAATTACGACCGCCATCTGATAACAAAATGAAATATGCTCCAAAGACATGTAACAACTATGTACTTTGCCAAATTGCTCCTGTGCCAATCTGTAATCTAGAGCAAAGCGGTTAAAAAAAATTATTTTATATACAAAAAATTACATGACAGCGATAATTGTGTTTTCTCTGAAAATGACAATCCTAATTCATTGTGAATCTAGCTTTTAAACCTGAATTATTAATATTTTTATCTAACTTTGGCAGAGATAGGGGTCTATTCTGTAATAATTCCTTTATATTTAACGGCCTTTAAAAATATTGGCGACCTTTAAAAATATGTTTGTATTCGTTAATTTACTTCTGTCGTTATTTAAACAGATTTCTTTAAGATAGTCCTCTAATGTATTTTAAAGATCCGTTTAAATAATGACAAAAGTAAAGAAGAAAATATTTTTAAAGGCCGTTAAATATAAAGGAATTGTTACAGAATAGACCCCATAGCAGAGCAGGGACGAATCCTCGAAAAATGGATTCGAATCCTTTTTCAAAAAAAAATATACGAATCACTGTCAGTGTTATACTGTGGTATTCATTATATTTGCTTTCGAATCTAATACTGTTTTATATCTCGGTATTCTGTAAAATGAGTTTTGACCCGTAAATAAATAAAAACATTTAAAACTTGAAGTTGAAAAACGAAGCTGGCTGTCACATTTAGCATATAGGCTATTACCTAAGTGACGCGCTCTACTGACTACATACTCGTATGAGTATAAAAAGTGTTTAAACTTTACTTAAGTTTCCTTGTAAATATAAATAGTTGATTGCCGTTATTTATAGATTTTTCACAAGAATCACTAATTTTTAATTATGTTGTTAGAAGTTAAAAGAATTAACTTCAAAATTATTGTTTTTAAATGATTTAGGACCCTTTATACTATAACATCTTGTATAGCCACTTCATAAAACACGTGTTAACATGGTTTTATAACGTTTTATTAAATATCTTGTAAACAATGTTTGAAATGTAATTAATTAAGGAACAAAATAAAGAATGTCTTTAAAGGATATAAGGCCTATCATTTCATCGCGTTCGGCTGGTCGAAAGTCAAGTCCCCGCTCTCTCCTGCTCCTGGACACTGAAACGGGTAGACGTGGTATTGTCGACCCCAGGGGCAGCGATATCCTAATTCGCTGACTCTAACAGACACTCCAACGGGCAGACGTGGTGCCGTCGACCCCAGTGGCGGCGATATCCTAATTCGCTGACTCTAACAATATTTTATATTAATAACTAAAACTCATTTAAAATAATAAAGAAAATAGTCAACTTGACATTAAGTAATGAATTGTAATTGATAGAAAACATAGAATGGATATAATTATATATTATATTCGTACAATAGACTAATATCGCCCACATATTTATTTTGTATATCGTGCAAAAATTAAAAAAATAAATAATACCTACATGGGGATGTGGATGCAGAATTTTTTTCCACTTACCTGTATTGAGGATCTATATCAGATTATTTGTTAATTCTGTAATCGTGCACAACGCCAAACACATCGGTTTTCTATTCAGTCTCAGTCTGTTTTAGTTTTTAGTTTACAATTCGCGACAAGTCAAAGCTTGAGTCGGCCGTTCGCGCCGGCGTAGTTTGGTCTCTAAAAGGATCCGAGATTGATGATTCGAATACGAATCCTTTAGGATTTTCTCTGCGAATCCGGATCACGGATTCTTTTTTTCTAAAGTATTCGAATCCCGCTCTCGGATCCTCAAAAAGGATTCGAATCCTGGATTCGAATCCTATGTGATTCGAATCCTTCCCAGCTCTGCTCCATAGTCAACAATAATTATAAACTCTTGTTAGACAATTTCTTTTAAACTATAATCATAGTAGTTTTTTTGTCGTTTCTATGACAACCTGTAAAAATGAATCACAACAAAAGGCATACAAATAAATTCTTAAATCAGCAAAAATTGATTCATATTTTTAATGATTTTTACCTACTAATCGTGTGTAGATGTTTTTGCTCGATGTTAAGAGGAAGAAAATGTTTCCCGTTAACGATATATATATCAAGATATATTTGAATATGTTATTATCTGGAAAACTTTAAGGGCAAACAAAATTAGCGCTGTCATGCCTTATGTGATTTTTTTAATATAAAATATATTTTTTTAAACACTTTGCTAAGGATTGGGATTGTCACAGGTGCCATTCGGTAAAGTACAATGTTTTTACAAGCTTTTGGGGTATATTTTATTTCATTATCAGATGGCAGTAAAAGTTTACAGTGGGCTCTTGGGCTATTATGATTTGATTCCGTATGCGCCAGGGATACAAATCCGAGTTGCGCAATGTAAAACTGAAACATTGAGATCAAAAGTGCCGACGCAGAGTGAGCGAACTGATTCTTTTAAGCCATAAACTGTGTTTATACTATAAAGAATAGAGAGGAGGCGAATCGGCAATGGTCAAATTTCAAATTTCCATCCTTCTTTTTATAAAGTTCACGAAATTGACTGTAGTTGGCATGTCTAATGACAGCGCAGTCATTTTCTATGTAAGTCAATGTAAAATAAAGTGATTTTTTAAAAAATTGATGAAAACAATCAAAATAATGTGAAAAAAAGTACCTGAGTACAAGTAACATGAGTGACAAAAAAACATCAAAGCAAGATTTACATCGTTTCAGATTGTAAAACAGGATAAAAATCAAATGTAAAACTAAAGAAAACACAAGAGGAAATCAATTCAATGTCTTTTTAAGGCTTCAATGTAAGTAAAATAATGTATTCATGTCTAAATATAATATTTCTTGTAAACTAGTCACAATATGAATCTTACGAAGTGTAGTTTATTTTATTATAAGTTTCTATAATATAAAATGTTACAGTTATAGATGCTGACTTACAAACAACAATAATTATGCATTAAATTTAACTTACTAGAAAAGAAAATTTATTTTTTATAAAGTTTTTATGTTAGATAAAGAGTTGCTACTGTTATGTTTTTTTGGACCCCAATTATATCATTGTAAATGTTTTTTATAGGATACTAAACGTTTAGAACAGTGACAGCATATATATCGTCCATAGTGCCGATAAAGCACTTTCTAGAGATGATGCTGTTCTATACCTTTTAGAAGATATCAAATATTATGAGACTATTTTTACTGATGGTACTGTTGGCAAAATAAAAAGGGAAAAGCTGAAATTAAAGGATGAGGTAAAACCATGTACATTCCCAAATCTCCCTTTATACTTGTATGACAACAATAAAAAATCTGTTAACTGGATTATTTTACTCTTAAAATTGGTTCAATTCAAAAAAAAAAATTCCACAAAATTGTACTCATCAAATTTCAGCAATTAAGAAACCTTTTCGAATTTGGTCATATATACCTAATTTGTATTTTATATAGATAAAATTAAATAATTTATCAATTAAAACATACAAGACTTATTTAGAAATAAATACAACAGTATGTTATGTGCTTTATTTAGCTGTAAACAAGTTTATTTTTATTATTTTAACAAAATTATGTATAATTCACATAAGAAGCCATGTATTTTGAACAACGTATGCAGTACCAGCGCCCACGCGGTTAATTATAGAAGCTCAATTAGCATGCGTTTTTTGGGACCGTATTTTGAGTATGCCGATTCGTCACCTTATCTCTAGTATTCATAAGAACACCTAACGAGCTGGACGAGCAACGTTGTTATATTTTTATGAAGGAGCGAAAGACAGGTTATTCGTTATTTTATTACAAAAATATGTATACATATTTTGTAAGTACCTACACAATGTGTTAAATCTGGCTGTGTAGAAACGTCTAAAAAGTGTAGAAATATTTTTTAAAATGTTTTATTTTTATATTACAAAATATAAAAATGTGTCAGATAATAAAAATAATTTTTGTTTGTTTTTTATGTTCTTCTATCTCATATGGTAAACGCACTGCCGACCAATTATTTATCTTTTTTCTACACTCACATGAATATTATCAGAGACAACAGAGACGTGTAACTCGGTGGTCCATTTAAATTACATATATGAGTTTCTTTCTCTTTTACATTGATCTTTACATATATTTATCTCCCTCCAATAAAACTAACACCAATCTAAGAGGTCGCTGATGTTGCTGGTTTTTTGACGTCGACGTATCGATTAAATCTGACAACTGACAATGTTATGAATGTTGTTATGAACGTGTTCATTTTATTAAAATTAATTTAATTTGGGCCCAGTTTATTTCTTTGAGTCTGATTTTGTTGTTTAATTAATTTTCTTTGGGGGGAATGTTTATTTTTGCATGAAGCAATTTCTGGAACCAAACTCGCGCTTTTGTACACATTTCATTCTAGAGGTAAGTAATTTCTAATTTATTAAGAAAACCACTGTATAATGTGTGTGTTTAATAATATATTACAAAATGACTATAATTATTTTAGGTGAATTGGAACAGAGATCCATTGTTACAGCTACTTTTGTTCATTAAGTAGGTAGATGAATGTCTGGACAGCTTTAATGGCAGCACAAAGTTCCTACCTACTAGAAAAGTAAAATGTATACAGAGTAAAGAATTTACACATGTAGTATTGGCAAAGGACTTTTGAAATGATTAGAGATTAGCATTTCTTACATACACCTACCTCTAATAGCCACTCTAAAGGAAGAAAAAAAAATTTGAATCACAAAATGGCAGAATTTTAAATCAGGATGCATTGGAAAATAAATTTGGGGACATCAAGTCGGTTTTGGATTTTAGAGAGAGATCAATCTCAAGAAAAGTTAATTTATCCTGCAAAACAACCAGTAGTTTAAGTAGGATTTGCTATAACTTTATTAGAAATATTCTTTGATAATAAATTGTAATATAGGTACCAATTGTTTCAAATGAAATTGAAAAAGAGTTAAATACGAAATTAGATTTTTCATGAGTAAAATGTTATATTGATTCAAACATTGTAAGGTAATCTAATTAAGGGAATATGGAAAATAGGTATACCCTGGTGGTGTAAGAGACAGGTAAGGGGCAATGACAAAAAAATTACAAAAATGTATTCATCTTTAAATAGTGTTTATTATTAATAATATTATTTGCTATGTTTGAAAAGTACCTCCTGCTGCAGAACAGATCGAATAGATTAGACTACTAGTTGGAGAAGGTCCACCTACTAACCAAATTAGAAGACTAGGAAAACTTTTACATGACTGGGGACACAACAGGAATGCACACACACAAGATACACAAACAAAGGAAATAACAGGGGTAAGCCTTCAGCAACGTCCTGTTTAAATGATGATAGTATGTCATCCTTCATTCCCTTTTAGAAGGCATGGTATATAAATCTATTGAACTTGATTACCGTAAGAGGAGTTAGCAGGGGGTGTACGGAATGGGTCTAGCAGGTTTCGATCCAGTTTACAGGATGGGTACTTACTCGACTCGGGCCTTATACATTCTTATTGGGTGTATGTGTTTGTTTCGTTTCCATGGTTTCTATTAAAATAAATACGTCATAACATATCCATACCTTTTTGCCAGACTAATGTAAGCTACATTTGTTCAAAAGGCACTTATGATAGTCTGGCAAAAGGTATCGATGTACTCTATACTTTATAAAATATTTGTTACATTAGTTTTTAAATATATTATGAATATATAACAACTGTTACTTTCTTTGTAATTTGTCACAAAATGATACAATGTACTTTCTAAACGAAGCAATTGTAGTTTGTTTTTCTGTACCTTACAAAAATATAATTTATAGAAAAGAGTTTGGTGTCTTATTTTTCCAAGTTTAAATATTAAATAATCAATAGAATTTTCAATTTTTTTTTAGCGAAATTGACAAGAGTAATAAAAACTATGTTCACTGCTTATATTAAACTGATTAAAACTTCCTTTATTAAAATGATTATTTATATGATAAAAAATTTGATGTTGGAAGCTTTTATATTTTTTTAATATACAGTGAAACAATAGTTTTTGTTTCTCCTGTAAATTTGTATAGAAAAACTATTTATTTCTGAATCCATGTTTGAATTTCCCGCCCTAAATCATTTTTAATTTTCCCGGTATTTACTAGTGGTGCCATCATAGACTGGTTGTGGTTACAATCGCCCAAATAACTTTTACCGAACAAAAAAATACATTGAGTTACAGGTCTCGCTGGATTGTCTCTGATATTATCTACTATTCTACGCACAGATTAATATAATAATAATACTCTCCTTAATTCACCCCCTTACGAGTGAATTTCAACCCCTGAAGTCGTCTGAACGACTTGTGTAGGGGAAGGGACGGCTATTATTATTATTTGCCGTGGCGCTCCGGGGCGACTTAAAGATGATTTGGTGTCATTTGACTTACAGGTGAGGAAAACCTCACCTACCATCATCGAGACGGTAATGCATGGCGATTTTTTTAATCTGCATGTCATATCAACAGAAATTGAATTTCTATTAATACGGCACACATCAAATCCTAAACCGAACCATACAATTTAATTAAAAATCCACATGATCTGGTCTGGGATTCGAAGCCCAGCAGTCTCAGACTCATAAACTTGCCTATAAATGAATATAAGCGCGTTAGACCGCTACACTACCGACCAACATGAAAAGGCAGGTCATTGCGTTCTACTGAACGGATATAATTTCATATCCATTCTTGTGTTGGATACTGTACAATTATGTCAAACTAATTGTTGGTATATTTTTAAAATTAATAAATATGATTAAAATAGGTGGTTTTTATATATAATCGATCAATAATGGCAAATCAGTAGATATTTGTGTATATTTATCAAGAAACTGTAGGTACATACATTTTAATAAAACCACCTATGTCCCCCTAGGTTGGAATCATATAGAAACAAATTTTATTATTAATTTTAGGAGTTTTACTCAAGAGTAAAGTACCTTTATTCTTTATACGACTGATAAAATTTGATATCTGATGGTTATATTTTAGGTTTTAGACCATGCTCGACTTTTTATAAAGAATAACTTTTTTCCTAAAATTAGTAATAAAAAAGCTTTCCTATGCCACTGTCTACGTAAATTGGCGGCATATGAAATTCACAATTTCAATTTTTTATTAATTATTTTTAACCTTTAAAATATTTTTTTTAAATTTTGCAGCTTTTCGTTAGTGGAGCATAGAAAAAATAAAAATATTTTTAAAATTAGAAAAAAGGAAAATAAATATCCAAATCAGTATCTATTATTTTATATTTAAACGACTTTTATACTATTACTCTTACAAATCTAACATATTATTATTAATAAAATATGTGTTAGTGTATAAATTATTTTAATAACTATCTGTAAGTTTAATTAAAAATATCATATTTTAAATTATTGTAACCTGCTATTTATTTTGTAGATATAAGCCAAAGAATTAATTATAATAAAAAAACATTTTTAAGTTTTTTATTTATTATCATTTTTTTGAGATACAAGATATAATGGCAAATGTGAATAATTAAATTAAACTCGTACCATCATCTCCACAGAGCTAGAGTTTATGATGCGCTTTTTTATGGTCCTCCCATTGAAAAAATCTGATGTAACCAACACATGACTTTCCTATCTAGTTATTATAGGCTTTTTCCGGTTATTTTGTACAACCTATTCCAGCAACTCTATAAAGGTTTAGAGGATAAACTAAATATATACATTTTCCACATACATCTACCTCGAAATATTTTTCTATAGATATTAATTGAAAACGAAAATACTGAAAAATTTAAATTTAGCACTTTCTCCAATTTTTCCATTACGGTCCATTTTAGAAAAATCATGTATAAACTAAACAAAAATTATAGAGATCGATATCACAAACAACTTTTAGTTTAACAATTTTCTTAAAAATCAGAATTTTGCACATTTTGTCAAATTTTTCGAATACGAACCATTTCAGGAAAATTTGACATAAAACAAAAATTATAGATAATAATATTAGAAGTAACTTCTATTTGATCAATTTTCTTCTCTAAACATAAATAACAGATATATTCCATAAAATATAAAAACGGCCTCCCATAAAGCACCCCCCCCCCCCCAGATGTTCCGACTTTGTCCAAAATCTAATACGTCAGGCCAAAATAAAACTTATGTTTAAAATTTAATGTTTTTTTCTTCATCCGTTTTTGAGTTTTCTTCAAAATTCGAAATTTACACATTTTCTCAAATATCTCGAATACGGTCCATTTTAAAGAAATTATATATAGAATAAAAATTATAGAGAATTATATTACAAACAACTTTTATTTAAACAATTTTTATAAAAAATTATTTTTTTTACATTTTGTCAAATTTCTCGAATACAGACCATTTTAGGAAAATTTTGTATAATACAAAAAAATATTGATAATAATATTGTAAGTAACTTGTAGTTGAATAATTTTCTCCTTTAACCGTAAATAAGAGATATATTCCATAAAATATAAAAATAACCACCTATAAAGTACCTCCCCCCCCCCAGATGTTTCGACTCTGCCCAAAATCAGTTTCATTGGACGCCGACTAAAGCTTAAGTTTATAATTTGGCGCTTTTCTTTGTATCGGTTCAGACAGACAGACAGACACCCGCATTAAAAATAGGCAATGTGTAACTTTAAGACGCTATATATCAAAAACTAGTCATAAGATGGTGTTGGCTCCGTCGACGCCTTTGTTTAAATAATAAAAATTTTAACCTAGTGCCATTTCTCCATATGGAAAGTGCGAAGATCTCGCCAGGGGTAGCAACTGCCCCCTTTATCCCTTTCTGGCGGCGTCCATGGAAGACGCATATATACCAAATTTAAACATTAATATTGTGCAATTTTTAAAACAAATAAGAAACATTACAGGCTTCCATTAAAAAAGTTATACCACCACTTAAAAATATAAAAAACCAAATAAGTAGTTTTGATAAAAACATAGTCCCAAAGTTTGTATTCTAGTCCATAAGAATATTATGATTTCTTAAAATCTTTAATATATTAAATGGACGGCGACTGTACAATGAAAATAAATAATTAACTTACCCATAACAAATAGTAACTTGCTCTCCCTTTTTTATAGAAGCTTTGGCCCTTGTTACTATCAGAGATCCATAATGAAAAAAAAAAGAATTGGGCGCACAAGAATTATTGTACAAACAATTAAAAGCATACAATGCCATACCAACTTTCTTAAAGGTAATAATAACAGAGTCATCACAAATTTTTTCAATTGATATTGGATTAATAGTGGTAATCAGGTAAGCTTTAAAAAGTAGTTTCTGTAAATTCTGATCATCCTCATCTGTATCATATTCTGAGGCGAATTCTTGATTTTCTTTAAGAACATGGTAGGCAATTGATGCGTGAATTGCTACTGTACATAGTGTGATGTAATCACGCTCTTTGTCATGCATTTCCAATTTTATTATTTCTTTAAAAGAATCAGATTGATGGATATTAGTAGGTTCTTCGGCTTCTGTTTTTTTAGAATCAACCATGCCTGCAAAAATTGTTTCTATATTACTTTTTGTTATTATTATATTGATGTTAATTCTGAAAATTCAATTGTATAGACAAATACATCTAGAGTTATTTATCCAACAAATAAAAATTAGATAAACAACAAAAATATACGATGTATTGAGATATAATAAAGAGGAGATGATTTGACGATACTAAAAGTATACGCATCTATCCATTAATCTAACAATGTTAATCTACAATGTTAATCTAACAATGTCAATCTAACAATATTATTAAGACAATGTTATTTTAACAATGTTATGTTATTCTAACAATATTATTCTAACAATGTTATTCTAACAATGTTAATATAAGAATGCTAATCTAACAATGATAATCTAAAAATGTTAAAGTTAATTTCACAATGTTATTTAAAGGACGCCTTCTTTTCCTTTAAAATAACTTAATTTACGTAATACGTAGTTATCAGTTACACAATTTATAATAAGTAAAACACTACAAAGCAAGAAACAAGAAAGGATACGACAGACTGATGTGAATATGCACAGATAAATAAAAAGATATGGTGTGATGTGATGTGCAATACCAACTGGCTGTTTTTAAGGTAGGACATTGCTATTTTAAGGTAGGGCATTACCCCTATGTGCCTTCCTCTGGCAACGGCCCTGCACTGACACCAGGATTCTGCACAGTATACTCCCAGTATATATCACGGGGGTTTAAATCATATGCAAAATATGCCAACCTGTTTACTGCGCAGACCACCCGGCGCTTGGGTGCTCTGAAGTCCGTTTTACAATAACCAAATTGTATTAAAATGTAAAGCACACTGAATAATTTAATAACATCTCGCTCAGTAACACAAAAAAGTATTATTTCAACAATTTTAATTTATATATTAAACCAAATTAAAAAATCATGCCTTCACTTAGTTATTTGTACAATGTTAACCTGTCTTTATGTCCGCTACATGCCTGCTGGCTCCCCCCCGTGTGACCGCTGCCACGGTGACGCGCGCGCTATCAACAAAAAGTAAACAAAAAAACAATATGGTTATGGTTGCCGCCGACGAAAACATGTGAGTGAGTAGTTTTTATTAATTTTAGTTTTAGATATAAGTTATTTAGGATTATTTAAAATTAAGTAAAGGTATTTTGATGCTTTAACTAGAGAAAATACATAATTTCCAAATCAAAGAAAGAATGGTGCCACATTTTAAACATTTCATGTGAAACCAATCATGAATTATGAGATAATTTTGATACGAAATCGATTACAAACACAAATTGTTCAAGACTAAGACTGTTAAGATTTGCTTGCTTAGCACCCTCAAAACCAGATACACCAAAGATAATAATACTTAGTAATGTTGTTATCACACCTCCAGATTACCTGTGTTACATTCCAATAATATAGAAGATCAAAATTTCAAAAACGGTCAGTCATCAATTGAATTTGAATCTTAAATCCTTATTGAAACGTTGTTCCTTAACAACGTTTCGATAATGAATTTTTAAATAAATTTTATAGAAAACAGAAAAGTAAAATTTGCAAATTAAAAAATGCCCTATAATTCCTAATGTGACGTTTAAACTGCAGTCAAAATTTCAGAATCAAAGATATTTCAACAATTTAATTCAAAACTATTATAATGTAGTTTGTTCAGGTTTCTTTAAAACTCGATGCAAACTGTCCGAGAACCAGTGAAACAGTTTAATTCCAAATTATTTGTCGGATACAACTATTAAACTGTCCACTGGTCAACTAGTCTGCTGATAGTTCTCAATGTATTTTTGAAGAACCCGGACAGACCTAGCTGTGGCAATATTTTAAGACCAAAAAGATAAACAAATTGATTGAAGTTACTGCATTTAATTTTTTTTCTGTTTCAGTTTATATGGATGGTTGCCTTTTATCTTATTTCCCAAGATTCAACAAGAATATTTTTGTTATTTAGAAAATTAGTTTTTTCAAATCAAGTACATGAATTATTTGCAATTTCTGATATTCATTATTTTAACCGAAGATAGTTAATGTACACCTAAATAATAATGTGATATTTCTGATATTAGAGTAATTTTCTTAAAGATAATAAATATTTGGAGATAATTTATAATACTAGAATGTTTTTAAGTCAAACTCATTAGATAATCTTTAGAGAATAACATTTTCGTGAAATTAGGAGTATTTTTTATAGAAACTAGTAAACATTTGTAAAAATAGATTGTACTTTGTATCGAAATAAACTAATATATACAAATAATGATGGTAGGCCGGGTTATCCGGGTTTTACTCACCTGCAAATAATATGGCACTATCAGTTATCTTTAAGTCAGCCCAGAGTGCCATAGCAAATAATAATAACTATTCTTGCCACTCACAAGCTCTTCTTGGGGTTTAACTCATGTAGGTTGAAGTGTAGGAAAATCTATTATTATTGTTGTATTACCATTAATTTAATTTATTTTTCTTGGGAATTTTTAGTAAATATAATTATATAAAACTTTGTATGGTATTTATTTTACCCCTCATAGTTATTTGTCATAGAATTTTACATTTTTATTGGCATTTCATAATTGTAACAAACAGCTAATAAAAAAGCAAAATTTTAAATATAATTAAGAGGAGAAAAATTTACTTTAGCAATTATCTTTTTCTAACCAGTACGAAATAGAGCTATGGACATTTCTAGTTTATTTTTAATTTTTAGTGAATGAATAATATATACATTCAGGTAAAAGTGAAATATTTGTTTCTCTGGAGCCACTATTCTGAAATCTGATTTATTTTCTCAAAAATTGAGAAAGTCTTTATGAAACAAAATTTTGCGATTTTTGCCATCAAAATTGATCAAATTTTAAAAAAGTGGCTCCAGAGGAACGAACGTCTACCTTCACTTACATGTTTTTCTTTCACTAAAAATGAAAAAAATTAACTGAAATTTTGGATGCCTATATTTCGTATTAGATGGAAAATAATAATTGTTAAAATAAATGCTCCTCTTAATGGATGTAAAATAAGCCCGCCAATTTTCAAATTAAATATGGTATTACGGGCAACTGCATTACCAACAGAGTAATAATTGAACAGCTAATATTGTAGGTAACTATATTATCGACAGAGTAGGATTAGTTGAACCACCCGCTTCCACAGGTCGCTGCAAGCAAACTTGTTGCCAAATTTCTATAAAGATACGGCAACTCTTAATAATCTTTCCTCCATGGTATATATACTAATCAGTATTGGCACTCTGAGGCGGCACGTTTGATCTTTAAAAGTAGAAATTTTAGTTGACACTTGACGTTTTCGGGATATGAAAAGTTTTCTTTACACGGACTTGGTATACATGGTTAGTTGAATTTTTGTTCTGCTGCTTTTCAAATTCGTGTGTATGAGGGAGATGTGAGATACCTTAATAGACAACGGTTGAACAACTTAATTACTTTGAAGAAGAAAAAAGATTAGATATCAGGGCAGTCTTCGCAAATGTAAGAAGGACAGAACCGTTTTAAATTTTTTTATATATGTGAAATATTACTTTTTGGTGAAAATTTTAATTACTTTTAGTTCAAAATATAACGTTAGTTTGTCAAGGGAAATATATAACACACAAGGTTAGAGTAACAAAATAGAGGTATTGCTTTATTTCTTAAGAATTACTCTAATATAAAACTTTTCTAGTACATTGTAAAAATTTATTCTATACGTTATTTAGGTACTGCAAAATCTATAGGAAAGTATGTAGTTTTAAATTTAAAAATTTGTAACGGAGACATATATTTAGTGTAGTTTTTTACAAATATATACTCAGTGACTTGTTTTTGTGAATGAGTTCATAAGTATGGCAGACTAAAATCGTTATTTTTTATTATGAATTAATTTGAATTTATTTTAAAATGGGAACTATATGTATATGATTTTCGTAGCTTTTACACTTGTGATAAAAATATCAAAGTTATGTATATTGGCCATTTACTACACACAGCAAATTCATAGACACAATACATATTACTATTTGACATTCTTGTAAAACCACTAATTTAAAATTGACTTTAAACTAAGTGACTACACACAGAATTGTTTGAAAGCAGCCATAAGGTATAATTTATGTATTGGATACTATAAAAAAATTAATAGTAGTTACATGTAGAGTTAAGTAACAAGATATTTAAGACTAAAAACAAAACAAACCTTTATATCTAGTGAACTTAATTTAGTACAGTCCTCAACTTTCTTAGGCTCACATTAAAGATATCTATTTGGATCTCGCTAAGAAACTCATTGGTAACAGCCATCATCTTGTTAAAAAGAGATATACTACTTGGATCTAAATCAAATAATTTATTGTTACTTGCGTTTCTTAGATTAATCTTTGCCACATTAACATTTATATAGTCAATCAATTCATAATCTTTGTACTTAAAATAGAGTACAAAATATATCACAGCCTGTTGTTTTTTTCTTTGTAAAAGAGATTTAATCTTAAAACTATTGAGCAAAGTTTTATACGAGATCTTAGGTATAAGGGTACAAGTATTTTTTATGACATAAAGGTACCGTAAAAATATTTTTTGTACTTTTTCAATATGATCAATTTGTGTGGCTTCCAAGGGCATCCATATTTGTGAAACATACTCAAGATGGAGTCTTACTAAGGCATTATATAATCTGATTTTGGTGGTAATCCTAAATTTTTTTTGTATTTCTGATTTAAAAACCTATTGCTTTTATTGCTTTTTTAGTTATGTGTAAAAAATGGTTATTGAACTTCAAATTAGACTGAAAGACAACTCCCAAATCCTTTACCTCATATTAACGATTTAATGTGACATCACAGGTCTTATTTCTAATGTAAAACATTAAGAGGCTATGGATCCTTACAACTTAAAATATGCATACGTTTGTAAGTGTTAAATAGACGGATAAAAAGTGTTGATTTTTATTTATAACTATAATAAGAACCCATTAAAAAGATTAAGAGCAATATAACATTTCAACAAATTTGATACCTGATAATCAATAAATAATATATTTTTTGGAGTAGCAACAGGTTTATTAATACACAACTATTATTTTGTTACAAATACTTATAATATTTATAATTAACATAATAGTTGATATAAGTCCTTTAAAAATAATATATTTTGATTTAATTGTTGAATTTATACATGAGCAATTTTCCTTGTAGCGTTGTTTACATTTTGCAGAGAAATATTGTATTCTGCTTTTAGCTGATAAATCATGTACATGTAAATGGGTTGAATGTAGACAATGTTAATGTTTTTGCTACTACTGCTGGCTAGAAATGCTGGGCTGGGACACCAACAGAAAAAAAGGAAGCACAAAGCACTAGATGTTTTTATCACTTATACACGTACAATTTACAACCATTCAAGTAACTAGCATGTTGGAAATATTTCACGAAAACATATTAAACATAAATCAGTCGAAGGCAATGTATTTTCTTTTTATAACACACCTTTTTAGCTTGATTACTTTTAGTACTCTATTTATTCCAATGTCCTCAAATAAAACGAGCAATAATAAGGATAAAACACACACTGAAGTGTATTTGGGGTATTTTTGATCTAAATCCACTATCAAAATAACAAATTTTCCGTTTTTAAGCTGTGAATGTATTATAAAAACTACTTCGATAAAATGTAAACAAAAGTTTATATTTGTGTACGAAATATGGGTTGCCTGCGCATGGTAGCGAGTTTTTAACCGGATTTATGACAAGTGATAGGTTATATCCCGAAAACGTCAGCGCAGTAAAAGCTGCGCGTCTTTTTCCCGCCCAGGGAGTGTCATGGGCCTGGTATACTATTGGGAGCGCCAAACTATATACTGAGAAAAGGGCAGTGATATATAACTTTGTTTTTGATCGTTGTTGGAGCAGACCTTTATTTAGTTTATCTTAATTATATCGTGGGCATACAAGGAAAATTCACCAAGTCCATTTTTTATTTTCAACTACCCAATACTTAAATATTGAAAAAATATTCAAATCTGATTAAGTTTACAAAAACACTTAATTAAATTTATAAACAGATAAATAATTAGCTAATACACACCACGCCATTGGAAACTTGCAAATAGTCAAACTAACACGGTTTCGTCGCAAATAAGACCAGCACTCTGACCAGCATGTTACGTTTTTTCCTTACTCGATCGGGAGCTACTGCCTCAAAACTTACGTCATAGGGTATAAAATTTTATCTGTCAGATTTAATGTGGATTGAAAACATAGTTTGATTTTGTTTTGTCTTACATCCCAAACCGGGGACATTTGGCCACTGGAAACTAAAATTTTTAACAAGTATTACAAATTAAAAATTTAAAAAACCGACTTCAAAAACGTGCAGATGCCACATCTTAACCAAATTTATATGAGACCACCCCTGAGGTACCCCCTTACTAACAAAAAAAGAATCGTATAAATCGGACAAGGTGGTAAAGCATTATCGCTAAACATACATAAAAAATGAAGAGTTTGAGGATTTTCTCATGGATCCAATTATTAGATTTTGACAAAATTTATATGGGACCACCCCTACAGTAGCCCCTTTTTAACAAAAAAAGAATTATTGAAATCGGACACCGTGTTAAAAAATTATCGCTGAACATACATAAAAAATGAAGAGTTTGAGGATTTTCTCATGGACCCAATTATTAGATTTTGACTAAATTTATATGGGACCACCCCTGAAATACCCGCTTTCTAACAAAAAAAGAATCATTGAAATCGGACACCGTGTTAAAGAATAATCGCTGAACATACATAAAAAAAAAAAAAAAAAAAAAAAAAAAAAAAAAAAAAAAAAAAATATCGCGACGAATTGATAACCTCCTCCTTTTTTGAACTCGGTTAAAAACGGACCAAAATTTACGTCACAAAGTATAACAATAAAAATCTTCATGTGCGGAAAGGGCCACCTATTTTAAAACAGTATCGTAAGACAAAATATTTTGGGGCTTTCTTTCCATAAAGCCGGCTACTCACTACGCGTTACTTGCCGAGTTACTTGACTTGGACTGAATTTGGCAAGTACTTATTCGAGTACAAGTAAATCGTCTACATTACGCGCGCCTTCTAAAGTAGTAGTAGTAACTTTACTCGGATCCTTTGACTTCGGTCCGTTTACCGACAACCGACGGGAAGTACAAATAACTTGCTGAGTCTATACAAGTCTCCATACACCCCAGCTAGCACAAAAACATCCCATCTACGTTAATAAGCTGCAATTTTAGGCTCTTTAAGCTCGCATGCAATGTACTGTTAATGTAACCCTATCATCCCTGCAACCACCGAATGTCCGCAACGGCAAGACTTTTATAGCACATCTCACAGAAGTTAAAAAGTGAAGTTCGGAAAACATCACACTAGCACTTTTTCGGTACTTACCCTGAAAGTTGCTCTGAAACTTTCTATAGATGTTATAATGTGAATTCATTCTACAGCATTATACAGTGTGTCCACGGATGGACTTAACAATACTTGTAAAAATATTTATTTTAAATTTAAAAGTACTTCTTCATAATTTCTTTTGCTTGTTAAATAAATACGATTAACGTTGAGAAATTATGAAAAAGATCTTTTGAACAATTTAAAATAAATATCTTTACAAATATAGTTATGTCCATCCTTGGATACACTATATTCAAAATAGTATATTGAGGATATAGTAAAATCTGAAGAAAACAAAATAAAAAATTGTATAAATTTATTATTAAAAAGCTTTTGAAATCAAGAACCAATATCATACAAGTATTAATAATATAGGTAAAAAAACACTGACAAATTGGACAAAAGTTGGTATAAAGGGTATATAAGGAATATCTCAAAGGTTCACTAGAATCGAAAACACTGAACGCTTGCACGAAAGAGTATAATAAGGTACCTATATTGCAAAGGTTCACTGGTAGCTAAAATGGTGCACGATTGTACAAAAGTAGTAAAAAGTGTATTTATATAAGGTATATTTCAAAAGTCACTAGATTTTTATTAAGATGGCAGTTGTAGGATGCTAAAAAAAGATATTTGCCTACAACTGGTACTAATCATAGTTTTAATATGATATAAACTGAATATTGATAAATGTAAAGTCATAAGGTTTAATAAAACAGCTAATATCATTATGCATGATTGTCATTGCAGGTTCTGAACTAAGTTTTGAGCAAACTATAAATGATCTTGATGTTATTTTTGAGAGGGACCTATAAGAGTTTGGAATGCAGATGTCGAGAAGCATTATTTGTTTTCCTGTATAAGTTATTGAACGGTTTGATTGATAGTGACAGCCTGGTACACTTTATTAGATTCCTTGTTCCTGCCAGACTTACTAGGCATATGAAACTATTTTATGTAAATGCTCATAGAACTAACTATGGACAGAATTTATTTGTAGACCAACTGATGTCCAATTACAATAAGTATTTTTCAAATTATGACATTTTAAAAGGTTTATTTTTTAAAGTGTCAACTTTTATTACACTATTGACTTCATTTTTATACTGTGACAATTTTATTAATTTCTTTTTTATTTTATTTTGATATTTTAACCATTTAGAACTTTATATATCAGTAGCGTACTGTAAACAAATAAATATGTGAACTTAATTACATAGTTTCTTCCGTAAAAATAACTTTGTAGATAATAAATTTACTTGTTAAATTATTATTAAGAAAATAATATATGTATATAAAGAAAATAAAAAATATGCTCGTTTAAATCGTTGCACCTATTTTTAGTTGATTTTTACTTACTTTGTTTTTTTAAATAAATAATAACATTTATTTTGACTTTTACAAATTTTATACTTAATAATGGATGTTCAACTTATACAGAACAATGTTTTTTAGCATGATATTCTGCTCTGAAAGAAAAAGAAATAATCTCAGATGTTATATATTCTTCTTCAACCAATTCTGTATTAACTTTAGCTTCTAAAATTCCTGAGATTTTTACTAGAATTATAATCCAGCCCAAAGGAAACCTAAAACACAATATTTTTAAAATTTATTTTTAGTGATTAAAATATTATTACACTAGGGCGACCATACTTACAGCAATTTTTCTGTATTGTAAAGCATTTTTAAAGTTTGTCCAGCAATTGGTACTGTGCAGCAAACGTACAGCAAAATGGCATAGGTATATATATCCAGTGAAATGCTGTATTTATCCACCAAAACGTCACTACTGTCCAGCAATGGTAATACTTAATTTACTGAAACGTAACAAATTTAAATGTTATTTATCTTTAGTGAACTACATGAGCACTTCTATACTGCGGTTCTAGCAAGAAAGGTTTTATCTGCAAAATTAGCAGTTTTTTTTATGTGCATTTGTCTACATTTTATCTTTCTCGATACTGAAAAGGAATGTCTTATTTGTAACAAAGGTACTAAAATGTTAAAAAGTTACACAAAAAAAGGTTTAAAAGATAATAAATATAAATTTTCAGATAGGACTTCTCTTGTTAGGATGGCAGTATATGACTTCTCTGTTTTTGTATTTTTATAATTGGGAGTAGGGTTGAGTATCGGTCAAAGGTATCAATACCGGTATCATGTGAGATACTTTGTGGTAGAGGCATCGATACTGTTCGATATTATGTTAAAGATATTGATATTTATAAGTCTCGAGTAACAAAGTATCGAAAAAGTAAAAGATTTTTGTTAAACGGCTGGCAACCCCCATTCAACAAAACGGAGTAGGGAACTTAACTAATAACAAGAGTGCATCAGTAAAGTATATTCTGTAGTCGACACCTTTTCTTTCTCTACTGGTACTCTACCTGGTACAAGTTATAGTGTCAATAACTGGCAATTTACCTTATAATTAAATAACAAAAAAACAGTGGTAACGCTTAATCATATTACCAAGTTTCACCACATGCAAAAACTAAAATATTTCAGTACAAATATTTGAACAAACCTTATAATCTCTGACCACACACATAGCGATACAATACTTGCTTCTAAGTATCACTATGGCGATAGTATTGGTAATTCAGTAATTCAGTGCCTAAATATCGATACTTTCATTGTTTAATATCGTTACTTCTATAGTATTAAGCCATCAATAAGATCCCTATTATCGTGTAAAATAAATATTTCATCATTTAATTGTATCTACTTGTTTACAATGATTTATTTTTGATTGTATTTGGAAATTGAAATTTTGCCATCTAAAACAACAAACAATAAATTAGAAAATTAGAAAATTTATTGAAAAGAAGAAAACAACTTACCAAACTTATTCAAACGTATAGTTTCCAATTTCTTTAAAATCTGAAATACGTACAAGAAAAAGTGACAAGTGACATTTTTTTATGTTTTGTTGGTTATGACAAACGAATGGCTACGTTCGAAAGTCCATAGTACTTCTCGTGGAAACTTTTTTAGCAAGTTACTTAATTACGTTGTGTTATCATAACAGGCAGGTTAAATACGTAAGTAACAAATAGATGTTTCGCGAGGTTTTGATTTCCCTCAACAACTTCTCATTAACGTTGCAATTACGTTGTATGGGTATGTTATTATGTTCCCTTAAAACAACATCGCCGAAAGGCTTGGTAACGTTATGTGCTAGCTGGGACATTACATGGTACTTGCAAAATACTTGGCAAGTAACGCGTAGTGAGTAGCCGGCTTAAGACAGATTTGAAATTTAAAAAAAAGGCAGAAATTTACGTCATAAGGTATAAAAACGACTTTTTGCCAAATTGTTATTTACTAAAGGCACCACTCGGAAACTATTCGTAAGACAAAATAATTGAGGGCTTAGTTGCTTTAAGAGCATATACAGTAGCGCGTCATCACATTGCCACGAATTTCCTAGATTAACAGGTTGTAAGTAGGATCTCACACATTTGAATAACCTTTGGCAACGCTGTAACGTCAAAGAAGGGTCTACAGCAAGCGTCTATAGAAGAGTCAGGTATAAATAATTATAATAAATAATTTTAGAAATGGAATTTCCATTTTCAGTAGGCGGTACAGATATTTTTTAAATTAAATAACACCGACAAGTACCTACCTATAATCTTGATAACTAATTTTAGATTTAAAAAATAATTTTTAGCATCCAAATAAATTTACGGAAATATATTTCCTTATTTAAATGTAATATTATTTTAATAAACGCCTAGTGTTTTATAATTGTGCCTATCATCCTCAGTCAAACAACATTTACAAATTAGACAGCAATTTAGAGTGGTTGTTTTGTATCTGCCTATATAACAGCAAAATAAGGAAATGATTTGACCTAATTATTGTCATAAAACTCAAGTAAATTTTTTCTTAGTACCTACAATAAGTTATTAATTAGTAACTGATGAACTAGTAATTAGAATCTGATAGTAAGTAGGAGAGAATAATTGTTGTTTATTTGCTACAATATTAACATATTTTAAATAAATATAAGGACAATGTACTACAAAGTCAGTATAGTTACGAACGTGACAATAAGATTTTGTGCTGATTTTTCTGATTTGTAGTGTGTAATTTATTGTTTGGTGTGAAGATGGTTAGAAGTGGTTTGACTAAAGGAAAAAATGTGCATTTGATTAATGCAATGAAAAGTCGTCGAAATATAATGAAAAAGTGAGAGAATCAAATAGTTAATAAATTAGGGATGGACGTGAATCCAACCAAAATTTCTTATTTCGAATCAAATTAAGCATTTTCTTATACCAATCCATCCCTAAGTCAAATAGACAAACAAAAATAATTTTTTAATATTATATTTTTACCATAGATATCATGAAGCTCAGAGATTTTCGGAAAAAAAAGTGTCCTTTGACCGAAATACAAAATATCGAGGAAACAAGCGACATGTAAACATATTTATTTTTCATTTTATTAAACAAAAAAGCTATTATTTACCCCCCAATAAACTTTAAAAAACGGTAGGAGACGAAAATTTTTACTTTAATCAAGACAGTTTATTACATAAAAAAATCTTTAAATGAAGATAATTTCCTAACTGTAGTATAATTTTATATATATAAAAATGTTTCCATGTTTTGATGTATTTGAAATAAAATATTGATTTAATTTAACACGAAACATATGTTGTGCTTAATAACTTAATAAAAAATTTGACCGAATAAACCAATGACAAATTTTTATTTATATAAAATAAAAAATTCTGTTTTTCCTTTAATAATATTAATAAAAATATGGAAATTCGTTCCTAATATAAAACACTGATTATTGGAATCAGCAGTATATAAACCTCTGGACAAAATTAAGAATTTAAATTGTTAATTTTGACCAGGGACAAATATTCTGTATTCGGGTAGATTCTTCGCAGAACGTTTGCATTACTATTTTAATTTTTTAATTATTACATTTATTTCAGTATTCCTCATGCGCTTGAACTCCGGTACTAGCTGATGAACATCCTCGTAGTTCAAACCGCAACCCGGGTGTAGTCGGAATTATGAGACCAGTGATAAAGAAATAAATGTTCCTTTGGAGCAACAGACAATCTCCGATGATTTTTTTCTCACTGGAAGGATAGTAGACATCTTTTCCTTTTCAAACAAAATGTAAATTTATAAAAAAACAAATAAATATTTCACTCATATAAAATTAGATAATTTTTTTTATATCGCATGTCCATCCATGTCAACTTTTATTCTTCCCTAAATATTTTTTCCTTGAAAAATTATCACAACTCGAAAAGAAATTTCTGAAAACTGTTTCGAATAATTCCGAAACGACATTTTTGCTGTCCTCCTACAATCTTCAAAACCGATAAATGAGATGCAATATTTATTATAAAAATTACTAGTTATTTCCAAAAAATACGTAGTTCAAAATATTAATTAAATAGAATATTATGTTACTAGTATTATAAAAATATAAAAAATTCTATGACTGAAAGTAATATACCAAATCATGCAGAGCGAAATAATCGATATCTCTAGGTGCAGCGTTGCCACATCGAGCCTCGCCCTTTATAGCAACACGTGGCGGCCAATTTTAATTAAAAAGCGCAATTTTAATCCCATTTAAAAAGTATTTACTTTTTTAAAAAAATAAAGACCGTCAAAATTATTTAAATTTATTATACATTGGGGTAGAAACATTAAAAATTTCCAAAAATTTACTTAATTAATAAAAAAAGAAAATAAAAAAAAATTAAAAATAAGATTGTTTCTGTCCCAAGCAATATTGATTAATAACTGAAAAAAATTTCATGAACATCAGATGAAAAATAGAGCGTATGGCTATAAACTAAACTTACGAGATATACTGGTTGCTCTTAAGACATGGTTTTTGAAAAAACGCCCAATATTTACGTCATAAGGTATAAGAATAAAAAATGTGATTTTATGTGGAACTGAATCTCTAATCTAAAACCGTATCGTAAGACAAAATATTCGGGGCCTTTCTGTCTGTAAGACAGATTTGAAATTTCAAAAAAAAAAAGACTAAAATTCACGTCATAAAGTATACAAACGAGGTCTTTTCCATATTATTCCTTACTAAATGTACCACTAGGAAACTATTCGTAAGACAAAATATTTGGAGTTTAGACGCTTTAAGACAAGCGTTTTTGGAAAAAAGCCATTATTTACGTCATAAGGTATAAGAATAAATCGAATGTTATTTTGTGTGGAATTGAATCTCTGATCTAGAACAGTAGCGTAAGACAAAATATTCTGGGTATTTCTGTCCTTAAGACAGATTTCAAATTTAAAAAAAAAAGTCGAAAATGTACGTCATAAGGTATACGAGCGCGTTTTTCACTTGATTGTTCCTTACTAAATGTACCACTCGGAAACTATTCTTAAGAAAAAATATTTTTCCTGTGACCACTTAAGAAACTGACACATATCACACTGTAGTCCTATGGAAAGTGCCCTATATCACACGCGTATGAATAAGAATTTACTTTCCACCCGTGTACGAATATGCTACTTTCCGCATCAGCTGTTACAAAATGTCAAACGCATCGTTTCTATTTTGATCTATGTAATGTCCATATTAATACTACAATCAATATAATTGTTAAATTATTGAAATTGTTGTAAATTAGATCCTAGATATTTATCTTTAACAAATTATTATTAAAATAATTTTAAAATAACTTTTATGTTATGTTTGCTTTTTATTCCGGTTAAACACATAACCGAATAGATCATTCAATTGACGCAAGGCCTATTAGCTCAACTGGTAGGGTATCAAACTTTATTAATTTTGCCATTTGAGACCTGGCGAGCGACCGCGTTCAAATCATTGCGGGGGCAGAATTTTTTTTTGTTTTTTATATTTTTTTTGTTTCGAAAAATATGAAAATTGAATAAATACCATTATTGTTGATTATTTTTTTAAATACATTTTAATTATTATAATAATAACCTGGTTTTACATTTTTTGATGAAATTATTTTGTGGTCGTAGGAAAAATATTGTACATCACTTGTGTGAAAAGTGATTTTCCACAATCGTAATGTAACATACTAGTACTTCACTTGTGTGAAAAGTGATTTTCCACACTCGTGTGATAGTCGCACTCGGTTTGTGCCTCGTGCGACAACAATATTTCCCACTAGTGTGAAAAATGTCACTTTCCACACTCGTAATGTAATATACTAGTACATCACTTGTGTGAAAAGTGATTTTCCACACTCGTAATGTAATATATACTATTACAGGTATAATTAGTCTAAACCAAGAGTTTTTGGAAAAAAAGACCCAGTATGTAGATCACAAGATTTAATAAAACGAATGTGATTTTGCGTGAAACAGACTCAATAATTCAGTTAATGGGGTAAACCATATTTTTTGATTTATCTAAAGCTACCAAGAAGAGGAAATTAGAGTTTATCAACCATACTCAAAAAAATCTTAAACTGGTACAAGATCAGTGGTCTGATACTATTTTAGAAATACCTGCAAGTTTCAGAGATGCTGATAGAAGAGATCTTTTTGAGCATTTTCACATTTTGTTCATAAAGATACAATACCAATGTGGATTGGTTATAACTCTAAAACAGTAACTGACGATAATGAAGTACTACAGAAGGTGACGTATTTGCGAAATTAAGAATTACAGATAGCATCGCTAATGAATGTGGTCAAAATTTTGGTGTTGTCATTTACGACTTAGATATGGCCAAATCTGCAATATACAGTCATTGGAGTCACCAAAATTTGATAAAATTTTTATATAATTTGGCTCATTTCATTTTTATATGGCATACTTTGCAGCTCTAGAAAAAATCATGTCCAAATCTGATTGTGCTCATATTTTGTGTGAAAATGGGAGTACTAGCAGATAATTCGGTAAGAGGATTTATGTCTGAAAGACATTTAGATGCAAAAGATTACTTCCTCTCCTTCATCTAGCTTTACAACTTCAGCACATCAAATTTTTCTTGAGTTCAAATATAACTTGCCTCCCGGATTCGTACTTTACTTATGTTATGTTATGTTGATAATGGGGTGTTAATACACTGCGACCTAAAAGATATATTGTGCCCCCTTCTGTCGCCACTGCACTAAGGAAATGTCTCAATGCCTATAGCGACCCTTCCAATCCTATTTTCTCAAGGAAGTGTAGGATTTGAAGTGGCTTCAAGTTAGGTAAGTCTCCCTCTTCTATTTGATATCCTCCTATATATAGTGCCCTTGGATTCTGGAGTGCTACACATTCAGTTAGGATGTGAATGGAGGTTTCGTCCTCCTCCTCACAGAATCTGCACTCACTATCCTCTACTACTCTCAGTTTACTTAGGTGTCCTTTTAGTCGGCAGTGCCCGGTAAGGATCCCTGTTACAATACGTAGCCTGTTCTTGCTCAGGCAGATGCAGGCTTCCGATCTTTTTTGGTTATATTCACCCAGAAGTATCTTGGCCTGTCTCAGCCCCAAGAGATTGTTCCAATTATCGGTTCTTCTACTACCCAATTCTTTTTTAATCTCTTCTAATATTATGTTGCTGATACCGCAGAACGGCTCAGGTCCTACACAGGGTGTTTGAGCCCCTTTCCTTGCAAGACTATCTGCAATCTCGTTACCCTGTACCCCGTCATGTCCCGGGACCCAAGTGAGAGTAACTCTATTTTTCTCGCCTAGCTCATT
The DNA here is from genome assembly GCA_927349885.1 of Psylliodes chrysocephalus. Taxonomy (NCBI): domain Eukaryota; kingdom Metazoa; phylum Arthropoda; class Insecta; order Coleoptera; family Chrysomelidae; genus Psylliodes; species Psylliodes chrysocephalus. The sequence continues at coordinate 85,831,186 of OV651813.1, read as the reverse complement.
CAATTGTTCTAGGCATCTCCATACCATTTTTGAGCTGATTACGTAAGAACTCAGCGCTTTGATGGCTTGACTATCGGACATGATGATAAGCTCTTGTCTATGATAGTTTTTCTCGATGTTAAACTGGATACACTTCTCGATGGCGTGAATTTTCGCCTGGAAGATGCTTGGGTATTTTCCCAAGCTTTCGGAGTGCTTGGTTCTCGGCCCATACACTCCTATTCCAGTTCCTTCTATGGTTTTGGAACCGTCCGTGTTTCACTGAATAGCACGTCTTTCGGTTGCAAGCGCGATGGATTCTTGGCTCCATTCTTTCTTGCAGCCCAGCTCTGTGGTACTTTACTTAAGGGAGGGTAAGGTTAATTCGTGCAAAAAAAGGCACATTTTTGTGAATTTTTTTTTTGACGACACAGTTAAAATCTATTTATTTAAATTAATGGTACATTAAAGTATAACATTCAAAGAATATTGTGTCAAATTTTCATGTAGAAATATAAAAAAATACGGAAATGGCAGCAATTATTCGGAAGTGTCTCGGAAAAAATTAGAATTGCGGTGCCCCTCCTAACTCGGTGCTGGATCATCAGAAATAAAAAAATCAAAGTTCTCTCGTTAGATAATCGTTTTCCCCAGGTAACGCTGGGAGGGTTTTTAGAAATTTCAATTTTTTACTTTTTGGAAACACTTTGAAATAAAAAACGCGATTCTTGCGAAAAAAAATTGGCTAATTTGTTATTATAAAATAAAAAAATATTAACAAATTTGAAAAACTCTCCAGCGTTACCTCGTAAATTATGTACAGAAATAGTGATCAAAATTTCAAAAAGATGGGTACAGTAGTTTTGAAGTTAGGAGGGGCACCGACTTTGGAAACGTGAGTTGTGGGAAAAACGCTTTAAAGTTTTGAACACTAAAAAATTTGGAATAAAACGTTCATAAGCGAGTTTTATCGGCTTATATCACACTGAATCATCCATGTCAGGTCCTCAAAGGATGTTGCTATCATTCATGAAGTCTACAGCATCTTTTTGATCCTGTCTACGACGAATCCTCATTCATGAGCGCTTGATCCACTACTGATTACCATGTCTTGCATGTAGGTTAGTAATCCAAAAGAACATGCCAGGCCAATGCTACACTAAATTATATACAGTACAGGTATAAACACATTTGTACTTGGGTTAAAATTTCTATAAAGGTAGCAGGTAAGGTTAGGGATTATATAGAGAGCGAAACAGCTGCCAGACAAGGGCGGTTCCGAGACGAATTTTCGGTGGGGGCCATTGCCTTTAGCCATTTTCTTTTTCGCATATTTTTTTGAATAAAAGGCTCATAAATCGTAAGAATTTTCATCTCGGGGGGGGGGGGCAAGGCCACCATAGCTGCCACCCCCCAGAGACGCCCTTCCTGCCCGGTAACAATAGCGCGCTCGGACCGGGCAGGTATTTTCTGATGCACTGAGTCATGTATGAGGCGCGGTTACTCAAACTGCTGTATTCGTTATTTTGCTCAGATTCATCTCAAATTTTCACAAAATATTCTTGAAAGGTTCTTCATTCACAAAATCAAATATTAAATAAAATACAAAAAAAAGTTTAAAAACTTTACTCCGCCCTTAATATCTAATAGGGACTATTATTCATAAAACGAATGCCTAACAGAATTTATAGCATTTTTAGCTAACTATGACTACTATGAGTTATTCTGCAGTGCCTCGCGTACAGGAGAAGATGGATCAACTGCTCAGTTTTGGTTTATGTATATCGATTATGTACATCTATACTTAAAAATGTCAAGAGCCATAAGGATGAATGATGTAGATCTTTTCCCATTTTGTTTGCTATTGATGACAAATTTTTTCTTAGTAACTAATCATCTAAATTATGCAAAATGGATTGTCCGTTATCACGAAAACTTAGATATCGATTCCAGATATCCTGGCTTAAAACAGCCTCTTGAGAAAGGAGAATGTTTATCCGTTTAGCAATCAAACATTTCTTTTGCTGGTGCACCAATTGAACAAACTCTTGAGCATACCGTTAACAGAGATTCAGCGAGTATAAGCTTACAGGAATATCGGCACGTTCGATGGACACTAACCCGAAGTGTGAGATCAAAACTAGTTACTGGTCTAAAAGAAATGGCAGGGTTAAACGCAAAAGACGATGTTTCCAAAGAACTGAAAAAGTCTAGAATTATTCGTGATAATGCTGATCTACAAAGTATTTGTAATACATTAGAAGAATCGACAAACCCATTCAGCATTTCATTTGAGAAGGAAACACTTTATAATATGACTGGTAAAGCTGCAAATATGAACACAAAGAAATATTTGCTCAGTTCAATGAACAAAGGAGATACATTAAGAACTGCCTTCATTGAAGAATGTAATAAAGAAAATGAAAGGTTTAACCAGACAATACACAAACAAAAAATAAATTATTTTGAAGCTGAGGGCGTTAAAGTTAAGGTACCTACCAAAGACAATAAAGATAAAGAAGTTGGGCTCACTGTGGAATATTTGGTCGAATGTGTTTTTTGGTTATAGAAAAGAAATTACATTTAGAAGATGTTCTAAAATATTCATTAACATCTTTGTAGATTTATTTAGTTCACATAGATGAAGTCATGTTTAAGACTGAAAAGTCTCAGTTGCTAAGACATCTCGAAAGACTTATTCAAACAGAAGGAATGCCACAAGAACTCTATAATGTGATTGATGCTATGTTCCTGTTACTTACACTATCAGCAAAAGTGCCTGAAACGTATGGAGAGTTGTCAAAGTATATTTTGAAAAAACAATGTTCGACTAAGACAAATCGAATAAATGTAATCTTCGATAGGTGCAAGACTCCTTCCATAAAATAAATGGAGAGATCCAAAAGAAGAACAACAGAAAATGATTTCTCATCTCATCAAGAAAAAGGTCATTTTCAGAATTCCTTGCTAGAGACTGGCAGCATGATTCTCATAGGGATATTTAAAAAAATAAAATATGGTATATTACATATGAAACCAAATATTTTGTAAACAAAAAATAAACGAGTAGTTAACCTGTGAACATGAGGAGGCTGATTCAACACTTTTTTTCATTGTGAATACATATTCAAGACTGACTCACCTCCAATAATATCAAAGGATAATTTTACTAAAAATCAGCGGCGTGCCGAAAGGGCCCGCAATGCGGGGGGCCCCGGGAATCCGGGGGGCACCCGCTCAGCCTCGACCTCAACTACCTCGAGCAAGCTTTTTTACATAGTAATAACTACAATACTTATATACTTAATTTTATAGCGTCGGAGCTAATTCAAATAAAAAAACCTCCTATATGTTAGTCTGCAAAATCAGTTTTAAGGAATTTTCTGATTTTATTTACTTGAAAAGCGATTCAAATCATAATAATAATAACATTTTTTATAGTTATGTTTTATTTGTTTATTTTTGTTACATTTTTGTATTAGTTATAAATGTTTTATTTGTTTATTTTTGTTACAGTTTTGTGTTAGTAATGTTTATTAAATTTTTTGTATCTCTAAACCGATTTGAAATATCACCGTAGATATTAGTTTCGTTGTCACCCAGTATAGGCAGTATATTAAATTTTTTTGATGTAGAGGGCCCTTGAAAATAATTGCGGGGGGGAGGGGGGGTTGAAAACAATTGCAGGGGGGGCCGAAGATATTGGCACGCCACTGCTAAAAATTGTCTTATTTACGCACTAGTGCGTAAAAAGTTTTACTTTGCGCATTAGTGAAAAAAGTAAAACTTTATGCACTGAATACCCTGGAAGAGTTTATTTGTGAAATGTATATGGTCAAACCATGTGGCCAAGTAAATTTAGCGCAAATGAAATTATTTTGAGATGGAACAAGCCTAAAAATATTTTCAAGTCCTTTTTTAATATTAAAAATATTGAGCCTGCATTTTTATCACCATGTAAATCCGTATTACTAAATAAAATGCTCCGATGTAATTTGTACACTCTGGAATAATACAAGCGATTCAGACACTAACCCCAGAAAATAATGGCTGGATAATCTGGACATTAACTGAAGAAGGTTACAGCCCTTTATGGAATACAGCACCATATTTCTCTCCCACCTTTGAGGACCTTCAAGATACTTTTCAGGAAGAACAAGCAGTCTTAAGTTCAGATGATTCTGAAAGCGAATCTGAAGAAAACTGTAATGAAAATGATTTATTTTTATTTGTTTATTTTCGTTTTTTATGTTATATTTAATTTAATTTTGTATGAGAGAAGTAGTCAAAAAACACGATTATTTACTTTTTGAATTCAAGCACCATATCCCTATTTATTTTATTGCTTCAATTTACCTAAGAGGTTTTATTATACCTAGAGATTAGGTTTCTATAAAATAAAAATAGACGTTTTTTGCTGTAAATATTAGGTTTGTCTTATGGACGAAGAGATATACTAAATATTATACCTTACATCACTTTTAATCCCGGTAACCATCTGTCCATACAAAATCTGTTTAAGTTATGTTTTTATACTAAACTAGCTATTGCCCGCGGCTTTGCTCGCGACTTTTCTCGCGACTTTTCTCGCATGTAGTCGTATTATTAATATAAAAAAATATATGACTTCCTTTTTTATTAATTTTTATTAGTTTTATTGATTTTCATTTATTTTTGTTCATTTTTTTTGTATTTATTAATTATTTATTTTTACTCATTTTTATTTATTTTTATTTATTTTTATTCATTTTTATTCACTTTTATTCATTTTTATTCATTTTTATTCATTTTTATTCATTTTTATTCATTTTTATTCATTTTTATTCATTTTTATTCATTTTTATTCATTTTTATTCATTTTTATTCATTTTTATTCATTTTTATTCATTTTTATTCATTTTTATTCATTTTTATTCATTTTTATTCATTTTTATTCATTTTTATTCATTTTTATTCATTTTTATTCATTTTTATTCATTTTTATTCATTTTTATTAATTTTTATTCATTTTTATTAATTTTTATTAATTTTTATTAATTTTTATTAATTTTTATTCATTTTTATTCATTTTTATTCATCATTTTTTTTAATTTTTATTCATTTTTATTCATTTTTATTCATTTTTATTCATTTTAATTAATTTTAATTCAATTCATTTTTAATCATTTTTATTCATTTTTATTCATTTTTATTCATTTTTATTCATTTTTATTCATTTTTATTCATTTTTATTCATTTTTATTCATTTTTATTCATTTTTATTCATTTTTATTCATTTTTATTCATTTTTATTCATTTTTATTCATTTTTATTCATTTTTATTCATTTTTATTCATTTTTATTCATTTTTATTCATTTTTATTCATTTTTATTCATTTGTTTAATTTTTATTAATTTTTATTAATTTTTATTAATTTTTATTAATTTTTATTAATTTTTATTAATTTTTATTAATTTTTATTAATTTTTATTAATTTTTATTAATTTTTATTAATTTTTATTAATTTTTATTAATTTTTATTAATTTTTATTAATTTTTATTAATTTTTATTAATTTTTATTAATTTTTATTAATTTTTATTAATTTTTATTAATTTTTATTTATTTTTATTTATTTTTAATAATTTTTAATAATTTTTATTAATTTTCACCCCCGTTTTCCCCCCTTAAAATGTGAAAATCCAAAAACCATGAAACATGTCATTATTAATTTGTACTCATTAGCTGCAATTCCAATTTTCATGTTTCTAACTTCAAAGAGAACAAAAAAAGTTATACTCCCATACAAACTTTTGCCCCTGTTTGCCCCTCTCAAGATGTAAAAATATAAAAACGCTAAAACACATTATTATTAATTTGTACTCAGTAGCTGCAATTCCAATTTTCATGTTTTTAACTTTAAAGAGAACCAAAAACATGAATACTCCCAAATAAATTTTCACCCCCATTTCCCCCCTTAAAATGTGAAAATCCAAAACCCTGAAACATGTCATTATTTATTTATGCTCAGTAGCTGTAATTTAAATTTTCATGTTTCTAACTTACAAGACCAAAGAGTTTCATTAAAAGCTTCCTCCCCTCATTATCTCCCATTTCCCCCCTTTAAAGTTAAAATTTCCAAAAATCCCTTCTTAGCGGATGCTTACGTTATAAAATAAACCTATGTTCCAAAGTTCAGCTTTCTAGGCTCAGTAGTTTTGGCTGTACGCTGATAGGTCAGTCAGTCAGGACAAACAATTTTATATACAGGGTGTCCCAAATTGTTTTACCCAGGCTATAACTTCTAAACCATGCAAGATAATCGAACCGGACAAAAGTCATCCATTATAATTGGCGGTGTACTTTGAAAAAAATAAAAATTTGACCACCCACCCTCAAAAACTACCCCCCTGGAACAACCCCCTCTAAAATTATTAACGACACCCTAATTTTTTTTTCTACTCATTTTTGTAGTCGCTACTTTTCTCTGTACATCTGTTTTTAAAATTTTGAAATCGCTCCATAAATAAGTGAGAAATTAAATAAAACTGTATGTCAAGTTGATGATAAAAAATACTTTATTAGGTTACACATAATTAAAAAAATACATTGAAACAAGAGAAGAAGAAGAAGAAGAAGAAGAAGAAGAAAAAGACAAGAAATAAATATCAACAAACAAAGAGTAATAACTTATAATAAGTGCTCAAATTACCCACCTCCCACTTCTACACATTTGTCAAACCTTAACAATAAATTTCTAGTACAGGCAGCTCGAATCATGGCCGGTGTAAATCTGTTACAAGCATGTCTGATTCTATTTTTTAAATATTTCAAGTCCTCTGGTTTTGTTTCGTATACTACGTCCTTTATAGTACCACAGAGAAAAAATCTAGAGGCGACAAATCAGGTGACCAGCCGGCCACTGGATAATTGGAGAATGTGTGGATATAATACGGTAACAAGTGTTTGCCAAATATTGGCTCACAATTTGTGCATTATGAGCTGGTGCACCATCTTGCTGCCACCACATATCACGTCTTTGATTAAGAGGAACACCTTCCAACAAGTCATGAACGGTATTGATTAAAAAATCACGATATCCTATTCCCGTTAGAGTGTTTTCATAAAAATGAGGACCTATAATCCTACTATTGAACAAACCACACCATACCTTTATGCCCCAAATATTTTGAAACCTTGTTTCTCTTACCCAGTGAGGATTTGTTGGGGACCAGTAATTGGAATTATGACGATTTAATACACCATTATTATGGAAACGTGATTCGTCGCTCCATAATATTTTACCTAAGAATGTGGCATCGTCATTTAGTTTCACCTGCATTCTAGCGAGAAAGTCTAAGCGTCTTTCAAGATCATTAGGGAGTAAAACTTGGACCAAGTGTATTTTATAAGGATAATATTTATTGTCTTTTAATATTCTTTGTATGCTACTTTTGCTTATTCCAATTTTGAGTGCCAAATCTCTGATAAAAACATGTGGATTTACATGAACGTAAGCCAAAACGTGTATAATATTTTCTTCATTTTTGATCATTCTGTTGTGTCCTCTATGATGTTTACCGTCAGGAAAATGTCCTTGTCTAAGACTTCTTTCTAAATTGGAAAACGTTCTAACTGAGGAAATTGTTGTATTCGGAAAACGTTCATAGTATAATTGTCTAGCTTGTCTTGAATTCTTGCGACAATCGCCGTAAATAATTATCATATCGGTGTACTCGTTGGAACTAAACAGAGTAGGCATTTTGAAATAATTTTTTAGGACTTGACAAACTCTAAATTACTGCTAACTTTATCAAGTAAAAACTGCTAACTTTATCGAGTATTTAAGCTGCACTTCTGTTTGACAAGAGACATTGATATAGTATTATTTATAATGCGCTAGAAAACTTACAATGAATTTGACAGCAAGCAACTTGATGAAAATGAAAAAAAAAACTAATCTCACTTATTTATGGAGCGATTTCAAAATTTTAAAAACAGTTGTACAGTGAAAAGTAGCGACTACAAAAATGAGCAGAAAAAAAATTAGGGTGTCGTTAATAATATTTGAGGGGGTTGTTCCAGAGGGGTAGTTTTTGAGGGTGGGTCATCGAATTTTCATTTGTTTCAAAGTACACCACTAATTATAATGGATGACTTTTGTCTGGTTCAATTATCTTGCATGGTTTAGAAGTTACAGCATGGGTAAAACAATTTGGGACACCCTGTATATAAAATCTGTCTTATGGACAGAAAGCCCCAAAATATGTTGTCTTACGACACTGTTTTAGAATAGGTGGCCCTTTCCGCATAAAATATGATGGTTTTTATTGTTATACTTTGTGACTTAAATTTTGGTCCTTTTCTAAATTTTTTACAGTTTCTAGTGGCCAAATGCCCCCGGTTTGGGATGTAAGACAAAACAAAATCAAACTATATTTACAATCCACATTAAATCTGACAGTTAAAATTTTTATACCTTTAAGTTTTGAGGCAGTAGCTCCCGGTCCATACCTTTAAACGTTGCTGCTAGGGAAAAGCTCCAATTAGTGATATATTTAAAAAAAAATCGTATACATTACCGCAAAAAGAAGACATTTGAAAATTTAGGAATATTAAGATAGTTTAATTATCTGTCGACTCTTGTAATCAGATTTTTAAAAAATTATAAATTTAAAAACTTTTTATTTTTATCTCAGAAATATAGCTTAAGAGCAAAATTTTAAACACAACAGTACCTACTTACAGTATTTTAATATAAAACGTGCTTTTAAAATTTCTTTTAAATAACTTCAAAAATATAGATGATAATAATAATACTCTCCCTAATTCACCCTCTTACGAGTGAATTTCAACCCCTGAAGTTGACTTAGCAACTTGTGTAGGGGAAGGGAGCGTTCATTTACAAATTAAGGTGAGTTATGTATTCCTCTTAATCAAATTAATAAAAATGTTTCAATATTTACCTATTAATGCTAATTTGATAAACATCCTTAAATTAGGATCTAACAAGATCTTGGGAAATTGACATTGATATTTATGATACCCCTCAAAAGACTTGCTTCTACATTCCTCACTGCAATACAATGCACCACTGCAGTTTTCACACGGAATCATTTTAAAACAAAGTTCTAGACACTCATGACAGTGCAAATATTTGGCCTCTGGATCGACAACGTGGCAAAACGAATTTTCTACAGATAAAACTTCTCCAATTTCTATGTCTCGAGTTGCAATAATGTGTCTACCATATTTTTTGTTGCATTTTATTTCTATAGAATCTTCTGCACAAGGTATCAGAGGATTTTTAGATTTAAGAACAGGAGGTTTGCTGTAATACTGGAATTGTTTTTGCATATTTTTTTGAGATTCAGCGTTGGTTTTTCGTTTCAGTAATTTTGGCTTTAAGTTTTCAGGATAATCTAGCGATAATGCTCTGTCAATATCCTGTAAAAAATGAAATACTCTAGAATATTTACAAAAAAACATGCTGTGCTGCAAAAACAAATTTTATTAGTCTGATTTTACACCCATTTCACAGACCAAAAAAATTCACGAAGCAACCATGTAAATTCTAAACATCATCAACAGCAATGCCAACATAGAGCACAAATTAAAAACATCCAGCTACTATTATACTATTAAACGCAACAAAGCTTAACATATAGACATAGGAAAGAATAGTACTATTTTTCATATCTCTCTTAACACAATGTATTTCACAATCAGTGCAAGCGAAACAATTTGAAATAAATTAAACAGGTTCATTTTAAAAGGATAATTAAAAAATCTGGCCAATAGAAAACCTAAATAACCTAAATACCTATTTTTAATTCTTAAGTTTTCTCCAATCCTGATTAGGTATTTTTTAAATTTGAATTATTATTGTAGTTTTATTTATTATATAACTCTGTGAAAATAATTCTCAAAGTTTGAGCCAATATGAAACTAGAAGAATCTTAATTTTCATTTTCTCGGAATTGTTTTAGAACATGCTTCACGTGTGTCTTTTTATCCAACTGTTGCAGCAACGTTGGCATCGGTGCGGTATGTCAACTGTTATTTATTTCAACGGTCAACCAGAATCCAACACAAAACGTTCAAGGCCGCATCGGTGAAACAACGGTTGCAACAAACCGGTGGAAAAAAAGACACACGTTTCGTAAAATAACACCTTTTTCAGCAGACGTGGAGCGATTTGCTGCAGTAACAAGGAAAAAGCAATGACAATACCTGCTACAGTGAAATCGTAACCTGTAATCGTACCAGATGTCAGGAAAAGTTCAGATATGTCTGAACTTTTGACGTTTATTTGTCTGGGAATGTGCTGGGAATAATTATAATAGTCTAAGATCCGAAGTAAGGTCGACCTTCAACCATCTGTTTAATGGATGAAAGTTTCTTTCTATTAAATAAAATATTTTTATAAATATAGCGCAAAAGGTTTGCCTAAGAAAATACGGTCCAGACTATTTATTTTCTTAAAATAAAAAAAATGACACCCTGTAAAGTATTCTTCAGATGCTTCGACAATGCCTAAACTTTAATCTGCTTACCACAGGATAGTATAAAGCTTTAGTTTAAAATTTGGTGTTTTTCTCTTTATCCGTTTTTGGGTTGTCTTCAAAATTCTAAATTTGCAGTTTTCCTCAAATATCTCGAATTAGGTCCATTTTAGGGAAATTATGTATAGGGACAAAATAATAGAGAATGTAATCTAAGTAACTTTTATCATGATTCCTATACTTTCTTTGTCTGTACACGGAAAGAAAAGCAAAAAATAACTCTGACCGTATTTTCTTAGGCAACCCATTTGCGATATATTTAAAAACATATTTTATTAAATAAAAAAAAAACTTTAATCATTGAACAGATGGGTATGAAGGTCGACCTTACTTACGGATCCTGGACTATAAATTGTCCGGAATTTTTAGGAAAATCATCAAACGTATTCATACAAACAGTTCTTTTGGTCATTGTCTTTTATTTTTTCATGATTTATGTTTATGTTAAGGAGGTCCTTTCGCCACCAATGTTAAATAAAAAATATTAGATTATGACTAAAATTAATTTTTTTCTAATAGTAGATGTCCTTATTTATCTAATAGTGAACTTTTAACTATACCTTACCGTGCAAATTTTTTTTTAAAATGTGTGTGTTTGTACAGTGTCTTATGAGAAAGTAAGACTTCAACAACAATTTTCGAATTATAATTAATTTTACTATTATTTATTGATTAGATGGAGTAGAAAAAAACTAAAAATAAGGTTTTTGAAATATTTAGCTTTTGTTTTTTACAATAAAATATATAGGTTACCGTGGAATTTATTGAGAAATTATTATTAAAAAATCACAAAAAAAATTTCAACTAGGTTACTTGAAAATTTTTTGTGATTTTTTAATATTAATTTCTCAATAAGTTCCATGGTTTACTATATATATTTTATTGTATAAAACAAAATCTAAATATTTCAAAAACCTTATTTTTAGTTTATTTCTACTCCATCTAATCAATAAATAATAGTATAATTCGAGAATTTTTGTTGAGGACTTACTTTCTCGTGAGGCACTGTACAAATACTCACATTTAAAAAAAAAATTCTCAAAAATTTGCAAGGTAAGGTGTATAGTTAAAAGTTCAGTATTAGATAAATAAGGACTTCAACTATTAGAAAAAAATTAATTTTAGTCATAATCTAATAACTTTTTTTTTAACATTTGAGGCGAGAGGTGTGGCGAAAGGACCTCCTTAAATGAAATGTTCAAGGAACAGTTTTTGTCTTGTGTAGTAGTTGTGTTTTTCTATGCCCTTTGTAATAGTGTTTTATGTTTCATTTCAGGCATTTTTAATTGAGGAACTGTTTTTTTTTAAGTTTTAGTGGTAGGTAAGTACCTACTGTTTTAAATAAATTGTTTAATAATAGTAGTTTTATTAGTTTGTCCAGATTTTTTAAATAAATGTCGGAAATTTTTCATTAGGTCTGTTAGGAAATTATATTTTTGAACATGGTAACCAGTAAAAACTGAATTAAAAAAGTTATTTTTCAATTTTTATAAAACCTTACCTCTAAGCATTCCTTATAATACTTTACTTCAAAAAGGCATGCAGATCTGTTAGCATATGCTAAAGCCAAGTAGGAGCTGCCATTTACAGCAAAAGCAATACTTTCAGTATACTTTTCTAATGCACTCAAGTAATTATTATCGCGTAAAAAGTAATCATTGCCTTTTATTCTTAGTTCATCTGATATTTCATTTGATTTTCTGGGTTGGGGTTCGGCAATTATATCTTTAAATGCTTTTAATTCGTTTATATAGTTATATACGACATTCACATAATCAGAAGGGTGGGCTAATTTTTTAATTTCGTCTTCTTTAGAACATAATTGTGCTTCTTGTAAAAGTATTTGTGTACATTTTGTTACATGCTCTCCATGCTTCATTCTCCACATTTTGTTATTACTAAATATTAAGCATTCACGTGCACTAAAAATGAAAATTACACTTTTCTACCACTGTAATCTACAAGACAAAAAAGATAAAGATAATTCGAGGAATCCCAAAACACGGCATCCTAATACAGTTTTGCCAATTTGCCAACCTTGAAGATTGTTAGATATACTGGAGCGCGTTCAGGAAACACGCTCCGACCAAAAAGAGCGCGATCAATTTGGTCTTGGTTCGTTCAAGAACAGTCGAGCGTTCAATTTGGACATTTAGCTACTCTCGTTCCGAAAGTCGAGTCAAATTAAGCTATTGCCGCGTTTGAGAATCCACATCGGATGCATCTGAGATGTTGTGAATTTTTTATCACGTGATAGAGAATTAGATCTGAATGTAGATGTAAAAAACAAACGCTCTAGACTTTATTTGGTCACGTGATAAAATGTCAATGACAAGTTAGAAGTTTATACTTATTAAATTTGACTATTGAGACTACACATCAACCTAAATTTGAAATATAAACAAAAATTAAACAATCTAATCACTTTTATATTCATAACAAAGGATAAATTTGACAAACAAGACTTCACAGAACACTTACTTTCAGGCATAGAACGAACATCTCATTCACATCTCATTTCAAATCGAGATGTAAAAAATGTAATCTGAACAGGTACATCTGGGATAAACAAACGCAGATGTAGATGTAGTAGATGTGTCCGATGTGGATAAAAAAACGCTCGAGATGTAAAAAATGCATCCGATGTGGATTCTCAAACGCGGCATATATCAAGCTAGCGGGCACTCTGTGGAGGCACCATACAAGACCTGGTGGGTTTTTTGTAGCTTTTTTGTTACGCTGTTTGCGAATTTGTAGCTTTGCCCAGGTCCGAAAAAACAGCGGATCCGCTAGCTTGAATTTCCATAAATTCCATAGTAGCGGCACAGATTCAGACCCAGCTGGTTTTTCGTAACTTTTTTGTAGCTTTTTTGTTACGCTAGTCTCCCTTTTGTAGCTTGTACTGAACCTGAGAAAAGCGCGGATCCGCTAGCTTAGCGGATATTTTTAGCGGCACCAGCTCGGACCATGCAGGCTCATTTTTTGTAACTTTTTTGTAGCTTTTTGGTTACACCTGTCTCCATTTCGTTGCGAGGCCTGAACGTGAGTGATAATCGTTTCTCAATGAGCGTGAGAGGAAAGTGCGTTAATTAAAATCAAGTTTCGGCCTCTACAAGTAATATGTGCAACTCGATAGTGTGACTATCTGTTACTAGATGGCACCAGTATTGCATTTCACGAATTATGGCCATCTTCCATTTAATATATTTTTGAGAAATTTATATATAATCTCAAAATCGGACATTTTCAACGGTATGTATATTAATTATTTGTCCGATATTAATGTAAAATACATATTGACAAGATTATTAAAATAGTTGTATGCCGGACGCCACTATTTTCCCGATCGGGTGTTTTCAGTTATTTTTACTGCTAAAAACTACTGCTACTTCACACCGGTTGTAATAGCTACCAAGGTGCGTATGCTTGAAAACGAGAGAAACTGAAACTCCCCGGAGAATTAGGCATTCCAACGACCTGTCCAAATGGCTACCAGTGGGTAATGACAGTTTAGATATGGCAACCCTGTTGTCATGCTGTCATTAACAGGGTCAATGATACATATATAGTTATATAGATTGCTCAAAGCTGGTGGTTTACGAGCGGCCATATTGCCTGGCAAATATTTATTAATTTGAATCGGTTTAGCAAAAATGTGTTTTAAAACCAATTTTTAGCCTTTAGATATTTAAAAAAAAATAATTGCTTACATTTTTACTTCAAGGCATAAGCTTATGTTTATTTTGAAAAATATGGATGATCAATCTATGTAACTATCTATTTCATTGACCTTGTCAAATCACCAGACCTACAGGGTTGCAATAATTTTGCCATATCATAACCCGTCAAAACCCACTGGTAGCCATTCAGTTTGGAATGCCTAATATATTCACTTTATTTTCACTTTCCCAAAAAATTGGTATTCTTGAAATAACGTGAAAGCCAAGGGAGGAGAAAGTAGATGGTGAAAATAAATACAGAGTGGTCAGATCGTTTTAGGTCATCCGACCAATTAGAAACTACGAGCTTTTGATAGCAAATGTCACTTCTGGCATTTTAAGAATTTAGGTTATGATTTCTTTTTATCGACAACGGAATTGTGAACGGAATTTTGACTTTTTCACGTATAGACATTTTAAAATACTATTGTTGATTAAAAATAATATTAACTGCTTTAAATAATTATCAAACTAAAAATTCAAATATCTTGGCAATAATTCAAGTAATATTTTTCTAAATGTTTAGTTTTAGTTTTAAAACGACTTTATTTACAGTTAAAAACTCTACGATTGTAGGAGGTAGGTACTTACCTATTACTTTCCTAAATAATTTATCATTTTAAAAACACGATGAGTCAAAGTACAAACAAATTTAAAAGATGTTATTACTATTGGAAAAGGGGAGTATTATAGTGTACGGGGATAGTTTTACACTACTGCCTTTTATAACTAAAGAAGTTGTTGCTCCATTTTGTCAATTTGTCTAAAATGTATCTGTATTGAATAAAAATTATTCTTATTATTTTCGCGTCTAAATCCATTTTAAAGGGAAAGTAAATAGCGCAAATGTATAAATATATATACCTGAAAACTACTAACAACATCAATGAGGTTATAGTAATATTTTGATTTATTTAATTTCTGACAAGCACTGCGCATGCTTGTGAATTGAATTCTCTCGTTATTTTCATTCTCTCTACCTAAAAGTAGGAGAAAGTTTTGAGAGACAATTCTCCACCAATTTTAGTGAATTTGATTTCAAGAATACGAATTTTTACAAAGGAGAAGAAAGTGAGAATTTTCTCTCAATATTTCTCACTCCTCGATTTCAAGAATAGGCACCCTGGCCACATACTTTTATTACTATACGGGGCAAGAGAGAGGTCCGATACGCCCAACATAGGGCGCGGCCATTTTGATTCCTATGCCACAGTTTATAGCTAAAGAATCAGATCGCTCACTCTGCATCGGCACTTTTGATCTCAATGTTCCAGTTTATACACTGCGCAACTCGAATAATACAATATATGACAACCGCCTATAATAAAACAGCAGTCTTCTGCGTATCCTGAATTTGTATCCCTGAACTGGATGTTATTTTGGAACTTTCAACTGGTCCGAGTGAGCTAACTGATTCTTTAGCAATAAACTGTGACTCCAAAAATAATATTCACTGACACTGACAGCAGCAAGCAAAATATATGGGCGGCTATCCTCGACAATCGCTAAAAAAACGAACCGTTTTCAAAAGTGAGTGGTTGAAAAGCGAGTAGTTTTTGAAATCTATATTCTTGACTGACGTTCGATGAGTATTCGTTTTTTAAGACGTGTACGTTTTTAACAAGCAAATTATATGTCTGGCATCACTGTAAACTGTCTATGTCGTTGAATTCAAGTAATGTGCAGGCCATAAAAAAATAAGAATTATGTAATTTAATTACAACAAACCAATTGTAAATTTGTCGAACGATGATTTTTTCTAATCACATAATATATATCGATGTTCAGGATAATCTGAATCGTTAATTGTTGGCGTAAAAATAGCTATACGGGTGCAGTTAATGCAACCTATAATTCTAGGAAAATCGTACGTCATAAAAACCTAGTTTTTATAGTAAAAAATTCATTTAACTAATAACTTTGCTTATATTAATCAGTACTTTAATATTTTGTGGCAATTTTACAAAATTGTAAAAATTTCTGGACACAACGTGTGATACAGGAGAGCTTTGAACCGCAAGCAAATTAACATTTGTAAATAAAACATACATGAATTAATAATAAAATTCTTACACGGTAAGATATAAAAAATATTCATTCAATATCAGTTAAAATCAAAAACTGGATTCTGCCTCTGCAAGTTAAGGATTCTTATCTTCTAAGTTTTCTAATTGTACAATTATTGATAATATAATTGAAAGAAATTATCAGCTAATGGACTTCTTTAGTACTGCAAACCATATTTATAAGAAATTAGATACTTTTGTAGGTATTAATAAATAGTAGTTTACCTAGAATTTCTTAAAATCAATCAATAATATTAATCGTCCTAAAAGTGACATATAAGTGACATTGACTAAATCCTTGAAAACATGCACGTTTTATCAAAAACGTGTGAAAAATTCCGCTCGCTGTAAAACACCCGTTTTAAAAGCGTACACGCTTTTAAAACGAATGTCGAGAATAGCGAATAGCTCGTATGTTGCTAAAGCGTATACGTTTTTTAGAAAACGATAGCCGAGGATAGGGACCGTGCGTGAAATATAGAGGCAGCACTACTGCCGAACTAGTGTTGTGAATATCCGTATCTTTTTAGTATTCGGATAATACGTATTCGGAACCAAGAGATATTCGGATTCATCATCCGGATACGTATCCATATGTGTGAAATCATAATACGCAACCGTAAATACACCGCGACCTTGGGAATCGGAATCGGGCAGTGTTGTCAACCCTAGCAGAATTTATGTTTGAGAGTGAAGTAACAGGAGCTTTTAATGTTTTAGAATAATAAACACAAGATAAATCTCAAATATTTTGTTTTTTATCATAATATCAGAAACAAAATTTCTCATTTATATTTATATAACTTCATGTTACCTTTAAAATATGCAGTGCATGCCGACTAACCGATTATGAATTGCAACAACGCTAGACGATTCCGAATTGTGATTTCGTATCCATAGTTCGTATCGGCTGCCACCCGCAAAACCCGAATCGGGTCTGTCATAACAGAACTTGCAGCATTCGATTCGTGTATTACGATTTTGTTTCTGTTCTTTTTGATACCGAATTCGTATTCGAATTTACACTATTGATTCCGGAATATCCGGATCCTTTTAATATTCGGATTCAACGGATTTTTGGATACGTATTCTTACATCACTATGCCGAACTTAGCCCTCTCTAGTGTTTAATTTTAGAATTAAATGGGGTAAACATTGCAAGTAAATAATGAAGGGTATTTTTTAAATATTAAATATAGTTAAAAATAGATACCGGCCCGTACCAAACAATCGTGTACATGGTCAAAATGACGTAAAATGTGAAACATTATTAAAATCTGGACATGCATATACATTTTAAGCAAAAAGTATTAAATGGCTAAGTGACAATAAATTGTAAAGTTGTACCTTAAACAAGTGTATCCAATGTTAAAATATAGGTATTTAGTAATACTGAATTTAAAAGTATTACAATAACATTTAAAAAATGTAAATTAATAAAAAAGATTGATAATAATAATTATAAATCTTTTTAGCTTTATGTTAATCGAAATGTCATTCATCCACTGGCGTTTATGAGATGTTCAATGATACATATATTATAGATTGCTCACCCAACTATAAAAAAATTATGAAAAGCTGGTTGCAATGTGCCTTTCCTAGTGCTCACTAAATAGAGCCGTTCTAGCCCAAATGTGTTAAAATAAAATTTCAGCATTTTAATCTTTAGAAAAAGATAATAATTAAAGTTTTACTTCAAGACATGTCATTATGTATTTGGAAAGTTGAGTTTTCATGTAGTTAAATAATATTAGGAGATCTAAGCAATTTTTATAACAGATGGATATAAATAATTTTAGACTACTATTTCAGAAACAATTCTACATAAAATACATAATTGCAATATGTAATACAATTTTGAAAAGGTAATGTAAACAATTTTGATATGAGGTATGAACAACTTTGGTAAGAGTTGTAATTGGACACTTATCTATTATTCTGAATAATGTTTAATGGTAATGTCACTAAAAAAATTTACAAAAAATCACTGGATTTTTAATATTTTAAAATTTGTTACAATCTCTTTTGACAGTAATTGCAATGTATTATTTGCTGCGTTTGAGAATCCACATCGGATGCATTTTTTACATCTCGAGCGTTTTTTTATCCACATCGGACACATCTGTCCCATTACATTTGCTGCGTTTGAGAATCCACATCGGATGCATTTTTTACATCTCGAGCGTTTTTTTATCCACATCGGACACATCTGTCCCATTACATTTACGTATACTGAATCACGTAATCAAAGATTTTTTACATCTCCTGATGCATCCGATGTGGATTCTCAAACGCAGCAATTTACGTATACTGAATCACGTGATCAAAGATTTTTTACATCTCAGATGCATCCGATGTGGATTCTCAAACGCAGCAATTTATGATTTGTTTATTTTAATAATAAATGAGAAATAGTTAATAAATTGTAAAAAGGGCCGTGATATTTTTGTCAAATTGGATATTCTTATTTCATAACATTCTACATTAGTTTTAATCAACAGAATAAACCATTATCTGTAAAATTATATTTATACGAGGATATATCAGTATATAACGAGACTGGTGCTATAACTTCTTTCAGAGGTAACATTTTATAACCCAAAAAATGAGACATGAAAGCCTTATATTTAATGTACTACCCCGCAAGTAGGCTTTGATTTAACTTTTGACATTTGTTACAAATTAATTATTGAATTGTCAGTGTTTTGTGTACCCATCGAAAAATGAAAGTGGAGCAAAGATACGCGATAAAATTTTGTGTTCGATTGGGTAAAACACCAACTGAAACTTTTGAAATGATTAAAGGTGCATATCTAGATAATATTTTATCACGATGTAGAGTGTTTGAGTGGCATAAAAAATTTAAAGACGGTTGTGAATCAGTTGAAGATGAACCTCGTCCCGGTCGACCACAAACTGCGAGAAATTAACGACTTGATACAAAATGATCGCCGGATTGGCAATGTTAATTTGTCTTACGGTACCACTCAAAAAATTATTCATGAAGATTTAGAGTACCGGAAGATCGCGGCAAGATGGATTCCAAAAGTGATGACCGATGAACAAAAAGCGAATCGAGTGACAATTTGTCAGCAGTGGAAAAGGCAATTGCAACGTAACCCACAGTTTTTAAATAATGTGGTTACATGTGACGAAAGTTGGTTTTATCATTACTATCCTGAATTGAAGTCTCAAAGTATGCAATGGAAGCATAAAGGCAGCCCAAGACCGCAGAAGGCCAAAACTGCTAAAAGCGCTGGTAAAGTGATGCACCTGATTTTTTTGGATAAATTTGGCGTTATTTACGATCACATTGTACCTAGAGGACATACAGTAACAGGGGAGTACTATTCTAATGTACTTCGAGGACCCTTAAAGGCAAAATTAAAGAAAAAAAGGCCGCTTTATCAGGACTTTGGCTGGACGCTGCATCACGACAATGCTCCGGCTCATAGATCAATGATTTGTCAACGAACAATTGAAGAATTAGGGGTTGAAATTATGGTTCATCCCCCCTACTCTCCTGACCTTGCTCCATGTGACTTCCATTTGTTTCCTGAAGTCAAAAAAGAATTGAGAGGTAGAAGATTTGAGTCGGATTTAGAGCTCAACAACGCTGTGATGGGTATACTAAACAGACTATCAAAAAATGGTTTCTCAGAAGTTTATGATAAGTGGATAAAGCGATGGAATAAGTGTATTCAACAGAATGGAGAGTACTTCGAAGGATAGTTGTTGAATTTTTTTAAATAAATGTTTCGTTGTTATACTATAGCGCCAGTCTCGTTATTTTCTGATACATCCTCGTATAAAATGGTCATTTAAATATGTAAAAATCTTAATGACAAGAAAACACTAAAGATTCTAATTTTTCTGTAAATGATTTCTCTACAACTAAGTGCTCAAAATTGATACAAGCTAGATAAAAAGAAAACTTTGCCCATTGAAATACGCTTTTCGTCGTCTGATTTACATATGGATAAGCAATCTTTGTAATTATGTATATCATTGGGTGTGAGGCATAATTGTGCTCTGTGGAAATTTATAAAATTTCTTTACTATCGAATGAAATCCAGGTTTCTAAAGTGATGTGTTTGTACATCCACGGATGCAACAAGTTTTTTCGATATTGATATTACGAAAATAATTCGACTTCATTTTATTAATAATTATTAAACAATAAATGCCGTATAAAACATTAATAAATACCCCCCAAAAAGTTCACATTTTTGTCACCAGTTAGCGTTAAAGTCATGACGCACGGTCCCTATAGGGCCCCAGGTGCGTTTTAATCATCCGCTTCTGCTTCCGGAATTGTCGTTTTAGTCGTTTTAACCTGTCAGATTAAAAGAGGAAAACCGACAATTCCGAAGCAGAAGCGGATGATTAAAACGCACCTATTAAAAATATTGCGCTAAGATGTAGGCAACACGTAATAAGGGATCAAAATGGCGGAGTTTTCTATCTCCTTTTAAAAGGCACTCAGAAAGCTGCGCAGTGCGACCATTCTCCGTATAGTAAAAGAAAATCAAAGTATGTGCTACCAAGCAATTACCTATTCTCACTATATACAGGGTGTTCCATCTCAGACGAGCCACCCCGTATAGTTTTTATCCCATAGTAATTGGAAAAATTTCCCGAAACACATCGGGGGACATCTTTTGACGTAAATTTGAGGCTTGAACGAGCAACCCCCTATAAGGGGGTGTTTCAACCCCTCAAAATTGAATAGGGAAGAGGGGTTGGGTGATACTTCATTTGTAAGGTCCTGGAAGCCTCTTTACAACGGTGTATGAAAAAAATCACATTCTTAAAAAAATCAATTGTTTTATCATGCTTACAATCAAAAAAATCAAAACTGCGTTTTTAAATGAAATATTCAATTTGTCTTCCATTGACTTCCATGCAATAATAAATTCTCTCGAACTAATAAATAAAAAAAAATCAAAACATTTTCTTATCTTGCCTTGATTTTTTGTTCTTAGAAGGTGTTTATCACGTTTCTTCGATCATTTCATGTGATAAAACAATTAATTTTTTTTAAGAATGTGATTTTTTTTCATACACCGTTGTAAAGAGGCTTTCAAGATCTTACAAATGATGTATCACTCAACCCTTCTTCCCTATTCCATTTTAAGGGGTTGAAGCGCCCCCTCATAGGGGTTGCTGGTTCAAGCCTCAAATATACGTTAAAAGATGTCCCCCAAAGAAAATCATCCGACGTGTTTCGGGAAATTTTTCCAATTACTATGGGATAAGAAATCCCAATGGGTCCTATGATTGAACGTTTACGTTATCCGTAACGTACATTTTATGCCGAGTTTTAACAGCAACGAGACAAATTCGTATGATGTAAAGTTTTTCATAACACGTTACTGTTATTTTCCACCTGTTATGTTCTAATTTATCGTATCGCCTCAACAGCCTCGAATAACATGCCGTTAAGTGCCCAACGTCTATGTTAATTACCACTTTATTTGTTTATTATTTAATTATCTAATACCTATATTGCTAATTATCTGAATTCTTAGTATATTTGAATTTGTTTTTAATTTATATGATTTGTAAATACTAGCCAAAGGTTTGATTTTTTTTTATCTAATATATTTGTTTTCCCCGTGAGAATAATTTTGTTTTTCTAACAAAATTATGTATAGATGTTTTAGCTAATCTTTTCGCCATAAAAAATTAAATAAAACTGAAAAATGAACTACAAAAAATTCTAACCTAATTTTTTTTTTTTTTCATTCAGAGGGGTGCTATTTTCAAAGTTGAGAGAAATGTCATACGTCAACGTAAAACAGTATTTTTAGGATCCTAAGGGCACGGTGTACTATAAGGTGTATCAACTCCTATTTAAAAACAAATGAAAACGGCGATAAAACCGATCGTACTTCCTAGCCAAAATCCGCTAGGTTCGCTAGTATCTATCCGGCGAGAAAGTAAATAAAAGATGAAGGTTGGTAGGAGCTGCAATTTGAAAAGTGTTGACAGATAAATATTTTTTAAAATCTTAAAATATATAAATCATGGTGGATCGTTGAGCTGTTTTTAATTGTGATTGTGGGAGAGTCTTCAACATATTGATAGCAGTTTTATAATGCCAAAAAACAGTTATACAGAATATGGTGCAATTATTTAGGTGGTATGGAAATAAACATTAAACCCAAAAGTTCCATTTGTGAAAAACATTTAAATTCAAATTATGTTATTCGTGAAAAAGTGCTAAGAAATCTACTAGGAAACGTTATTTTTCAAGTAAATATGTTTAATGTCTACGTTTTAAATGATTGTAGGTTATGTAAATAGGTTATTCAACTTTGTCTTTTCTATAATAAAAATAATTATTAGTATAAAGTTTTACTATATAAATATTTCGTATTATTTATCCTGTCCCCTTGGTACTAATAATGTTATGACTTGGACCCTATTATAATGTGTTCATGGTATAAATTTCATATACACAAGGTACCTATTTCTTTTGATATTTTTCTGACCCTGCGAATAAATAAAATCTTTGACTTATTCCTTTTAGCCTGATTATAATGCTAGAAAGTTGTATCTGGTTATAAGAATCAAATAGATACTATGATAAATTTATTTTACTTGTAGCCTTTTTATTTTCAAGTGTTTAAATATACATTTGTTTAATAATAATCATCCCCGAATGTGTTTTGTTCCAGTTCTTTAAATGTATTTACTAGGTTTTTATAGAAGTACTGATTTTAAATTAATACAAATTTGAGTTGTAAGAAATATTAAGGATTTTTCAATTCTGTATTTTTATAGGAGTTAATCCCTTTAAGTAAATAAATGTAGTTTGGGGTCGTAGATGTTGGTATTTGTGTATTGAATAATGTGTACATACACTGGTTAATAATTTAAACAATGTTTTTTCTGATGTACCTAATAATTATTTAAGGTTATCTTGTAGTTGACGAGTCTAGAAATCCGCATATTCACACCATTCTGCACTGAAGTCTAGAATTTGACACAAATTTGAAGTTAAAAATAACGATCCTATTACTTGAAAATCTACAGATTCTTTTTATTTTTAATCAATGTAAAAATTGGTAAATACATGATAAAAAGTAAAAGTTATTTCAATATGCTTATTCCCTGGTTCCAAATAATTAAATATAACCTTGCAACTATATGTTAGGATTCCAACTATCGGAACAAGAATGGTGCATTTCCAGACCCTTCAATTATAAGATTACCATTATTTAATGTGCAGTGCAAATATAAAAAAAAAACTACCTAAAAAATGCTGTTCCTGCTTTTATTACTTATGATGGGACTACTTCTCAAAGGAGACGAGAATGTGGAAAGTATTGCTGATACAGTTACCGAAGTTATCCACTGGAGGTGAAGTGTTAATCTTTTAGGAATATAGGAAATATTTTTTTATACCTAACAACTTAATATTTATTTATTGATAAGTTATAGATACTATGTATTTGAAATTCAGAGTAATCATTATGACAGCAGCGTTATTCTTATTGTATTCGGATTCTAACACAAATAAAACATCTCATTAAATTTTTGTTAAAATTATTAATTTTACACTAGAAAGAAAATTAACAATACACACAAAATTATTTAAAATTAGAAATAAATACAATTTACACATTTCCCATTATTACACTTATTTTCTTAATTTATTCATTTCTTATATTAACAATTTCAATTAATAATATAGTTCATTATTTAATTGGAACTCATTTTATAATTTTACTAATTATTTTTTTATATTTATTTGTGGAAAATGAAATATTAAATAAAAGCATAGGAATTGTTCTATTGGATAATAGCAGTAATGAAAAAATAAGTAGGAAAATTTCAAATGTATAGTTTCCAGATTTATTATGAGTTTTTTATATTAATGTACTCAATAAGTAGGTTTATTATGTTCGCTTGTACACGTCACAGTTAGCAGCAGACAGTAACAAACCTGACAACACTTCTGATTTCAGAAAAACATTACAACAATTTGTTTTACATTATATATTTCAATAATATAATAATCATTTATATTTAATTAATGACAAGGTTTACTTTTTAAATAAAACTATATGAGCCCTGTCCCGTTTCAATTAGCACACTTCTCATATTTATAGTGACTGTCACTACAAGAACAAATCATACATAAATCTGATAAATTCTTTTATTTTTTTAACCCTTTCACTTCCACTTTCATTAAAAAAAATACCATTGTAGTAGATTGTATGTTTTCTTTGTTTATTTTAAGTAAATTAAAATATTTTCATAGTATTTTTTATTACTCCAAGACATAACGTCCCTGTTCAGGGACATTACAAAAACAAAAATTTACTATGAAAATAAATTTTTTTAAATATTAATCTTTGAAAGTAATGCAAATAAAGTAAATAAACCAAAAAGAAAAACATTCTACCAAAATTAACAGATGTATACTTCAGGGTTAATTAAGACAGTGTCCCTCTGGAGGGACAAATACACTGAAAGGGTTAAATATTTACAAATTTTCATGAGTGTTTCATCACCTTTAACTTTGATAACGGCAATAATTCATTTAAACATTGTATTTACAAGTTCTTGAAAATCTTGTGCAGGGAACCTACTCCATATTTTTAGATTACCCATTTGAATTAATTCTGGCAGTGATCTTGTGGGTGCTGCACGCCTCTGCTTAAAAATTATCACCCCATATACAAAAAAGCATCTTTATTAAATGAACAAGAAACTAAAAAAAAAAATAAGCATTATTAAAAACTACAAAAAGTGCATCATTTGAAAATCCATATTCAAGCTCCAGATTTGTAAAATTAAAAAAATTTCAAATACACATTTAACTTGTTCGATTATGTATTGAATAAAAGGTCTGTTCCAACGATCAGAAACGAACCACTGGGTAGTACACAATTTTGCAGTCTCAATAAACTACTGTGCAGAATCCTGATGTCAGTAACTCATTTCTGAGCATTGTTGGAACAAACCTAAAGTAAATCGAAACCACTTAAAAACAAGCACAACATTTATACTCGAGCAAATTTTTAATTCCTATCAAAATTTTTAATTACTGAATATTTTGTTCTAGTTATATTAAAATTTAAAAGTTCTTACTCTTCATTATAATTATATTTTTTATTTTCCCTATATACCTACATACTATCTCTAACATTTAAAAAATTTGATGCCTAATTAAAGATTTCATCTAGCATTGCATAACGAAAAATGTTTTTCACATTTGTATAAATCTTCTACATCTGTCATATTAGGATAACAAGATTGTATCTAGACAGGTAGTTATTTTTTGGAGTTGAAGTTTGTATAGCCATTAACTTGTTTGATTTTCATTGTGTTTCTAACTCTAATTTAAGAGAAAATCTTAAGTGATAAAAAATTCAGAAAGAACTAAGCGACCTACATTTTTTAGAATATTTGATAAAGCATAGTAGTAACTGCCAGTTAAAACTGTGTTTCTAGTATTTAGTTTAGGTAACAGAGGCAAAGCTTGGAACAAAAAATACATACTTTTGTTAATTCAGAATTTTTAAATGTTGTTTTATATTATAAATCTTTCTAGGTATCCTCTATCATTTTTTTTATAATTTTCAATCAAAACTGTTTAAAAACAAAAAGTTTAATAAAAAAATACCCATTATATTTAATACTGTTTATGCTCTAAAACTCACTGTTCTTTTAATGGCAGATTTTTTAACCTCTGAGTAAAGTTATGCATAAGTATAATCTATAGCCTAATCAGCAAGTAGTTACTTTCAACTTTATTCAGAGGTAAAAACCTGGCCTTTAATCTTAATATAATTGTGGAGGATGGAGACTACATTTGCTATGGATTAGGGAATAACAAAGATATAACTACTATAATGACACTTGCTAAAAACTGTATAAGTTCTATGTACCTGCAGATAGAACCATGTGAATAACTTTAGTGCTTCGATAACACAACATTGATAATTAACAGATGAACATATTGGTCACAAAAACAAATTAATATATTCTACCAATCTCATTTTTTCCAAAAAGTACAGTTACAACCTTGTTATTCTTTGAGATGTATTTATTACTGATACTTATTAATAAAAATAATAATAATTGATATAGGTACTTACTGATCTTTGGAAACATATATACTCCAGTCCAGTGAGACTTCATTATTCTGGTATAATGCTACCTATTTCACAGAAATGTTTGTAATTCCAATCACTATGTATGGATTTGATTATAGTAGGTATAAAACTAAATGTTTATTGAATATCTTTAATCTGGGCAATGAAAATCACAAAACTCACTTTAAAAATAATAAGCTTCAATCTGAGTACCATAGTTAAGGTCCACTTCTTCATTTTATAATCAGTAACCCACTGTATTGCTGTTTTTGCCAAAACCAAAGGTAATATTTGAACACGAAACAAAATCAGCTGTTTTTTATAAACACCCCCATTTAACTTATTTAGTAGCAAGTCTCTGGCAGCAACTTGTAACTTAATTGGAGCATATTTATTAAATCTTGAACACTTTTTTTGATCGTATAAACGCACACATCAGTGTAGCTTCTTTAAAAAAAAAACACTTATAAGCAACCATCAATAACAATAAACTTATTTGTTGACCATTAATTTTTTCATCTGTACTTCTTCTGATAGTTTTGTCATTTTTCATTTCATATAAACTCGAATTTTCACCATAGAAGAACTATTTTTATGATTGCACTTTTTCTGACAGATAAAAAGATTGCCGCAATTTTCCGCCGTAACGACACTAGCGAACCTAGCGGATTTTGGCTAGGAAGTACGACCGGTTTTGGTATGTTTTTTTCAGGGAGTTGAAACACCTTTATAGTGCGCCGTGCCTAAGGGCCAGTGTAAACTCACTGATTGTTTCTCACGGTTTATTTAGAGATAATTAATATCCTCCTAAGAATTTTAATCCTCGAGGCCTTTAAAAACAGCGTTTCCACATTGACGTATGACATTTCTGATGAGAATCTTGAGAGAAATGAGTACTCACACGGTTTGAAAATAGGTCCCCACGAGGTCATGCATAGTGCATAGTAAATAAAAACCTATCAATAAAGCCCAAAGTCGAACGGTTTTTATTTACTGCGCATGACGATGACCGTAATATTACGGTTTTGTGAGATGTTGGGACAAAGCTGTGATGTGTACGGACCTGACATATTTCTTCTTTCATCTGAAGTTAGTGATATTGCCACGAATAAACTAGAAAAAAAGAAGAAGACTCTTATACACCCGTCTGTCGTAATAGTAATACTTGAAAAAATATTTAATTTTATAATAGTTTATTATTTAATAGAATGGCTCTCTTTATGGAATATCGACAATTTAATTAAACAAGTATATAACTATTTATATATTAGCTTCTAAAATAATAATTTTACTAAATTATCTGATAAATTCCTTAAAAATCTGTAGATTGTACACGTAGCCACTACTCCAGGGAAAAGCATAGGGGAAAAGCAAAAAGTTTGTGATTGTGATTTTGTGATTTTGCACACGTGAAGGTATGTCACATTTGTAAACTATTAGTTTTATTAATTTTATTATCAATAAATAATAATAAGTACATGATTGGAACTCAAAAAATAAATAAATTCCTTATTTTCCAGCTTTCTTTTGATTTTGCGATTGGACAATAGAATCTAACCTCAAATTTTAGCATATTGAAAATTGAATCAAAATGCCGCTTTCGTGTCGATTTTATAAAGAAAAATACCCTGAAGTGGAAGATGTAGTAATGGTAAATGTACGTGCTATTGCCGAAATGGGAGCTTACGTTCATTTACTAGAATACAACAATATAGAGGGTATGATTTTGCTCTCGGAATTGTCGAGAAGGCGTATCAGGTCTATTAACAAGTTGATTAGGGTAGGAAAAACAGAACCAGTCGTAGTTATACGAGTAGATAAAGAAAAAGGGTACATAGATTTGTCCAAAAGAAGAGTTAGTGCTGAAGACGTAGAAAAATGCACTGAAAGGTTTGCTAAAGCAAAAGCTGTTAACTCTATTTTAAGACATGTTGCTGAGCTGTTAAAGTATGAATCAGATGAGCAGTTAGAAGAACTGTATCAAAAGACAGCATGGTATTTTGAGGAGAAATATAAGAAAAACAAAGCTAGTGCTTATGACTTTTTCAAACAAGCTGTGCTGTAAGTATTAAATACCTGTGTATTTGGTTTTTAACTGAAAACTGTCCGTTTCTAAGATTAATTGTTGCTATAAGTATTTGAAAAACTAGATTTATTTATATTTTAAAAGAATGATGCAATACTTTTTGATAGCATTTGACTTATTTAAAGTGTAATTTAAAACCTAACCCTAAATTTGTTAGTTTATAATTTTATAAGAATATTGGGTAAACCAGCCGTTTACGACGCCGCGGATTGTGTACGAGCTAGTCTTGTGGTGTTCACTGGAATAAGGAAGTTTAATTTTTAACAAAAATATACTATAATAATTTTAGAATTTTTGATGTTTTTTTTTTTTCTGAAAAACTGATATTCCTTAAAGCAGAAGTAAAAGTTGGAAATGCTTTTGCCAGTTCTCCCACTTTATACACATAAATTGACAGGTTGGCAGCAGGAGTGCGTTTAGAAACCCCGCACGGCGCGTCTGACCACATGCATTAGAATAGGGCCCAGACGCGCCGTGCGGGGTTTCTAAACGCACTCCTGATCTCACTGAAGTGGACGCGATACATTGGCGTACAAAATTATTTTATAGATGTTAATAACAATTTCGAGTAAATAGTTTAATAAATTGTGAATAGCTGTTGAAATTTTGTAAAATTATAATTTGAATATTATAATACATGTTTAATAATTATTTATAATCCATAAATACATGCCATTGTCCGGTTCCGCCGATAACAATTTACAATTACTTATTCTATGAAACGACACTGGCAGGTAAACATTACTGTGAAATTCTCGGAGGCGCCCGAGGTTGTTTGACGTTTACCCCCTCTCTACCTACCAAAAGACTTTTCAACTTTTACTTTCTCTATACCCTTAACATTCAAAGTAGAAATGAATGATGCAAGTATGCCAACACATGCACAATACAGGGCAACCTAAACAGCAGGATTACCTTATATTGGAATGGTTTTATACATGAAAACAAATTGTGCCACCTTATTACAAATTATAAAAGGGATAAACAAATATAAGAAAATATTTATTAACATTTATATTTTGTAGTGATCCAACTATTTTGGCTGAATGTGATTTAGATGAAAAGACAAAAGAAGTCTTATTGAGCAATATTAAGAGGAAATTAACATCTCAAGCTGTTAAAATCCGAGCTGACATTGAATGTGCTTGTTATGGGTATGAAGGTATTGATGCTGTCAAAACTGCTCTAAAAGCTGGTCTAGCTCTTTCAACAGAGGAACTTCCCATTAAAATTAATTTAATTGCCCCTCCCTTATATGGTAAGTATTTGCCAATTTACCATAATATATCTTCTGCAACAATTGCAATTATTATGGGGTCTTAATTTTATTAAGTTAATTGTATTTTTAGTAATGACTACCTCAACACCTGAAAAGCAGGATGGACTGAAAGTTCTAAATGAAGCAATAGAAAAAGTAAAAGCCTCTATAACTGAATTAGGTGGTGTGTTCAATGTACAAATGGGTGTAAGTATAATTATTATTATTAGCAAATATTTTAATCAATTAAATGCAGTTGTAAAAGACTTATAGTGTGACTTTTAGCTCTAGCTCGATCCGTTGAATATATTTATTTAGGTATTATTATTAAAAGTTTCATAATAAATATGAAAGAACAATTATAAACTTAATAGGATACAAACTAAGAAAGTAAAAATAATTCAGAAAAACATTGATTTTTTATATTGTATTTGTATTTATACACTTTGTACCTAATTAATTAGTTTGAGACTAAATAAATGATTTATATATATTATGTTTAATTTATAAATAACATGATTAATTTATTATCAATAAAAAATAGGACACTTTTAGTTTGGTAATACTTACTTGATCCTGTTTAAATTTAAATGTTAAGTTAAAAAAAAAAAACAAAAAAAAAAAAACAAAAAAACGAAATAGAAAAATCAATGTTTTTATCATCATGTGCATCCCTAGTTTCATTTTATCCCTAGTTGATGAAAAGTTATAAGAAATAGTTAAATCTTCTCTGTATGTCTTTTATTTACATTGAAAAGTATTATATTTAATGGCATAGAATTGGATATTTTAATACCATTAAAAATTTTATATAAAAACCAAGTCAATTTTCCAATGTTTGCATGTTTAATTGGAGAATATTTTCGTTGTACCTTCTCATTGTGATTAATGCAATAAATGTAATTGTGAGAACCAGACAGAACAGCATTATTCTAAATTTGACTTGGCCAAAGTCGTATACAATAATTTAAATAATGTATTAACAGAAATGTATCTTCATGTCTACTGATCCTCTGAACAAATCCAACATTGTTGTTACATTTTCAAGGCTTCAACCACTGTACTCGCCTTCAATTTAAAAATTTATATTTTACATAAATAAATCTTCAATAAAATTTAGGTTTACTTGTTTATTTTTAGCCTAAAGTAGTAACAGCTACAGATGAAGCAGAACTTGTTAAACAAATGGAAAGGGCAGAACTTGAAAATGCTGAAGTTGCTGGTGACGATGATGAAGAACAGGAAGAAGGTCAAATATACAGTGAAGAAGAGAAAGATGATAAACAAAATTCTGGTGGAGAGGAGGACGACGAAGAATAAATTAAGTTTTTACTATTTGAACGATAAGAATAACTGTAAATTTAAGGGAGTATTTAAAACAATTTATAACACGTATCGCGTATTTTTTTTAATTGTTTGTCTTTGTACATGATTGAATATAAAGATATAATTAGAAATGCTGTACTTTATTTGCCATGATTCTCATTCCAAATGACCCAGATTTTTATTTCTAAAATTAAAATTACCAGTAAGTTTATCAGCTGCATATTCAAATTAATTTTAGTATTAAATCCAATTTGTTGAAATACCCTACAAAGCAGGAACAGTTTCAGTTTGAAGATATGATTAATTAAATTTTCATATTAAAAATGTTGAGTAATACAGTGCTTATTTTTTCATGTTAGACATAGGACTAGTACACAAATTAATAAAATGGCAACACGGCAACAACCAGTGGTCGCGATAGACTAGAATTAGAAAATATGGTGGTGAGATATTAGCTGAACCGAATATCGGTGACTAAACCAGAGAACATAGCTAGGGGATATCGTAGTTATCACATATTCACTGTAAAAGCACGGCTATGCCCAATACAAAATAAGTACTGTATTTTGAAACTGGGTTATGTTTGCAAAATCAGTTTTAAATGAAAATGCGAAAATACGTAAGCCTCACAGAAGCGAAACTGGTATCTCAATAATCTCTATTCTCTTCTACTCTATAGAATATTCTAAATAATTTGTTTCCTGAGGACTTGTTCATTTTTAACCACATAACATAGGTATCACAGCAACAAACTATAGGTCTGTGATCATAGTATTGCAGTGGTATTGGGGGTAATTACTCCCGACAAGAATTTTTAAACCTTATTTTTTAAAAAAGAGGTAAATAAAACAAGGGTGGTCCTTAAGATCTCACAAGAGTAATTTAATACGACCGGTTTCGAGGAGATCAGATCCTCATCATCAGGTATGGTCCGTATTACTCATCTATTTAAGACTAAGCTTAGAGAAACCATGGAAATGAAACACACATACACTCAACACAAATGTATAAGGCCCGAGTCAAGTAAGTTCCCATCCTGTAAACTGGATCGAAACCTGCTAACTCCTCTTATAGTAATCAAGATCAATAGATTTATATCAGAGAGAAGACATTAACAGAGTGACAATTCTAATACAAATTTCTGGAAGCATGTTCCATGCGCGTTGACTGTGACGACACGCTTGGCAACGAGCGGGAACTAGATATTTACCGGTAATGCAGATTTTCTTTAATTTAAATTTAGGCGGCAGCATTGAAAAACTTAGCAATACAAATTTGTAACTTTGTACACAAACTCGATATTTTTTGCAAAATTGCAAAAAATATCGATTTAGGTACAATGTTACAAACTCATTTACTACAAATTTATATTTTGTAAAGGTAATGTCATTAAACAGAAGGTATTAAGTAAATGTACATAAAGAACACATTTTTTATTGCAGCAGTGACACAAAAAATCTAAAAATGATCATTAAAATCACTCACAAAATACTGAAATAAAAATTCTATGGTTTCACAAAATAGTAAAAAAATCACTTAAGTCACTCACAGTAATTTAAAAAACCATTGCTTTTACTTTATTTGTCAAGAATATTTTGTCGCATAATTTTAAATAAACTGTTGGATATTTTAGTACCATTTAATATTCATAAATATAAGGAAGTATTTCAAGCTTTAAAAAAGAAAACATTCAGAAAACGCCAAAAGAGAATATATGAATATGAGACTGCTATTTAAAACTATGATAACTTTAATATTATAATATTCATCTCATTATGTTGTACCTAAAAAGTAACTCCAATTTTTAGTCGCCAGCACATAAAATTGCCTTAGTATCCTGACCTGCAGTGGATTCTCATCTTTCAATACAGCATATTATGTTGAGACACCTATCTTCATCGACAGACTGCCATTCTTATGTAATGTCTTTATCTATTCAACACGTAACGTTTTAAGTTCGCACATATAAGAATCCATGTTCTGATCTATTCATTCTGAATTCCTTTTTTCATAGCATCCCCTCTTGTCTTGGGTTTGGACATGAGACATGATTAAACTGAAATAAATACAGAAATTGGTTAGGCCACGTTGCATGGACTGATATAAAGATAATAAGGATTTACACATAGTGTGAACTTCTAAGTATAACAAAGAACTACTTTATTAAAAATTTGTAGTAGAAATATATTTATTTCCTACCTTAATATATTCAATTCATGTATTAAACACGATTAAATAAATTTCCAGAATTTTATTTAGTTATAGGTTATGTTAATTGTTGAAATTATGGAACAAGGTACAAACAAATAGCATTTATAAGACATTACACTGATTACGCTATTGGTTGAAATGTGACATGACCGATTGAAATATGTTAATGACCAATTATAAGTGACTGTCATAGTTTATGGTCGTTGAGTAAGAACTACCTTCACGTAATTGTCACTATTGTCAGTCGTTTATAGTTCAATGTTGAACCACCATGCGCGATGCGCAACGAGTGCCAAAAATCGGTCCAAAACGCGTAGACAAGTTTTGTATATGATTGAAACCATCTGCTATGTCTTATCTCTGATTTATATGCCATGCCTTCTAAAAGGGAATGAAGGATGACATTGACATACTATCATCAAGTGTTGTTCCTAGGGATTTTGGAATTGTACAACTCTCAATGTCAAAATTGTACACTTTTATGCTCGATTGTACAACTTCTTCTTCTTTTTTGTTAAAAACTTTATTTCTTCGTTTTTTTTTAAAGGATCTACCTGATTGGACACAAACGGCGCCAAATTTGAATTTTTAATTAGGTAAAAGACCTTCTGGACAGAAGTAAATGGCAAATAAAAATGTCTTTGATAAAATGTAAACAAAAACGAATTTATTTTTAACATTAAATATAGGTACTCGTATAAATCAAAATATCACTCAAGCTAGTTAACTTTTCATTTGCAACATTTTTTCTACAACCTAGAATATGAAAAAAAAAAACATAAATAAAATAAATTAAGAAAGTGAGGTATAAAAAACTAAAAAATAACACTCTCGAAAAATACAAACTTCTGGGCAGAATTATCAGTTTAAATTCATATGTTTTCATCTAAATAATTTTTATAAGTGGATTCATTATAATTTAAAGCCTCTCGGCTTGCACGCCAAGACACAGAACCACCTTTTACCAACTTCATTGCATCTTTTACATTTAAGATTGCGGAACATGTTTTTACTAACAGTTTATTTCTAATAGACGTTTTAATTAGATTTAATTCTGAAAATACTCTCTCTGCTGTGGCTGATGAGTGGGGTAGTGACAGTATTATTTTGACTACTTTAATAAGATTGGGAAACATAAATTCATCTAGTGAATTTTTAGCTTTAGAGACTTTTTCCCAAAAAAAATCTAAAGAACAAGAGTCATTATTACTTATCCCCAAATCAGTCTCACTTAGCATTTGCCATTCTGTGTTTACAGCTTCTACATCCAAATCAATATCAGGAAACAAAATTGAAAAGACAGCAATTGATTTTATTTCACCAGACATAGCTGTTTTAACACAAAAATTAGCAGCATATTTTAAATGTTGATCTTCAAAGTTGAAGCGTTGTTTAATCTGATTTGCTAATTCAATAAAAAAACTAAGTACATGCACTCTAAAACTGTGAAGATCCTCTTTTGGTATCTTATCAAGATTCTGCATGAGGAAAATATCAGATTTTGCCCCGATATACAAATTCTCAATCAATACATAATTGGAAGGATTGTGTATATTGATCTCTTGAACCTTATTAAATTTACTTCTGTTATCTTTTTTTATAAAACATTTTAAAATAGTGTTATACAAAGCTATCACCCTAGAAAGCAAAATTGGAATTTTCGGTTTCTCGCTTTGTAATTCCACATTCAAATCAGTCACCAGTTTTAAAATATATGACAAGAAAAGTAGGTACAGTCTATATATAGGATTATTTAAAGCATTCAAAACAGATTTTGCTTGTGGCAAGTTATCATTGGCAACCGCTCTTGAAAAAAATAATTTTAAAGATTCCCAATGCCCTAATATTCTGTCGACTACAGCCTTAAAAAAAAAAATTAAATTATATTCCTATTAGCTTATTATACTACTTACAATCAAAGATAACCAACGGGTCTGGCTAGGGTATAACATTTTATGTGGCCTTTCATTAAAAAATACTTGACATTCCTGTAATTCTTCTTGTCTTTTATTACTATTTGAAAAATATGAATATATATCTCGTGTAAATTGTTCCACAGTATTAGGTAATTTTTTTGCTGCAGAGGAGGTACACAGATGCAAAGAATGACAAGTACATCCTTGCACATAAATATGAGGCACAATATCTCTGAATCTTTTTTGAACGCCTGATAAGTGTCCCATCATTGTGCTGGCGTTATCAGCAGCTAAACCAATAATATTTTTTAAAGGAATATTATTTGAGTCAAAAAATTCTCTAATGCAGTTAAATATTGCTTCTGCTGTACACTGTTTTATTTCTAATAATTCAAGAAATCTGTCTTTTACAGTCCCTTCATTCCAATATCTCACAACAAGGGCTAAACATTTTTTTGTACCAACGTCTGTTGTCTCATCAATTATTATTGAGAAATTGTTCTTTCTTAAATCAAGCAATATTTGTTTTTTAAAATATGGTGCCAAAACTTCAACAATTAAACCCGTCACTTTTTTTCTTTTCATATTCACTCCACTAGCTATTAATGAATCAGGGTAAATATTTTTATTTAACAGGGGAAGTGTGTCTATTAATAGAAATGATAAATTGTGTTCACACATATAACAACACATTTTTAGTTCCGCTTCTTTTATTTGTAAATCCGTATTTGTCAGTTTTTTTTTTAGAAATTTGTCAATATTAACAGTCGTTTTAGCTAGACATATATTATTTATATGGGTTATACTATTGCTATGTCGATTTAGGTGAAATCGTCCACCTGCCAGTTTGAGGGAGCATACTTTACAAAATACAAATTTCTTCGTAGAATCTATCCATGAATATTCATTGGCTAATTTTTCAATTGATGATGGAATATATTTTTTCCATTTTCGTTTGGATCTTTTGTGTGTATCCTGTTCATTTTCCTTTTCACTTTTTTCAAAACTATCTGTTTCAATTACTACTTCATGTTCGTATATATTTTCATCCATTTCAAATCCATACTCATGAACTGCATTTTCAAAGCCATAATCATGATCTGCATTTTCAAAACTAGAAGTGGATGCCAGTGATGTATCATTTTGAGTTTCGCTTATTTTTATTAAGTACCTATAAAAGTGGATTCGCATTTTTTAATAATTAAAAGTACAATTAAATAAAGATTCACTTACTTATCCATATTTATATTCCTTAAAAATTGATTATATAATAGTAGTTTTTGGTTCTCGCGTTCGGGAAGGTATCCTATTGGGAGTGTTGGGTTTCCCCGTGGTCTGTCTCACAGAACACTTACTCGTCTGTCTGTGTTCTGTGAGTACTAACTGACAACTGACAACAAGAGTGACAGGCTAATAATTGACATCTGCCAGTCTCATCTTTTTAATTTTCAATAAACATAAACATGACCTATTGCATAGTAAAACATACAACCACTTTGCGGAAATACACATTTCGTAATAAAAATGGTAATACAAAATTGTACAACATTTCCGACTTTTTCCGAGAGTGCGTACCACAGTACAACCACATGAGTGATTGTACCACATTTTGTACAATTGTACAACCAGGAACAACACTGATCATCATTTAAAGGGGCGTTTGATTTGAAACTCGATCGAGGAGACCGAGAAGTAATGACGTCACAATAGAGCATTGAATCAAATCAAATAAAACAGAGTAAAAAACATAACCTCGCTTTTTTGTGATTCTTGTTTCTGGTTTGTGCGCATAGCCCTCAGAAGGTCTAGATACCGCATCGTAAAAACATTTTGACCCCCCATATGATGGGCGCCATGATAAATAAATGTCAATAAATTTTAAGTTGGCACTACTGACAAGACAGAATCGGCGCAAGTTTAAAGCCTTGGTTTCTTTGAACACTCCGTCGCGATGAGCAGATACTCCGTCGACCGCTGAGGACAGCGATTTTCGCCCAAGGTGGTTTGTTTAAATATAGAAAATGAGACTTCCTTTATGTCTGTATGTGCTGTTTATGTATTATGAGTAGAAACGAAAGGTACTAAAATAAATTGGTTCGTTGTTATTTTTGTTGGAAGAGGAGGAAGAAGAAGAGGAACTGGCAATTGCAACAGTTAAAGTTTCAATTAAGCCAGTGGATAAGTTTATTTTTGTGTCGCAATACAGAAGGTGCCTTTAATATCACTGTACTGTTGAGTTTTGTAAAGGACGACATTTCCTGTCACACTGTATAAAGGAGGATGTTGTCGAACCAAATCTATTAAAATTTCATGATCTGTATGTGTGAATTTGTCACTAATTGTTTAAAAAATAATAACAATATAATTATTTGTATTCACACACTGTCTCCGCACACTCCGACGATTCCGCCGATATCAAACTCAACAGATATGAACCGACTAGTCGCGACAAATCAGCGGCATGACGCCGTCCTGCTCAGCTAAGCGGATTCGAGAAAACCGTTCCCATTTAAATACTCTGGTTAGATAAAATCGTCAAAACGCGACGGTCGACGGACAGTCCGCTCACCGCGTCGGAGTGTTCAAAGAAACCAAGGCTTTAGTAATAAGCGTAAGATCGGCGTTCGACGTATATAATCGATTTTATTATCTGTTGTGTTGTTTATTTTGTTCTTCTAGTAAAGGTTTTATTTAAAACATTATTTTTTAGTTTAGTCGTTTAGTGTTTTATTTTAATAAAAAACATTTGTGGTTTGGTGTTAAATTTTTACAGGATTTTCATCTCTTTTTGTTTTGTACGTGAATGTAACAATGCATCTAACGGTAGAAGATACAAGGAAGGAATAACATTTCATGTGTAAGTTTTCACAAATATTTGTGTATTTACAAAATCAAATAATTTGTATGTTTTGTTGTAGCATACCAAAAAATGTTAGGAAAGAATAACTGATAGCCATAGGAAGACCATTGAATCATTTTGTGACTTTAGTATAAGCCCAGAAAATTTGGGGATACTAGCTGAAACGGCAAATGTGTTATTGGCTCCTTGTTAGTGACTTATTGTATAATTTTTCCAACACAAGTTCCATGATCCTTTGAACTTGACTGCACCGTACTGATGAACACCAATAGTCAGAAAAACGTGTCGACCGTTACTTCTTTTTTACTTTTTTTTATTCGGAAAATGTCCACTATTACTACCTTGATACAATAATATTAGTTCCGTTCTAAGTAGGTACATATTATAGTTTGTATGTTTTATGCTTTATTTTATTATATGTAATAAATGATAGGAAATATACTTTTATAGTAAATAAATTGATTAAAGCAATATGTAAGAATAAGTTTATCTAAGGATTAAATTGTAATAGCAATTTTTCATATCCATTGTTTATTAATTTGTTTCATTTAATTCTTTCTTATTGAGTTAGTTATTTCATATAAATATGCGATACTTGTAAAATGTAATATTTTCTTTTAAATAGGTATATATTATGTTCGTATAAAATATTGTTCAGTTAATAAAAACAGAAATATTTTGTCTTTTATTCAAAAGAAGTTTGTAAATTTTTCAAAATATATTTACCTACCCCAAAAAAAGATTAATAAAACCAGTTAGTCATATACACATTTTCTATATATTTATAGAGGTGCTTTTTAAATAACTTTCAATACATTCGAAATCTGTGGTTTTATTAAACTCAATGTAACAAATAATAATAGGTATTCTCAAAAATATTTAAAAATAAAATCGAGATGGGACTCTTGTATAATTTAGTGACTATTCGCCTATGGTTAGTGCACTGCTGTATGTCCCTGGGTTTTCTACATTAGAACAATACTGCTTCTCCACTCTAGCAGTATTTTTTGCATCTCAGATTATATTTATTAAAAAACCAAGGAATTGTTTTGGGCCTATTGCTGTGCCCTTTTCCAACATTCCCAAAGTTTTTTTTTTACTTTCTGCTGATTGGATCTCCGATAGCGACAACTCCATTTCTTGTTCCACTAGTTTTTTATCAAATTTTTAAAATAACTTCTATATATTTATCTTTTGCAATGACTTCGCTTACCTGCTTCATAATCTCTTCCCTATGCCCCAATTTCTCTAACAGGTGAGATCTTATACTCGCTCTATTAAATCAAATTATCATTATAGTTTATTTGAAAATGCTTGGTAGCACAGTTTTTATGGCAAAGGTCCAAATTTTTATATAATTTTGCTATTATTCATTTTCAAATAAACTATAGGAATAGGAGTAATCTATTAGTTTTTCTAAAAATACCTTGTTACCGATGTAAGTATATCTTTCCCTAGTTAAAAAATTCGATTTTTTATTTTCATAATATAAATAAATGACCGGTTAACAATCACATTCTTTTAAATAGTACATTTGACATTGAAGTAGGTATTTTCTCCATATTGCCAAACAGGAACAGATGGTTTACTTGTAATTTGAATTATATTACATAAATCTCACTGAATTTCTCTATAATTCTCATAGCAATATGTACACAAACCACTTATCCAATAATATATAACCATGTAAAAATAACATTTCAAGAACGAGAAATTTTATAAAACCGGTCCTGTCTGAACAGATCTAGGAAAATCAAATAGGTTTGTCAAAGTTTTGTTCTTAATTTGAAATTAGAAATTGTGCGTCTCACTCACTTATAACAAAGTGCAGATTATCGGTGTTCACGTATTACAGAACACACAAACTAAAAATCAGTGTAGCCAAAACATAAATTTACCTAATAACATGGCGACAAGCTTGAATGGGGTCATTTTTTTGTATTGACAGGAGTGCGTTTAGAAACCCCGCACGGCGCGTCTGGGCCCTATTCTAATGCATGTGGTCAGACGCGCCGTGCGGGGTTTCTAAACGCACTCCTGTAT
Organism: Psylliodes chrysocephalus; assembly: GCA_927349885.1. Classification (NCBI taxonomy): domain Eukaryota; kingdom Metazoa; phylum Arthropoda; class Insecta; order Coleoptera; family Chrysomelidae; genus Psylliodes; species Psylliodes chrysocephalus. The sequence continues at coordinate 85,791,066 of OV651813.1, read as the reverse complement.
ACGCCAAGCGGTATCTAGACTTTCTGAGGGCTGTTTGTGCGTCAAAATAGTTAGAAAAAAGTAAAGAAAATTAAAAAACTTTTAATAATAAGGGGTAATGGCCCTGAAATACAGCATATACCACAGATGACCGCTTCGCTTTCATACTCCATGACAGTGATTACTGGTGATTAGATTTGGACATAGAAAATGTATTTTCGAAACACACATTTTTTTATGACGAATAATTTTAGATATAAGACAAAAGCGGCTAAGTAATTTGTTGACTTCTTGTCTGTTCTTTAATTTTGAGATTCAAATTTGTTTGTAGCTAAATTAAAAAGAGATAGGTAGAGACAAAGACAAATTTCTCCCTCTTCTCAATCCTTCTGCTCTGAGTACATGGAGCTCGCTCTATGTTCTCGCTCCAAAGCAAAACAAACACTTTAGGGATCTCTCGGAGTGCCAATTCAAACACGTTTGCAACGCTCGGAAACCTCCGATGATCAAATCAAACGCACCATAAACAGGACATTGCTGAAGGCTTACCCCTGTTATTTCGTTTGTTTGTGTATCTTGTGTGTGTCCATTCCTGTTGTGTCATTCCAGTCATGTAAAAGTTTTCCTAGTCTCCTAATTTGGTTACTAGAGGGGCGTTTGATTTGAAACTCGATCGAGCGAGCGTCGAGGAGACCGAGAAGTGATGACGTCACAATAGAGCATTGAATCAAATCAAATAAAAGAGAGTAAAAAATATAACCTCGCTTTTTGTGATTGTCAAAATCACAGGTCAAAATAGTGAGCAAAAAGTAAAGAAAATGGAAAAACTTTTAATAATAAGGGGTAATGGTCCTGAAATGCAGCATATACCACAAATGCCCGCTTCGCTCTCATACTCCATGCCTGTGATTACTGGTGATTAGATCTGGACAGAGAAAATGTATTTTCCAAACACACATTTTGTGTTTTTTATGACGAATAATTTTAGCTATAAGACAAAAGCGGCTAAGTAATTTGTTGACTTCTTGTCTGGTCTTTAATTTTGAGATTCAAATTTGTTTGTAAGTTAGTTAAAAAGAGATAGGTAGAGACAAAGACAAATTTCTCCCTCTTCTCGATCCATCTGCTCTGAGAACATCGAGCTCGCTCTATGTTCTCGCTCCAAAGCAAAACAAACACTTTAGGGATCTCTCGGAGTGTCAATTCAAACACGTTTGCAGCGCTCGGAGATCTCCGATGATCAAATCAAACGCACCATAGGTGGACCTTCTCCAACTAGTAGTCTGATCTGTTCGGAAGCAGGAGGTACTTTTCAAACATAGCAAATAATATTATTAATAATAAACACTATTTAAAGATAAATACATTTTTGTAATTGCCCCTTACCTTTCTCTTACACTTAGATTATACAAACCTTAGATGGAACATAAGACCACAAAGCACGTATCTTCTAGAGACCCCACGCCAATGTTAAACTTTTAAACCAAATTAGCGCCACCTTGTGTTTGGAGCTGGAACTAAAATGACAATTGACAGATGGCGGTAAATTCAAATTGTAATTTTTAGGAGTAGGTAGTAGTTTTAAATTAAATTTTAAATGATTTCCACATAAATTATTTTATAAAATAAAGAATGGAACAAGTAAGTTCGAAACTTTTATTTTACAAAATAATTTAGGTCGATTATACCAAATTTGAGGAATTAATTTGTTATAAGCAGGGGTCTGATGTGGAGAGTTGGTTCTGCATATTATTATTAAATAAATATAAGATATATCAATAAATAATTAAATAGAACATTCTTAAAATATGTTTATTAATAACTTAAATAAATATTATTAGATAAAAATAAATACAAATAATAATACATATTTAACGAATACTTACTCTCAAATCTTTAAAATACCTATCAATAATTTAAATGTGAAGTAGAGACTAGGATATTACATTTTATTAACACTAAAATAATATATTTTATAAATGTCTTTTAAACCGAGGACAAATGTAATATAGGTATTGTATTAAAAGGTGAATCATTTTAACTATTCATTCAATGATAAATAGGTATTTTCCTTCCAAATACAGATGGTGGTATTACTCCACTGCTTTGTGTATTACTCTCTTATGTGAAAAATGATTTCGGAATCTAGTCCAGTGATAAATTGATTATCAATTAGTTGTTATACCCGTTTGTCTTTTTATGATGCAGATGCATCGTGAATCAATAAGTTTTTCTCGAAGTTTTCAACGTAGCACCCACAGGTAGCACCAAAATTATTGCAAAACACAGTAGCAAATAGAAAAGCAAAACATCACAATTTTGCAAATAACTAAGACGAAACTATAAACAGAAACCAAAAGCCAAAGCCAACAAAAAATCACTAAAATCAGACGGAAAAATGAGATTAACCAAAAACATAAATAAATACACGTCACATCTTTGGAGTCTTTGGTTAAGTTTTTCTCCCATAAAGCTTAAAAATGGAGTAAGAAATCAGAATTTTACCAGTAGCCCCATCTAGAGTTTGGAGCAAATAGCATAAAAAATGTCAGTTGTCGGTTTTGACCTTGGTCATTCACGTGGAACCTCTATGTGCTTTGTGCATAAGACACTGCGCATAATCCCATTTCGAAATTATTCACACCCACCAATCACAGTTGAAAACATCATATGTCAGAGCGCTGTCCATCCAAATGTTATGTGTCAACGAGGATTAATTTAGTATTTTAGTGACTTAAATTTTGGAAATTAACGTTGAAAATGCCAAGATGTGTTGTAAAAAGCTTTATTTATTGCTGCGTTTGAGAATCCACATCGGATGCATTTTTTACATCTCGAGCGTTTTTTTATCCACATCGGACACATCTGTCCCATTACATTTACGTATACTGAACCACGTGATCAAAGATTTTTTACATCTCAGATGCATCCGATGTGGATTCTCAAACGCAGCATTTAATGAACCTGCGAAATGTGACGGAGATAAAATAAACTTACATTTATTTCGGTGAGATATTTAATTTTTACGGATTCAGTCGACGTCCATATTTGTTGATTTGAAAATAAACAGAATCGGACTTGGTACATGTTATAAGTAGCAAATGAAGGTTATTATTATAAACTATTTACTATTTCTTGTTTCATGGGGAATCTTTTTTTAGGAAGTGAAAAGAGAAACATACAATCAAATACAAAAATATCAATTTCATTGCCAATTTAATCGTTTCAAACTTCACAACTGGTTTCAATAGTTTTCTTAAAACTATTTATTTAGTAATTCTCTATATAACAGTGTTACTCAAAGTGTGCTCCGCGGAGCCCTGGGGCTCCGCAAAGACTTTGTGAGGGCTCCGCGAAGAAAATATTCACAATAAAAAAAACAGTACTATCGCCACAAAATGGAGGGACCTGGCTTGAGAACCTTTTTTTGAGAAGTAATTTTTTTAAGTTACTAATTATTTTTTATGGGTGAAATGGATTTGGGATAATTCTTGCAAGAAATCTTTGGAATAAATCAAAAATAAATTAACAACAAATGATGTTCTTGTGCATTTTCAGCCTGAGTTGCCGATTAAATTATTCGTAGATGCATCAAATGTGGGAATAAGGGCCATGATATGTCATGTTTTTGAAAAAAATATTGAGAAATCTATAGCTTCTGCTTCGCGTACCTTATCAAACTCCGAACAAAAATATTCCCAAATTGAAAGAGATGTCCTTGCAATAATTTTTGGCTTAAATAAATTTATTGAATATTTACATGGACATTTTTTTATCCCAGTTACAGATCATTTACCTGTGGTAACTATTTTAAACCCAGCTAAATGTTTACCCCAATTTTCAGCCAACAGGCTACGTCATAGATAAATTAATATAAAACAAGATGAATTTATTAAATGCCCGCCACTGTCAACACGGCGTAGTTCCCAGCATACTATTAGCGCCACCATCGCAATAGTATGAAAGCGATGTTGCCGGTTTCCGTAAACTTTCATGAGATGATAGTTATTTCAAATTCATTTTATTTTAATTTTTTATCAATCTACATGCGCACCATACAATGTCCATACTATTGCTGAGATTTTTAAAAGACGGGATTGACAACCTTGTAAAAAATGAAAAACGTGATGGCGGAAGGCGGGATATGATGATAAAATAAAACTTATTCATGGTGTAAGGATACAGGTGAAGCGGTGCGCAGGTTTTATGACGTCAACATCGGTATTGCCACGGCCGCCTATACACTGCCATGCCATTCCATGGCTTTGTTTACATTTTCTAATGATTGTCAAGAAGTTTAACTTTTATTTCCTAGTTCTATAATCATTATAAAACTGAAAATATATTTAGAAGAAAATAACAACTGCGTCAAATAACATCAAGTTATGCTCAATAATACTTACAAGAAAAGTCACTATAGGCAGATAGACGCTTGTACAAAAGTAATGCCAAATAAAAAAAATATTTTGTGCTTTTATACAAAAAAAGTAGGTAATTTATTTCGAATTTAGCCATGGTGTAAGGAATTTAGCCTAATATAGTTTCTCTCTGGCGTAAAAAAGATAGTGTTCATCAGAAACTGAATTTTTCCATCACAAAACTTGGAAGAGGATGTTACATCTAGGATTTAAATCTTCATACCTAGCATTGCTATCTGATAGATTGAGATCAAGATGATAGCCAAAACGTACCTAAACTTACAGAGACATTACCATTAAAAAGTTTTAGTGGCTCAGCAGGGATAAAAATTGGAACTAATAAAAGGCATACACAAATAACTAATTTAAATGTAAAACTGAAATATGTAGTGTCCCCTGTATAGTGGAAAAATGTTTAACCTCTTGCCAATTAATTAATAATAGGAAGTGCTGACTCATTAAATATGTTTAAAAAGCAAGAAACTCTTGCTCAAAAAGGTATACTACAAAGTGGATAAATTTTTCCGATTCCTTGAATTAAGTAGTTCATTTTAATTTATGTGTATACTCCTGTATATATATTTCTCGATTGTCATATTTGTACTTAGGTTGTGCATTTTTGTTTTTATATTATATTTTGTCTTGATATTAGAATTTAAAAAATTTTAAAATAAAAAATTTCATTTATGAATAAGTATTTTGTTTGTTTCTTTTCCTTTGAATTTTAACTTATGTTATCTATCTTTGTTAATAAGAATGTAATTAATTCTTCAACAATAAATAATTTTGAATCGATTCAAGTAAACTTGTGTATAATGTTAACGAATGCTGAACAATAAAATTAAGGTGAAATGAATTTTATTATGATCAGTATATTTTTTTAGTCGCCAATTTTCTTAAATAATCAGTTTGGAAGTATGTGGTCACTTTTATAGATTATAAATGTAATAATTTAATTTTAAATTAGTCATCAAACATGGATATCAATAACTTGTATGCACAGATCAATTACTTTCTTGTATGGTTGGGTGCTGGTAAACCCCTTTATGTATTTAATAAATAGAAACACTTGGCAAAACATACTTTATTTTAATAAAAAGCACAGAGGTGTTATTTTAAATTGATTTATTTATGTTTAAAAATGGTTTATACATAATGTTTACTTCTTTATCTTGCTTAACACTTTATAATGTATATTTATTGTTCTAAATTTAAACATTTAGGCCAGTCTCTTAAGGTAGTAAACCCAGGTAAAGGATAATGAACAGTTCTTAAAATCTATAAGCCTTAGGACGAATGCTTCTTAGGGAGATTGTGGATGCTATGTCATCTGAACTTCAACGAATTCTTTTTTTATTTTCATTGTATAAAACATTTATTTGACCCAGAGTGAAACATTTACTTTACTTTCCTGAATTTCCACTTGAGAATTATTTTTCAACTGGCTAATTTCTTCTTTCAATGAAAGTATTTCTATATTTGATTTGTTGCATTTTTCAGTAATTTTGTTTAGTTCTTCACGAAGACTCTTAATAGTTTTCTCTAAAATAATAATTTAATTTTTAATATTGAAATAAAAGCATTTATCACTTCAAAGTTTAATATTTAATAAAAAAATTGTTTTGAAATGATTGTAATGTTAATTAGTATATGCTAAGTTGTGTAATTTTCTTTTCAAAGCCACATTTTTTGTTAATAAGGTAAATTTGTACATACGTTTCTAGTTCTGATGATACCAATATATTTTGAGTGTCTGTTTCCAAACTTTGATTCTCCTTGTCCTGGTCTGCAGTTGACAATTGTCTGGAATGCCCCGAAATATTAACAAAGCTCTCAATAAATGTTTGTCGATATCTTTTTGCCTGCCTTCTTAATCTATCTTCACTTTCTGCAGACAATTGTCTTTTTTTCAATGGGAGATTTTCAGTAGGAACTGCTGTTTGTTTTAAGTTTCTACCAGTCTTAGTGGAGTAGTTTAATAGCCTCTGTTGTAAGGGTATTTCAAAACTATCCTTCGAAAAATGTATGGAACAAATACAAGCTTAAAAAAGAAACAAGACAAAATTAATCATATTCAAGTTAGGTTTGCAAAAATCATACCATTTTTCAAATTAATTGTATCTTTTCACCCTCAACCGTTGACCCAGGCTTTGGCTATATCTGTTTTCGGAAATCCAAAATACTTAATATTTGTTCTCTTTGTTTTTCTTAAATAGTTCTTGCTGCCAAACACTGCACAACCTGGCATTTTGTTAGTAACTACACACCCTAAAATATAGTAGATTTTAATGTATCAATAATATAATAATAATAATGATATATTAAAATAACAATAATGAATATAAACTATTTCTTTTATCTTTAAAATACAACAAAAATGTTACATAACCTAACTTTATATCAATTACACTACCAACTTAATTAGAAATTAATTTAATAATACGTACCAATAATTTCTAAACAGGCCTATTGATATATAGAAATGATATTAAATATTAAGATAAATATATCTATAAACTTCTAAACACTACCAGGAAAATATTAGAATAACTTTAAAAGTCGCTTTTTAACATTGGAGACATAGGCAAAACAAAAATATGCTCCGCAGGTGACGTCATGCGCAAGAATGACCAAATTTCGTACCGCTTACCGCTTCACCTGTATTCTTCCACCATGAACTTATTTTTATTTTATGATGTAAGTTACATAAGGCGAGTTCGGTCAGTCAGGGGCTGGAGCGGGACAAATTTTAGGGTGCTTTTAAATGACATTTAAGCGTGTTAAACTGTCACTAATCGGACTAAACCGAACGCTAAAAGAGTCGTTTGGAGTTAAAAGTGTTAAAGGAGTTAAAGGAACGTTGCAAACCGAACGCAATAGGTCTGTTCGGGTTATTTAAAATATATTGAAAACTATCAGAGGACTAGTTGACCAGTGGACAGTTTGATAGTTGTGTGCGACGTATACTTTAGAATTGAACTGTTCCACTAGTTCTCGGACGGTTTGCATCGAGTTTTAAGGAAACCCGAACAAACCTTATGATAGGTAGGTAAGTTATTTTTAGGTTAAGAAACAAACGGTGCTGATTTGATGTAATTAGTAAGTATTAACTTTAATTTAATATTAAGTATTTAAGGACTTTGTTTATCATTGTTTTCTTAGCCTTAACGATATATAGGTATCTAATTTCATATTTCAACAATTCCTTTTCTAATATTTGAAACAAAAATGTCTGGCCCGGGTATAGTTAAGTATTCTTGTTCAGCTCCTAATTGTTTAAATAAGTATTATTCTAATATTCAGCAAGTTGGTTATTCAAATAAAGCATTTTTTCATTTTCCTTCTGATGTTAAAGTTCGCCAGAACTGGTTTAAGAATTTAAATTTAACTTTAGATGATAATAATACTCGCTATCTTTGTGAAGATCATTTTTTGCCAGTCTTTTAGTAAGGTTTCCTCAAAACGTAAACGACTAGTTGTACATTCTGTACCAATTTCTTTAGATAATTATGCATCCAGTTCAAATATACAACCCGAGAGCCAGATTTCAGAATATATTGAGGCTGAAGCACAAACACAGCAGCATAAGATAGATTTGCTAATCAGCAACGAAAATCAAGAAATTAGTTGCAAACGTAAACTAAATATTAGTGATGTACAATTTGAACAACCCTCCAAACGGAGAAAAACTGTTTTGCAACAAATAAATGAAAGTAAAGTCAAAAATTTAAGTCCCAAAGAGAAAAAGCTGTATTTTATTAATAGAGAACAAAACGTTAGAATTTGTAAGCTAAAGAAAGCTCTACGTGTTTCCAAAAATAAAATCAAGAAAGCCTTTGAATTATCCAAAACTCAGTTATTTTCAGATTTTAATAATAAATTAGATCCGATTGGAATTAAATTCTTTAAAAGTAGTTTAGAAAATTGTAAGAGAAAGAAACCCTCTTGGACCACTCAGAATAAAATTTTTTCTTTAGCATTATATAAAAATGGTCCAAGAGCATATAATTTTTTAAGAAAATGCATTTCGTTGCCTAGTAAATCTACTATCCAACAAATTTTAAGTGATTTACATTTTGAAACGGGGATAAATGATTCAGTGTTTTCCAGATTTAAAGAAATTGTTAGAAAAATGCCAGAAATTGATAGGAATTGTATTTTAATGTTCGACGAAATAGCTCTAACCGAAAAACTCACTTTTGATACAGTTAATGACAAAATTGTTGGATATGTTGACTGCGTCGTTCTCAATCTTCGTCAAATAATTAAAAATAACTTAGTTTTATAAAAATGGTCAACATTTTGATAAGAGAAATTGTTCAATAACATATATGTACACATTTTGTTTTGTTTTTATAGGAAACACCTGAAGCCCATCAAAGTATGGTCCATTTTTACAAGAATGTGGGGAAACTAGTATTCATTTCACTTACAATTGTTCTTTATTAACACATTATGTATGTATTACTGTATAATAAATAATTTAAATATATTTGTCTTATATTTTATTTCAGTGTAAATATTTTTTGTCTACATTTTTGTATACATTTTTTGGGGTTTTATAACTAAAAAAAAACTAATATATATGTTAAATACAATATTTTAATATAAATATTAGTTTTTCTTTTTAAAGTAATGAACCCCAAAAAATATAAATAAATAAAGATATTTAAATGAACCGCGGTTACGTTAACACTCTTCTTTTTTTATGCCTCTTACTGACAAATCAATCAGCCAGTGTAGTTCAAAAAAGATCCGTTCCATACTAATTCGCAGCACTACGTTTCCAAAGATTAACACAGAATCCGACCATCTTCTTTATTAGTTTATCTATGGGCTACGTAGATAGGCAGTAATTTTCTCAAATTACAATTATAAAATTGAATATGTGAAATTGGAGCATAATATAGAGCCCATTTTTTAGCATGTTTACCCATTGAAAGTCGAAATGAGAGTCAAAGAAAAATTTGAAATAATTTTTTTAAATTATATGTTTTATGTGTTTAGGGCTCCGTTAAATATTTCGCTTTTCAATAAAGGTTCCGTTGCCAAAAAAGTTTGAGAAACATTATGCAACTGATTACGAAAAGTTGATTATGTGTTTAGGGCTCCGTCAACTATTTCGCTTTTCAATAAATGTTCCGTCGCCAAAAAAGTTTAAAAAACATTATGCAACTGATTACGAAAAGTTGATTATCACCAGTTACGAAAAAAAAAAAATAAATAAATAAAACTGCCTCTTTTTTGGTTAAAGGCTGTATGTCACGATACTAAATTAAGTACTAAATTTAGAACTAAATTAATGCATTTTTTAAGTACTAAAAAAATTCACGTTGCAAACAGCAAATTTAGTACTAAATTTAGTGCTAAAAAAAGTCATTAATTAAGTACTAAAAGTGCGCCGAAATGTTGCGCAGAAGTTTTTCATAGAAAAAGTTGACACGACGGTATTTTCTGTACCCTTTTATTTTTAATTAGCGACAATTTTACATTATCGCCTTGAATAAAGTTCGCTTGTTTGATTTTGTAGGTTTTATTGTGTTTTTTTCGTGGTTTCTATGCTGTATTTGGTTGTTGTCAAGTCAACTAGTGTCAAATTGATAATAAAAACACCATTTACTTGTCTGTTTTACACATAATATTTCATTTCTCTGTTAATTTTACGTATTAATACGTCAATGCGCGTGCGCCTATAGTAAATTTAGTACTAAAAATTGGTATCGTTGCAAACGGAAAAAAAAATTTTTAGTTCTAAATTTAGTACTAAATTAATAACTTAATTTAGTGCTAAATTTAGTACTTAATTTAGTATCGTGACATACAGCCTTAAGTTGAAAAATCGAAAAATCGAAAAATCGTGAAATCGAGAAATCAAGAAATCGAAAAATCTAAAAATCGAAAAATAAAAAAATCCGAAAAACGAAAAATCGAAAAAACCAAATATCGAAAAAAAGGCAATGAATAGTGACATTTCACATTTGAAAATATGACATTACGTTTAACAACAAAAAAGAAAACAAAAAAAGAAAAGCTGTAAATTGCGTTTTATTTTTAAAATAACACAGTTATTGAAAACTGCCCAGAAATGTTGGAGGTAAAATTTTGACGTACTCCTTTAAGGATAATGGATAAAAAGGTTTTTTTTCAACACTGCACATGTCCCTTATTTTTATTATTACTATTGAAAAAAAAAACGTCGTAGGGCAATCAAATACAACAGTTTTCTAAAATATTTGATTGGAAGTACCCACAAAAGAATGATGGTGAATCATTTTTTAACACAATTTTATAAATAATCAAGTCAAAATTAGAAAAAATCTTGCATGTAAACACGTTACGAAATGCCGTTTTGTGTAACTCGTTCATTTTGCGGGACCTCGTTCCGCAAATATTTACTCGTTACACAAAATAAGGCATTTCGTAACTGGTTACATAAATAACTATTAATTGACTTCCTAATATTTTAATTCATTGAACGGTATTTTCCGTAAATAATTAAATCATAAATAATTACCGGCATTTAAGTACCAAAACATTTTTTTCTCTTCGAAGAGTAGGCCTATGTCAAATAAACTTAAAATATTATAACGAACGAAAAGGTAACCCATTTCTAATAAAATTTAATTATTTATTTTATTTTGGTGTGATCGTAGAAAAAATATTGTGTGTAATTCGAGCAAAAAGTACTTTGGCTGTTTCAACAGCTATTTTGTTGCAATCATTTTATAAACTTTTACTTAGGGTTTTATTAAACGAAGTTTAAAATACTAAACGAAGATTAAAATGACATTTTTATATTAACAAAAACGAAATTTAAATTACTAAATGGAGTTTAAAATAACATTTTTACATTAACAATGTCATTTTAATCTTCGTTTAATAATTTAAACTTCGTTTGACACAACGGTGGAATCGGCCCTTAGCTAGTTATATATTGATAAAGTGTTATTGCCCTCATCATACATGAATAGTGCTAACAAATAAAGTCAAAAAAAAGTCTCATAATTTTTCATCTTTTAGTTACCCACCAAAATTAGGTACTACAATACAAATATTTAAGTCCGGCCCAGAACATCTCCCTACTCCTTCCACCCAGTTTTTCGGTTTTGGCAAAATTCGCGCAGCGACAAATGCTTCCTATGTTACCTCTACCCTTTCTAACCTCTTTGCTCTTACACCACCAGGGTATACCTATTTTCCATATTCCCTTAATTATAGATTACCTTACATGTTCGAATGAATATAACATTTTACTCATGAAAAATCTAATTTCATATTTAACTCTTTTTCAATTTCATTTGAAACAATTGGTACCTATATTACAATTTATTATCAAAGAAAATTTCTAATAAAGTTATAGCAAATCCTACTTAAACTACTGGTTGTTCTGCAGGATAAATTAACTTTTTTTGAAATTGATCTCTCTATAAAATCCAAAACCGACCTGATGTCCCCAAATTTATTTTCCAATGCATCCTGATTTAAAATTCTGCCCTTTTGTGAATCAATTTTTTTTTTCTTCCTTTAGTGGCTGTTAAAGGTAGGTGTATGTAAGAAATAGCTAATCTCTAATCATTTCAAAAGTCCTTTGCCAATACTACATGTGTAGATTTTTTACTCAGCATACATTTTACTTTTCTAGTAGATAGGAACTTTGTGCTGCCTAAGGGGGTCGCGACATAGACCCAGTTCACCCAGTAAATGGATGAGGGGGTGACTGAGGCTAAGGGGGAAATAGTAGTCAGCTTAAGTTGGCAACACTTTTCTGACGTTCGTTTGAACGAGCATCGTGCATAATAGGCTTGACAAAATAAGCGATACGCCACCTACAGTTTTAATTTGAAACCTTCCAGTGGGCCATTAATGTTTTGTTTACTCATGTGATTCAAGCATAATATAGGTTAATCTTACGGTTTCTGTTTGTATATGGTGTTTTAAAGACGTTTAATTGATAAAATTATTGTTTATTTTATCAAAATGAACCATCACTGTTGTGTTCCCATGTGTTCCTCTTGGGTAAAACTAAATAAAGAACTTAGTTTTCATACATTTCCCAAAAAAGGACAACGTGTTTTGGTAGAAACAAAATTAGGGAAACGAGAAGCTGTTGATCGGAGGGAGGAATGGATAAGAAAATTAAAAATTGGAAAGCCTGTGAGTCCGTACATGAGAGTATGTTCATTGCATTTCTCTGAAAACGATTATTTTTATAGAGGTGAGTATTTAGTATTTAGTCGTTTTTTGTGTTTCCGTATTAATAGTTTTTGTTTGTAGGGGACAGCTCTAAATTACATAGTTTAAAATTTAATGCAGTACCGTCTAGGAAGTTACCTTTGGAAGATAAAATAGTATTATGTATTTAGGTTATGGGTTAATGTAATATAAGGTAAACATACTTTTGCTAAATAAATACACTGCCACTATCTATAAAAATATTTAATTAATACATATATAACCAACACTAAAACTAACAAAATCCTTTACACACTTTAAAAACGAAAAATTCAACACCTAATCTTACGAAAAACCTATGGCATGTCATATGAAAACAAATGTAAACAAACTATAAATGGCCCAGCGGAGGACGAAAAAGTGACCGGTAGAGGCGCTGGAGTCTAAGCTTTTTTCGCCTATAATTGCCGCGTTTGAGAATCCACATCGGATGCATCTGAGATGTTGTGAATTTTTTATCACGTGATAGAGAATTAGATCTGAATGTAGATGTAATAAACAAACGCTCTAGACTTTATTTGGTCACGTGATAAAATGTCAATGACAAGTTAGAAGTTTATACTTATTAAATTTGACTTTTGAGACTACAAATCAACCTAAATTTGAAATATAAACAAAAATTAAACAATCTAATCACTTTTATATTCATAACAAAGGATAAATTGACAAACAAGACTTCACAGAACACTTACTTTCAGGCATAGAACGAACATCTCATTCACATCTCATTTCAAATCGAGATGTAAAAAATGTAATCTGAACAGGTACATCTGGGATAAACAAACGCAGATGTAGATGTAGTAGATGTGTCCGATGTGGATAAAAAAACGCTCGAGATGTAAAAAATGCATCCGATGTGGATTCTCAAACGCGGCAAAAGTCAATATGGTACAAGTGGAATGAACCACCGGGGACCTATTTTCAAACCGTGTGAGTACTCATCAGGGGTGGGAAACTGGTATGCGCAGGTCAAGGATCAATCAACCACGTCCGCGTGGCGCTGCAGTCGGGTGGTGGGGTAGGTGGTGGGAGTGTAAATGACAGGTGAATATTGATTTTGGGGGGGTGTCATGGCGTCTTGGCTTAAACAGGCTAGGGGATCTTTAATAGGGAAATGCTTACTCGTGTTGTAGTACTGTGCACCACCCATAGATGGCGCTACTTTACACAAAGTTTGCTCGTTGCATTCGTCGAGCAGATTCAGAGTGTATTCAGAGCAGGTTCAGAGTAACGCAAGTGTACGCAAGTTGTTATTTAAAACTTTCAACAGCTAAAAAAACGCTATTAATGGCAATAATGGTAATGGTTGATTTGTTTTATTAGGTTAGTTTTTCGAAGATAATTTTTAAAGCTTTAAACATATATAATTATGGTGCGAATTCGTCCTTGTGTTGATCCAGATTGTCAGGATAAACTTAGTCGCAGGTAAGGAATACATTTACAATTTTATTTCTTTACAAGTAAAAACTTCTTTTTGTATTTTATTCTTAAATACTTTTGCCAAATTTTAAGAGCATATATTATTACTTAAAAGTACCCAATTTGTGAAATAAATTTCCAAAATAATGCGGGTAACCTAATGTTTTCTAGGAAAAATTAAAAATCTTAACCTAACTTTTATCATTTTCTATACAATTTCAGTAACTAGATAAAATATGTGAATATTAAGAAGATTGAAATAAATAGTGTTATTAGTATTTTTTTAGAATTATACAATATGTAATGGATACTTTATAGTAGATACCTATATACAATTTTTTTTCCGAATTCAAAATGAGGTACTTTTCAAACATACCAATAATTGTATATTTTATATTGTGCGACTCTTATTATTTTTTGCTCCATATACTGTGACCTACCTCACCTAGGTATCTTCACAATTTATTGATTCCAATTAATAAAAGTTGCATTCTTACTAAATTCAAATTCCTTCATTTTATTGAAAAATCTTCTACGATATATTTTTAAGAAATGCCGATTCATTCTCGCTAGCTAATAAATTAATAGCTCAGCTGAATTGACTCAAAACAAAAATAATAAAATTGAACTTTATATTTTTTAACTGATACTCTTCTTCATTTTTTACATGAAAACGAATCAGCAAACACTGCAATAGGAAGTACACCCAACAGCAGCCAGAGCCAACTTTCCCCAGGAACTTTCGTTACAACTTCTAGTGGATACAACCATGGGTGAACTTCGTAATAGTTTTATATTCATATTTCTTTATTATTGTGTACTGTAATAAGAATTCGTGCAATTTTAATTCTAATAATAAAAAATATATGGTTATAATCGTGTTTTACTTCATAATAAGATGTATTTTTTTGTTCCACAAATCCAAAATTATAATTTTTCGTTTTCTTTTTAACTTAAAATATTTCAAATTTTATCTATCACAGAACATAACCCAATGGATTATATCCATCTAAGTATGTTGAGTGAAGAATAAAATGTTTGAATCATTTTAAGTAAATAAGAACGAAAAATTATAATTTTGAAAACTTAGTAGTGGTTTATTAGAAAGGCCGAGTTTGAAAAACCCGCGCTCATTGACCCCTACCGCCATCTATATAATAAATTTTGAACAAATTTTCAATTATTAGTTATCTTCTTTTTTTTTAACTCAACTATTTGCAACCGCTACGGATGGCGCTGAAAGATGAGTAAAATTTTTCACTGTTGAGTGGCCCATCTTTGGGCTTAAACCAAACGTGTTTATTTATATTGGTGACTTGGTTGTGTTCAGTTGTGTTTTCATTTCCAATTTGCTTAATTGATTTAGTTGACCACTGTTAGTGAGCTTGTTTTTCCATTATAAATTTGTGCGTTTTGAACTGTTATCTTGTGCTTTTTCCGCTGTTATTTCGTGCTTTTCCATAAAGATGCGTAATTATAGAAAATGTTGTGTACCGAATTGCCTTGATGTGAACAACAAGATGCATCGCCTGCCCCACCCTAGGAATGAACCCGATTTATTTGAAATTTGGGCACTTGCTGTTCGTTGTCCAAGATTTAATAATAAAACAAAACTACAAATTTATTCCACCTTTGTAGTATGTCATAAACATTTTGAAGAGAAGTATAAAGTAGTTGGCTCTCGTCGAGGTCTAACACCTGAAGCATTTCCAACGCTATTCCTACCAGCAGTTCCTGGAAGAGTAGCGGATGGACTTTCCTCAAATAACGTAGAAATTGAATATGTTGATCAAACACCTTCTACTTCAAGTAAAGGTTCGAAGAAGAAGCAGAAGCAGACTAATAATATATGTTGGACTTCTTTTCGAGAAGGAAAGTTAGTAATCTACTCATTTATTTTATACTTATACTGTGTATTTTCTGTTTCATGACATTTGGGGTTGCAAAGCTGTATCGTAGAAGAAGAAGCAGACTAATAATATATGTTGGACTTCTTTTCGAGAAGGAAAGTTAGTACTTATTTATTTTATACTTATTGCTGTGTTTGAGAATCCACATCAGATGCATTTTTTACATCTCGAGCGTTTTTTTATCCACATACCTATATATAAAACGTTTATTTAGTCAAAAAAACTATTTTTTACATGTCAATACATCTTCACGTTTAAAATATAAAAAATACCTAAATATAGAATCAACATACATTTAAAATGCAATAAAAAATACATAAGATACAGTACACTTACATGTCAACTATACAAAACAATAAAAGAACAAGAAAGAGAAAAAAAAACGTCAATAGGTGAACAGGTATTCATGCAGTTTTATTTTAAATATTGCCACATTTGAAGAACATTTAATATCCTCAGGCAAATTATTAAAAGCCTGTACACCTTTAAAAAACACTGAATTTTGTGTACATTTTTCTTGTTACCTGTTTAGGTTCATGAACATCCTGATTATAACTTAAAATATTTTGTAAATATACTCTGGAGATTCCTGATTTAATTTTAAATATAAAAAGCAGGGAATAGAATAGCAAATATTTTTTAACAGTCAACCACTGAAGCACATTCAACATGGAATTGATTGGTTCCAATCTCGAACAGCTCAGTATTATCCTCAGACCTCTATTCTGCAACTTTTGCAATCATTGCAACTCATTCTGGTTGAGCAAATACAGTATAGTGGCACAATAATTAAAATAAGGTAATATTAAGAGTATTATAAATTATTATTTTAGTCCATTTGCCGAGATGTGGAGAACAGCGCCTCAAATAGTTTATTTTAAATCGGACACATCTGTCCCATTACATTTACGTAAATTGAATCACGTGATCAAAGATTTACTACATCTCAGTTGCATCCGATGTGGATTCTTAAACGCTGCATATACTGTGAAATTTGTGTTTCATGACGTTTGGGGTTGCAAAGCTGTATCGTAGATGTTGGACTTATTAAAAAATAAAGTATTCCTCGGACTTATAATTTTTTATTAATACATTTATTTTAATGAGATTGTACTTATACTGTCTTTCTTTTTTCACAGCTAAAGTTCTTCACAAAATGATGGACAGTGTTGTATCCTGGAATATGTAGCAGCCATCCAGCTACTTCATACATAATACAATTTTCATATACATTACATTTTTTAAATATTGGATTTGTATTATATATATTCTTTAATAAATTTATTTTTTGAATATTCTTGTTTTTTTTATCTAAAAACTGTTAGCCAAATTAAGATTTGTTCACACAAACTGCATTTTTGCTTTATTATAGCGATATTCGCTATAATAAAGCAAAAATGCAATTTGTGTGAACAAATCTTAATTTGGCTAACAGTTTTTAATGCGGATAATTTTTACTGTCAAATTTGAATAGCCCCGCGCTTTTCTTCTCTTCTTCTTTTTATTATTTTCTCTTCTTTCATATGGCCTCTTACCAGACAAGGACTTAATTGAAAAAAAATCAACCACGTCCACCAGGTGCCGCTAAAAACTCTATCATCCTTTTTTAACATGGGAGTTACCGTTCTAAGAGTAAGTGTTCTGTGGTACTCATTTCTCTCAAGATTCTCATCAGAAATGTCATACGTCAATGTGGAAACGCTGTTTTTAAAGGCCTGGAGGATTAAAATTCTTAGGAGGATATTATTTATCTCTAAATAAACCGTGAGAAACAATCAGTGAGTTTACACTGGCCCTTAGGACCCTAAAAATACTGATTTACGTTGACGTATGACATTTCTCTCGAGAGAAATGAATTCTCTCGACTTTGAAAATAGGTCCCCAGGAACCACTGTTTTCCTCGTAGTCCAATGTCTAATTCAAACTAAAAACATTTTGTACTTTTTTATATACCAAATTATGCAATTTTTTTCCACTTTATTTTAATGTTACATGAATAGGTACATGCGTTTGTGCTGTGGTAAATAAGTGTTCATGTGAAAATTATCTCTTAAACTACATTGTGATTGCACTCATCTCAAAACTGAATGCTGTAAATCCAGGATTTAAATATTTCATAGTATTGCTTGGGATAAATTGTAAAAAAGGTGTTGGACAAAACGTTTACAACCTAAAATTGCATGAAAAACATGATAGAAGAAGGAATTTTACCTTTATGACATTCTCTTTCAACATTTTTAAGTGACTTTGTGGTTTGGTGAATGGACTGTTACCACAGTCAAAAGATTCAAAGTAAAAAAAAGTGACCAAGTTCTAATAAGAATACATAAGTTGAATATGAAAATGTAATTACTTGATTTAATTAAGAGTTAAATAGAGGTTTCATATAAACAAAGTGCTGTAAAATGTTAATAAATGCAAAACCATTATTAAAGAGAAATTAGTTATCATCAATAAGATATTTTGTAGTAGCTGGTCTCTATAAATAATAAACTTGAAAGACTGAATTAGTAGTCACTTTTACACTAGAAGTAAAAACAAAATGTGGTTGAGACTAATTTATGTATTTAATAAAAACATATTTAACATAAAAGCAGGTGTTATTTGAAATGTTTTATTTTAGTTTAATAATCTTTATAAATTGTGGGTACATTTGATCCGAATCTTGCAAATACTATAAAATGCATATGCTTCTATATGGTTAGTATTGGAGTAGAAGCACAAAAGTTTTGAATAAAAATATAGATACCGGAATATTTTGCTTGATTACTAAACTTTGGATGTTTTTGTTGTAGTCTGCTGTTAACACTATTGTCCTGAAATATTAAAAAAGCTCTAGACAAAGGTTTGTCCAACTCTTTTGTCAGCTTTTGTTAATCTATGCTACTGTTATTCTGCATGCAGACATTTTTTACTGGAGATTTTCTCTAAGAACTGTATTCAGTTTCAAATTTCGGCCAGTTTTAGGAAAGTACCTCTGTTGTAAAGGTATTTCAAATCCATCCTTTGTAAGGGGGCGTCCATTAATTACGTGAGGTATTTTTGAGGATTTTTTGACTCCCCCTCCCCCCCTGGCGAGATTTGGTAAGATTTTCCTTAACTCCCTCCCCCCCCTTCCCTACTCTCGCGTGAGATTTTTCAAAATTCGTGTTTTGGGTGTAAATGTGTTGGATTATTAAAAAAAAACAAAAACACAATATGTTCCATTACTTTTATATAAGACTAGCAAAGACTAGTGTTTGAGAGTGTTGCAATTATTTAAAATCAAATTAATAAAATTAAATACTTAAATGGAAATTAATAAAAATAAATAAACATAATTATAAGATTTTTCCATGTTTTATTCTAGAAATACTTTTACTATAATTTAACTTTACTTTCACGCAATTTTACACCGTTTTCTACTAGAAAAAAAATTACGTGAGATTTACGAAAACCCCCCCTCCCCCCCAAGTGAGATTTAGAAAGATTTAGTTTTATCCCCCCCCCCCCCTTGAACACCTCACGTAATTAATGGACGCCCCCTAAGATGTAGACAACAAATACATGCTAAAATGTATAGAAAACAAATCGCAAGATATTACACAAAATTATTTAAATTAACTAAAAACATACAAAAGTGAATAATACCTACCAACGATTTAAAAATACCTAAAATAAATAGACTTAAGGGATTGGAGCTCTAAAAAAGGGAGCAATAATTTGTTATGCATCATCTATAAGAAAATTGTCATCTCTTCAATTACCTTTTAAAATAAACAAAACTAAAACAGCACAAAATTGAAAGTGATCTACTTTTCCCGACGTATTCTATGTACATCTGAGATTAATAATTTATTAAATTGAAATATTTTATCCTAAAAAATATGGGCATTTTATAATGGAAATGTCATTTAAAAAATGACACCGATTTTTTTTCTTATATTGGTAAACCTGGCGACTACAAGTTGCCACGTTGCCAGATCAATGGCGACTACTATGTGACTACTATTTCGAAAAAAATGGCGTCCAAAATGGACTCCTATGTCGCGACCCCCTTAGATATACCAGCCCTGCTCCAAACGACCCTTTTACCGTTAGGTTTAGTCCGATTAGTGACAGTTTAACACGCTTAAATGTCATTTAAAAGCACCCTAAAATTTGTCCCGCTCCAGCCCCTGACCATTGATCTGGCAACGTAAGGATACGTCTTATGTAATTATTTTTGATATACAAAATTGGGACCGGTAGGCGTGGCTTTTGCACTCACTAAAATGGCGGAAGAGCAGAACCGGATTTACAAGTTTTTATTGTACTATTTCTGGTTAAGTATCATTATTTGAACTATAAAAAATGAATTTCCTTTATTATAGATAAAAACTTACACATTGACTTAAAAGATGGTGGAAGGCCAAGGTTACAAAAGAAGGGGGTCTAAAGATTTAAATATAACCGGTTTTCAACCGAGAGGTGCTGAATAAAGTAAATGAAAGAAATAAAATATAACTGATTTAATTATCACTCAAGTGTGACTATTAAGTGCTGGAGAATATATTATCTGTAAAATTGAAACTAATCAATGACCATGATATAACTAACTTGGGGCCGATTCCACCATTGGGTTAAACGAAGTTTAAAATGACATTTTTACATAAAATGAAGTTTTAATCTTCAATTAGGTTGTTTAAACTTTAACACAATGGTGGAAATAATCCTAAAGCGTTGAAATCATTCACAGAAAAAATAAATAGCACATTTTTGGTTCACATAAGCGACAAAAATAAAGCGAATTCGATTTATTGGATCAGTCGTCACACTTTTTCACTAGGGCACATACGTAGCCTAATGCTTTCTGTTTCTATCTTTAAATCGGAAAGTACAAGGTCGCAAATGTCAAGTAATCTAACCTTACTTTAATTAACAGCTTCCTCGAAATTAAGAACAAATGTTCATACACTAAAAGGCTCGAGGAAAATGGCTAATAAACAATCTCTGTGTAGGTAGATGCACTATTCAGGAAATCAAAATGTGGATTAATTTTATTGACAAGGGGGGTAGCCATGTGTGAGTTGAGGTAATTTTAAGGTGAAGGGTGAGAAAAAGTCCTTTATATCTCACAAGGAAAGCCAATGTTTAATTGTTTAACAAAACATTGAGTGCGACCGGTTTCGAAGTGTCATCACTTCATCTTCAGGCTCGCCTAGTGGAAAGGAGAATATGTGGTGTAAGGTGTGTTGGAAACAAAACGATATATAAAATAATAAAAAAGAGAGAAAACTCACCATACTCTCCATCCACTAGGGAATACTACAAAAACAAGTTTCATCAATTTTGGGTTGAAATAAATTGATGAAACTTGTTTTTGTAGTATTCCCTAGTGGATGGAGAGTATGGTGAGTTTTCTCTCTTTTTTATTATTTTATATATCGTTTTGTTTCCAACACACCTTACACCACATATTCTCCTTTCCACTAGGCGAGCCTGAAGATGAAGTGATGACACTTCGAAACCGGTCGCACTCAATGTTTTGTTAAACAATTAAACATTGGCTTTCCTTGTGAGATATAAAGGACTTTTTCTCACCCTTCACCTTAAAAAAAAAAAAAAAAAAAAAAATAGGATTAATTTTACTTGGTCTTGGTACTCTTGTAGATTCAGACTGAAAGATGTGTATCTTCATGCAAGACATTCAGTAAATCAGCGAAGCCACAACCAGCAGTGTGCAGGTAGGTACACAGGTGCACTTCTAACAAATGTAAAATATGAAGTGATCTTACTTGAGACTTATAGATCCAGTGACGATAATATGGTGGTTGGTTTGAGCTGGGTTTCTCACCATCTGCAGAGATTATGACTACTTATGTAAAGGCCTACCATAGTAACAACATCACCACAAGAGTGCCTGTCCAATTTAATTGGTCTATGCACAATAATCATGCATGTATGATTGAAAGTCAGACAAAAAATGTGAAGATAAAGTTAAAAGTCTCAATCATAGTTAAAGTCACAGATGAAATTAAAAGTAAGAGTTGAAATTGTAGGCTGGTGATAAAGGGAGGCCAACATCTAGGTAATAAATGTTTGTCGAGTTAGGAAAAGTATCATCTGCTGTAAGCGCTTTTCTTAACAACTAAGGTAAAAACCAGAATATTTCATAATACACAATTTCTTCGCTAGGCAAAATAAGAAATAAATTTGTGAGAGTACTTCCCAAGTGTTTTTTAAAAAGCTCTAAGAACAAAATTGATGAAAATGGCCTAAGCCAAGTTCAAATTCTAAAACTTGAACATTAAAGATAAGTAACTTACTGTAAAATAAGTAAAACCTCGTTGTTGATTAAATGGTTGAATAATTCATTACCTGGAGGTAGAATAGTGACCAAAGTTTAGCAGGAAAAAGCCACTAGAAAAGGTGAACAAAACAGAATGGGGAATATAAAAGTCAAGCAAATATTGTAAATGCAAATAATGTGTGCTGTGATTATTAAATAAAAGTGTACAAAGAATAAAGTTTTAATATTTTCTTATCCATATCTATGAGTGATATTTATTTTTAATACTAAACAAATGGTTATGATTTTTTTGCATTTTTAAAAGCATACTTTTACACATTTTATACAAACATGTCATAATACTGTCCTGTATAATATTTATAATTTTGATACTAACCTAAGAAACGTTATTCCAGTCGATTTTTTACAAAAACGACTATCGCTAGACCAGGAACATATAACACAACAAGGCATTATAAACTTTATAAGTTTGTAACACTGAAAATTTGCTCAAATACAAATTAAATTCAAATTTATTAACACAAATGACACTAAAATATAACCTATAAAATTTGACAATTTGCACTCACAGTAATGGCGGACCGGTGCCACTTTCCGATTACGTCTGTCGTATCCCTAGGTTGCCAGATCAATGCCCCTGACTGACCGAACTCGCCTATTCATAACATTGTCAGTTGTCAGCATAGATAAACTAATAAATTAATAAACTAATATATTAATTTATCTATGGTTGTCAGTTTTAATACTTAATCGATAATAGGTCACAGAATAGTGGTTATTCTGTGAATAGGTCTTTTCCTTTGCATCGAAAGTGTAGGACCGAGCTACAGCTACACCACTTCTGAAAATATCGTTCCATTTATACAAATTGTATGGATGGAACAATATTTTCAGAAGTAACGTAGCTCAGTGCTACACTTTCGATGCAAAGGAAAAGACCTATTTCGACGTCAAAAAACCAGCAACACCAGCGCCCTCTGAAAATGGTGTTAGTTTTATTGGAGAGAGATAGACATATGTAAAGATCAATGTAAAAGAAAAAGAGGGTCATATATGTAATTTATGCCGCGTTTGAGAATCCACATCGGATGCATTTTTTACATCTCGAGCGTTTTTTTATCCACATCGGACACATCTGTCCCATTACATTTACGTATACTGAATCACGTGATCAAAGATTTTTTACATCTCAGATGCATCCGATGTGGATTCTCAAACGCAGCAAACATTTAAAAACAAATGTCCGATTTTGAGATTATATCAATGAAGTGGAGAGGGGTAGAATGATAACTGTCAATGAAAAAGTCTGGACACTATGCACAATTTCGTTTTGCCCATTTTGTAAACAAAATTCAGGGACGGTTTAACAACATTTTGTGCAACAATTATAAAATAGTGCATCGAAAAATAATTAACAAGTATAATTTAATACTAAATCGGAATAAAAGCATAAAAAATCATAAATATAAGCAAGATAACAAAGAATTGACGCTAAAAAATCTTACAACAGCTAAAACACAAACAAAAAACAGAGCTGAACATGAACATAATCGCTGAATAAAGTCGATCCTGGAATTTGTTTACAGTGCTTTAGGGCAACCTCTCCTTGTCATTTACGTGTGTAAGAGTGGAAGGCTGAATCACGCATAATTTCTACACTTGTGATGGATGCGCAGACGGTACCTTTGCCGCGTTTGAGAATCCACATCGGATGCATCTGAGATGTAAAAAATCTTTGATCACGTGATTCAGTATACGTAAATGTAATGGGACAGATGTGTCCGATGTGGTTAAAAAAACGCTCGAGATGTAAAAAATGCATCCGATGTGGATTCTCAAACGCAGCACTTATCGTTCTACCCTCTCTACTTCTTTGGATTATATCTAAATTTCTCAAAAATATATTGGATGGAAGATGGCCATAATTCGTGAAATGCAATACTGGTGCCATCTATCAACAGATAGTCACACTATCGAGTTGCACATATTACTTGTAGAGGCTGAAACTTGATTTTAATTAACGCACTTTTCTCTCACGCTCATGGAGAAACGATTATTACTCACGTTCAGGGGGGCTATTTTCAAAGTCGAGAGAATTCATTTCTCTCAAGAGAAATGTCATACGTCAACGTAAAACCGTATTTTTAGGGCTCTTAGGGCCAGTGTGAACTCACTGACTGTTTCTCTCGGTTTATTTAGAGAGAATTAAAATCTTCCGAAGAATTTTAATCCTCGATGCCTTTAAAAACAACATTTCCACATTGACGTATGACATTTCTGATGAGAATCTTGAGAGAAATGAGTACTCACACAGTTTGAAAATATGTCCCCAGGCCTCGCACCGAAATGGAGACAGGCGTAACAAAAAAGCTACAAAAAAGTTACAAAAAATGAGCCTGGTCCGAGCTGGTGCCGCTAAAAATATCCGCTAAGCTAGCGGATCCGCGCTTTTCTCAGGTTCAGTACAAGCTACAAAAGGGAGACTAGCGTAACAAAAAAGCTACAAAAAAGTTACGAAAAACCAGCTGGGTCTGAATCTGTGCCGCTACTATGGAATTTATGGAAATTCAAGCTAGCGGATCCGCTGTTTTTTCGGACCTGGGCAAAGCTACAAATTCGCAAATAGCGTAACAAAAAAGCTACAAAAAACCCACCAGGTCTTGTATGGTGTCGCCACAGAGTGCCCGCCACCACAGAACACTTACTCTTAGAACGGTAACTCCCATGTTAAAAAAGGATGATAGAGTTTTTAGCGGCACCTGGTGGACGTGGTTGATTTTTTTTCAATTAAGTCCTTGTCTGGTAAGAGGCCATATGAAAGAAGAGAAAATAATAAAAAGAAGAAGAGAAGAAAAGCGCGGGGCTATTCAAATTTGACAGTAAAAATTATCCGCATTAAAAACTGTTAGCCAAATTAAGATTTGTTCACACAAATTGCATTTTTGCTTTATTATAGCGAATATCGCTATAATAAAGCAAAAATGCAGTTTGTGTGAACAAATCTTAATTTGGCTAACAGTTTTTAGATAAAAAAAACAAGAATATTCAAAAAATAAATTTATTAAAGAATATATATAATACAAATCCAATATTTAAAAAATGTAATGTATATGAAAATTGTATTATGTATGAAGTAGCTGGATGACTGCTACATATTCCAGGATACAACACTGTCCATCATTTTGTGAAGAACTTTAGCTGTGAAAAAAGAAAGACAGTATAAGTACAATCTCATTAAAATAAATGTATTAATAAAAAATTATAAGTCCGAGGAATACTTTATTTTTTAATAAGTCCAACATCTACGATACAGCTTTGCAACCCCAAACGTCATGAAACACAAATTTCACAGTATATGCAGCGTTTAAGAATCCACATCGGATGCAACTGAGATGTAGTAAATCTTTGATCACGTGATTCAATTTACGTAAATGTAATGGGACAGATGTGTCCGATTTAAAATAAACTATTTGAGGCGCTGTTCTCCACATCTCGGCAAATGGACTAAAATAATAATTTATAATACTCTTAATATTACCTTATTTTAATTATTGTGCCACTATACTGTATTTGCTCAACCAGAATGAGTTGCAATGATTGCAAAAGTTGCAGAATAGAGGTCTGAGGATAATACTGAGCTGTTCGAGATTGGAACCAATCAATTCCATGTTGAATGTGCTTCAGTGGTTGACTGTTAAAAAATATTTGCTATTCTATTCCCTGCTTTTTATATTTAAAATTAAATTAGGAATCTCCAGAGTATATTTACAAAATATTTTAAGTTATAATCAGGATGTTCATGAACCTAAACAGGTAACAAGAAAAATGTACACAAAATTCAGTGTTTTTTAAAGGTGTACAGGCTTTTAATAATTTGCCTGAGGATATTAAATGTTCTTCAAATGTGGCAATATTTAAAATAAAACTGCATGAATACCTGTTCACCTATTGACGTTTTTTTTCTCTTTCTTGTTCTTTTATTGTTTTGTATAGTTGACATGTAAGTGTACTGTATCTTATGTATTTTTTATTGCATTTTAAATGTATGTTGATTCTATATTTAGGTATTTTTTATATTTTAAACCTGAAGATGTATTGACATGTAAAAAATAGTTTTTTTGACTAAATAAACGTTTTATATATAGGTATGTGGATAAAAAAACGCTCGAGATGTAAAAAATGCATCTGATGTGGATTCTCAAACACAGCAATAAGTATAAAATAAATAAGTACTAACTTTCCTTCTCGAAAAGAAGTCCAACATATATTATTAGTCTGCTTCTTCTTCTACGATACAGCTTTGCAACCCCAAATGTCATGAAACAGAAAATACACAGTATAAGTATAAAATAAATGAGTAGATTACTAACTTTCCTTCTCGAAAAGAAGTCCAACATATATTATTAGTCTGCTTCTGCTTCTTCTTCGAACCTTTACTTGAAGTAGAAGGTGTTTGATCAACATATTCAATTTCTACGTTATTTGAGGAAAGTCCATCCGCTACTCTTCCAGGAACTGCTGGTAGGAATAGCGTTGGAAATGCTTCAGGTGTTAGACCTCGACGAGAGCCAACTACTTTATACTTCTCTTCAAAATGTTTATGACATACTACAAAGGTGGAATAAATTTGTAGTTTTGTTTTATTATTAAATCTTGGACAACGAACAGCAAGTGCCCAAATTTCAAATAAATCGGGTCTATTCCTAGGGTGGGGCAGGCGATGCATCTTGTTGTTCACATCAAGGCAATTCGGTACACAACATTTTCTATAATTACGCATCTTTATGGAAAAGCACGAAATAACAGCGGAAAAAGCACAAGATAACAGTTCAAAACGCACAAATTTATAATGGAAAAACAAGCTCACTAACAGTGGTCAACTAAATCAATTAAGCAAATTGGAAATCAAAACACAACTGAACACAACCAAGTCACCAATATAAATAAACACGTTTGGTTTAAGCCAAGACGCCATGACACCCCCCCAAAATCAATATTCACCTGTCATTTACACTCCCACCACCTACCCCACCACCCGACTGCAGCGCCACGCGGACGTGGTTGATTGATCCTTGACCTGCGCATACCAGTTTCCCACCCCTGCCCGCCACGTGCCCGCTAGCTTGATATAGCTATGAAAATATTTCGAGAAATATTTTAAACAGCCACTTTGAAGTAATCATTCAGTTAAAATTTGTGTAGCTGGGTAGAACATAGTCAAAGACATGAACCTAGTAATTATTTTTGAACGAAGAAGAGGAGTAGTGTCAGTGATAAAATGTCAATTACTGTGATTTGACAGTTTCAGTCCAATTTTAATTACATTTTAGATTAATGAATCCGTTTACCAACTTTTTATTTTATTAATTACATCTAAAATGTCGTCGCCTAACGACCTGAAGAATTCAGAGCTTCTAAAAAGCGAAGTCGAAAGATTAACTAGAGAATTAGACCAAGCCAGTAGTGAAAAAGTACAATCAGCCCAATACGGTCTAGTTTTACTTGAAGAAAAGAAAGAACTTCAACAAAAATGTGAAGAATTTGAAGCTCTATACGAAAATACAAAACATGAATTAAATATTACTCAGGAAGCTCTTGCTAAGTTTCAGACCAGTCATAAGGTAACTACGAAAACGGGAATTGAATCTGAAGAATCTTTATTGAATGAATCGGCAGCTAGAGAATCGTCCTTAACTTTACAAATATTAGAATTAGAAAATGAAGTTAAACAGTGTAGGCATGAGTTGGAAAGAGTTACTGCTGAACGAGACCGAATGCTTCAAGAAAACAATGACATGGGTAAATACATATTTCTTTTATTATTAAGCATTTATAATTGTTAGTAGATCGTAAAATGCCTTTAATAGCCAAATAACTACAAATTTAAATATGTAAAATATGAAAGAGGAATTTACCCTGCGCGGGATACAGACAATAGTATAATACTCCAAAGATTTGATCTGCTATTGCCTAACGATTGAAGAATGTATTAGAGCAGGCACAGAAGTTGGAAAGGCTTTTCGCAGTTCTCCCACTTCATACACAGACGTTGTCAGTTTTGTGGTGATGTTAACTGAAGTGGACATGATACATTGACATACAAAATTATTTTATAGATGTTAATAAAAATTTCCGGTAAATAATGTAAATAATTATGAATAGCTGTTGAAATTTTGTAGAATTATGATTTGGGATATTATAATACTTGTTTTATAATTATTTATAGTCCATAAATACATGCAATTGTCCGCCAGTAACAATTTAAAATTACCTATTACATTACCACAAAATTCTCGAAATCATCAGACGTAGTTTGGCATTTACTCCCTCTACCTATCAAAAGCCTTTACAACTTCTGCCCCTGCTATATTTCTGTAGGTTTTGAAGTTGGTGCATGGCCTTATTGACTCCCCACAACTTATCTCGCAACTTAATTTTAACATACCTAGATTAATTTCAAGAAATGAATTATGATTCTATTTTACATTTTCAAAAACAAATGTGTTAAAATCTGTATTGTGCAATGTATAAAAAATTCAATAAATTGAGTAATCGGGTTGAGTTTATTATTATGTTAAAACAAAATGTTACAATTTTCTTTTTAAAAATAAGTAAAAGTACTGAATATTCTTTTATGCAGGTTTTAATTAAATATTAAATTGTTACTATTATATTAATTAACTTTTATCCTGCAATTGAACCCTATTGAACTATTTGAAATAGGTACAGCAGTTTAGAATGAGAAAACTTATTTTTAGTGTCAATAAAACAATTTATAGAAATTTAAAATATTTCAATGGGTTTTGGAGATATTCATTAAAATAAATACAAAATATTACTTTGTTAATTTGGTCACACCATGTTTTGTGTTTAAAATAAATCCCAAAGAAGATCTATCTGTATTTGTCAAAATGATCCACATAAAAATTATATTTTATGATTCCAGTCCCTGACCATATTACACATATCAATTACTAACTTTATTAATCTTGTTATTTAAAGGTAAAGATAAAGAAGACAGAAACATGGAATGTAAAAAATTACGTGCTGAATTAAGAGAAGTAAAATTCAGGGAAAATCGTCTCATATCAGACTATTCAGAACTTGAAGAAGAGAATATTGCCTTACAAAAACAAGTTTCTGCTTTGAAGAGTTCACAGGTTGAATTTGAGAGCTTAAAACATGAAATAAGGAGAATGCAAGAGGAAATGGATTTGTTGAATTTACAGTTAGAAGAGGTTACTAATTTGAAAAAAATTGCAGAGAAACATATGGAAGAAGCTTTGGAATCATTACAGGTAACTTATACAGAGCATACAATCTGTATATTAACAAATTTTTCCATAATTGCTTGCTAATCAATTCTCTTTTCCTGGATTTTCTGTAAAAATGTTGACACATATTTTTGTTTTTACTAGTTAAATTGTTAATTCACTGTTAGGTTATAGTTAACAGTGATGTTCCTAAAATGACGCGGATAAGCAACAAAATCTGCACAAGTCAAATCATAAATGACATCTAATTAGATGTGGTTCATCAAATGGACCTAGTTGCTTGTACTCATAAAAAAAATCTGAAAAATTGTTTTATTGGTTAGATTTCAATAATATGAAAATTAAAAGTTATGTAAGAATATCAAAACAAATTTTATATTACAGGACTAGATGTATAGGAGTAATAGAAAATCCAATTTTAACAATTAATTATTTATTTCAATTTTAACATTGATTTAATTTGTTAGCTAAAAAATAATATTAAAAAGTGTTGAGAATGTTGAGATTGAAAGACCCAAAAAAGAAATTGATATTGATTGAAATTTAATATCTTGATATCAAATTTCAGGACTCTGAAAGCCAGCCATTGAAGGTTATTGCATGAAATAGTCAATAAAGATTTTTGTTTACTTTGTTATATGGCTCTTTCCATTGAAATACTTATTTTTATTCTATTAATAACTATAAAAAATTCAATTATCCCACTTTAGTATTCCCTGTTTTACTTTCATAGTGAGTTACATAAAAGAAGATAAAATTTTAAATGCAAGATAATACATTTTATCTATGGATATTTATTATCTCTAAATTAGAAAATCTATGATTTTGTTAAGGAACCACATTTTAATTCTTTGATCCATCAAAATAGTTGTCATTTATTTTGGATTGATGTTTAACTTCAAATAGTGAACAAATGTAAGCAAGCATGAAAAGTGCAAGAACTTTACAGAATACTGAATTAGACAAGATACATTTACTAAATATTACCAATATAATTAGAAGTCACACTTCAAACTTATGTATACAGATGTCAATATAATCCATCAAATAATAAAACCCAAATATGACATTAGCTTAGATAAAATCTAGAGACAATAAATATCCATGGATAAAATGTATTAACCTAAGTTTAAAATTTAATCCTCTTTTATGCAACCCTCTATTAGTGTCCGTAGAAGATGTTGAAGACTTTGGCATTGCAGATTTTTAGATATCTGTAAATTATAATTTTAATTTACACTTTTGTTTGCATATAGTTTTTCTTAGGAGAAAACTTAAATGCAAATAGAATTTTTTATATAGTATGTACATGAACGGACATAACTTGTAAAAATATGTATTTTAATTTTTTTTAAGTAATTCTTCATAATTTCTTTTGCTTGTTAAATAAATATGATTCACGTTGAGAAACTTCGATTTTGTTGTACAGGGTGTGCAAAAAATACAACAATTATGGATTTGGAAAACTAAAAGTTTGCAAGTAAAAATTTTTGGAAGCATTTTTGTGATAGGTTATCTGGCTTCACCCGCTGCGAAGTGGATCACGCGTTTGACGATAAGGCTGGTAAATGAAATAAGGGCTACCCAGGCGCCATTCTTCATATCGCAGTTTGCTCTGCAACACTAAAGTTGAAGTATACTTAGAGAACACTCAAACAAGACTCAGTAGAGTAAATTAAATTCCAGGCAAATGAGTTATTTACTGAAAGAAACTTAACACCAGTAACACCTACCTTACTCAACCCAAGTAGTCTAATCACTTTGCACCTTTTACCCTTAAGGTAATCCTGGAAGATCTGGACAAAGTGCGGGGTATAGTTAAGAAAAACATAGGAAGTTTATTAAAAAATATATATTTATAACAGCAATCGCGGTCTAATAATAAGAAGTACAAGTAATTGTGAGTATTTTTTTACAATGAAATGCACAAAATAAAAATAAAAAATAAATATTAATCAGTGAATACAGATATATCCGCAGTATGCCACATAAGCAGTGAAAACCTTAAAGTCAGCAGTATAACTAACATAATGAAATATTTACAAAATTACTATTAGAGGAACTAAAAAAAAAAATCCATGAATACGAATATACCAACACTATTCCTATTAAGCGATGAAAACCCCAAGTTAGTTAGAGTTAAACTATATAAAAATAAGTCATACATATCATATCACACACAAGATCGCACAGTCGAATCGAGTGCTTTGAGCAGAGGAGGGGGTGTCTTGATTGCAGTAAAGACAATGTTTTCTAGCTGCCTTATTCCATCTAACTCAGCAGTTGAACAATTATTTGTCTCTACTGAAAACAAATTTATTTTGGGTACAATATATCTACTGCCTACTTCATATCCCAATTCATATCATTTGCACTATGTTCATGTTAAAACATTAAAAGATCACAACCCAGACTCTAAAATTTTTCTTTTTGGGGATTACAATCTTCCTAATCTTCGGTCATTATTTATTAAGCCTACCAGATAATACCCATCTATGTATACTTCTTTTTTTAATATAACTGGTCATTAAAAATTGACAAATTGAATCTATTGCATTTCATTCTATCAGCGGAAGTTTGAAATCTTATTCAATTATAACTGTATCTAGTAAAAAGTTTTCAAGTGGTTACTTGGTCGAGCTCGTCTAGCGATTGAAAGAGTAAAACTATAATGGATGTGTCGTGAGTTCGATTCCTGCTCAGATCAAGCAATTTTAATAAAAAATAAATGGTGTATAGCAGTTTGCGAAAATAATAAACAAATTATTAATAATATAAAATAGTGTTTGGTGAGTTGCGGTTCTGTAAAAAAAAAAAATGGGGATGTGGTCTCAATGGAAATATAATCCTGGACGTTTTTTAAATGTCCAGTATTCGACGTCCAAATATATTCCAGAATTGGACGTCCTCTGAATGTTCAAAAGTGTGCCATTTGTATACTTCACTGGACGTCCATTGGATGTCGGAAGTCCAGAAAACTCATTTTTGGACGTCTAGACATCCAAAATTGTATATCGAATGGACGTCCAATGGACATATTTGTATTGTCTGGGTGATAGCCAGGCCAGGTATTTAACTCTAAATACATAAACCTTAAATGACATCTCGTTTAACTTGGCGAGAAAACATTTGTTTCTACAGAAATGAGTGATAAACTTGAAAGTCCTTTTAATATAATATAAATCTAAAAATTCTAAAAATATGTAAGTACTTTTTGAACCTAAAAGCTTTGAAAATATATGCACATTGCAAATATTTAGTTAAACCTCTCAAACTTAATGTCTTTTTAATTGTTACCTAATTTTTTTTGGCACCCTTAATTTTATTTACCTTATTTTTACTTAAGGAAAAGGTAATTTAATTTAAATATGGGGCGTTTATTACATTTTTAACAATAAATAAACCAAATATTGAACAAATTTTATAGATAAATTATAAAATAATAAACGTCTTTTACTTTTATAACAAATAATTAATTATTACATAATGAATTATATTTTGGTGCCGAAATTTCACCATTGCTATTAACCCTAACTACTTCAATGTAATTAAATCATGTTGCAACATTTGCGCATGGACTATAACAATAATTTCAGATAATTTGCCAAACTATTTCGCTCAGTGTAGAAAATAAGCATGTTTTTTCAGCGTGCTAAGTTGTGTATCAATCAAAGTCATGCTGTGAAAAAGGTACATCCGATATCAAAGGCACCGACAGCTACTGTCACTTCTCCTTGATCGGTATTCTCGGGTCCTGTCCTGTTCTCACTTTTTATTAACGACGTAACTTCCTGCTTTTTAAATAGTACTTGTCTTCTATATGCAGATGACTTGAAATTTTTTAGCACAGTCACACAACACTACTGCCCTTCAAGATGATGTAAAGAGACTAAACGAGTGGTGCAAGGTGAACCATCTCTCATTAAATACCAGTAAATGCAAGACCATCCAGTTCACTAGAGCGTTAACCCCTTCTCTTAATCAATACAAAATCGGTAATACTGTACTGCAAAATGTCAAATCTGTGAATGATCTAGGGGTGATATTTGATATGGAACTGTCCTTTCGAGAACATATTGATTCCATTATCTGTAAAGCTTTCCGGATGCTAGGCTTTATTAAAAGAAATACTCCACATATGTATGATACTAAAGCAATCTTAACATTATTTAACAGCCTTGTTAGAAGCATTCTTGAATATTGCTCTGTCGTATGGCATCCTAATTACACCTGCCACATAGAGAGGATAGAACGAGTTCAGCGTAAATTCACTATTTGCTATTTAAACACCACTTTCCCTACCAAAACGTTGGTTACGAAAGTAGAATGCTTTTATGTGGTATGCAAAGTCTAGAAATCAGAAGAAGGCATGCACTAGTTCTGTTTCCGTTTAAATTAATTAACGGTAAGATTGACTGTAGCGGCCTTTTACACTTAATTAGCTTTTTGGCACCTACTCGACGTACACTTCATACTTCATTGTTTTTCATCAGAAGACATAGAACCAACTATGGACAAAGAGCCTTTATTGACAGTATGTGCCACATTTACAATAAGCTTTACTCCGACTGTGACCTATTTAACACAAAGTTGTATGCGCTAAAGAGTAATTTGAAACTATCAAAATATTTTTGTTCTGTTTTTTTTTTGAGCTTTAATATTAAAACCTATTTCTATGTATATGATTTTGTGAATGAGATATTTTTGTGTAGGTATTTTACATACATGTATTAATTGTTATTTTTTTTCTGTGTACCATTTAGAATAATAATGCTGTAGTGTACCTATTTGAATAAATAAATAAAATAAATAAAAACGTCACTATTCCCATCATTACTCTGTTACTTCTGTTCCCCAAGATTCCTATCTGGGACCCCTTCTTTTTAATTTGTTTGTCAACTTTACTTTCTGTCAATGACCTACATTTTTTTCAAATCGTCAACAACTTTAGAAATGCTATCGATTTACAGTCTGATATTAATAATTTATCCGATTGGTGTAAATACAACGGCATGGATTTAAATGTGGGAAAATGTCACATTATTCAACAGCCCACTATATTTGACTACAGAATCAATGGTCAACTTTTAGATGGTGTTAAACAAATTAAAGATCTAGGAGTTATTTTCGGCACAACCCTTAGCTTTAACCACCACATCTCTTCAGTTATAAGTAAATCTATGAAAATGTTAGGATTTATTAAAAGAACGACCGCGACTTCACTGATATAACTGCTATTAAAACTGTTGTACTTTAGTTAGGAGTCGCCTCGATTATTGCTTTTCTATATGGTCCCCATATCATATAATGTATAAATTTTAAACATCGATCGTGTTTATAACAATTTCCTTAGGTACATAGCCTTTAAATTACAAACCTTTTATGATTATACTACAATGGAGCAGTTTTTAAAAATTCCCTTTCTGGAAATCAGAAGAAAACATAGAGACCTGATTTTACTTTTTAATGTTGTTAATGAAAGATATGTCCTGAAATTCTATCGAAAATTAATCTTTTTTTTTCCTACTCGTAATACCAGGCAATCACAATTATTTTATATTCCTTTTTATAGACTTGATAGTACTTTTAACAGTTGTATTCCTCGGATACTTAGACTAGTAAATTCTCTGGATATTATTTGATCCTTCAGTAAATAGATTTAACCTGTGACCTCCCACCCCCCGGTCTTGTAGATAATTATTAAAAGCCCGTATTTTAATTTAACTACCTCCCTCCCCTTGTGAAATTCAAAGAAATTCATACTTACTGTATATGGCCTTTTCCTCTAGTAGTGTAGTGATCGTCTAGTTAATTAATTAATAATTTAATATACCCACGTTGTGATAATGTTAATTAAAATAAACCAGGATTCGATGCAAAGTTTGGTACAAATTTGTGAATGAAATAATGCTCAAAGTATATTTAACTTAATTTATTTTTCTTTTGATCTCCAATAAATAAATATGAACAGATTATTTAATATAAGGTAGACCTCACATGTGTCTCGCCCAAACAACAGGTCACTTGCCATCAAATATTTGTAATTAAACAATTCTTGAGAATAGACAGCAGACGTCCTCAGAATTGCACTATCTTTAATAATTCTTTGTTTCGTTGTTTTCTTTTTTATATAGGTGCGCTTACTGAGATACCGTCGTTGCAATAACATGCGGATATCCCTTATGTTTCAGCCTCACCTAGGGGGGTTTTATGTAGATGTAGTCTTACTAGAATAGAGCCAGAACAATACTAGCGAACTACCCCTTATGTTCAGATCTACCTACGGTGCGAAGATTGAGAGATAATTATCTAAGATAGTCCAACCCTGTAGTAACATCAAGCATATTCGGATAAATGTGAGTCTAGTCGTCCGATGTGTCATTTACCCCAATCAGCTGAGCTGTTATTTGCGAGGGTTCATTGACAGTTCGGTAACCAGACTTTTATTATCTTTTACGGTGATATATTAATTTGAAGGCAATATGGCCCATAGCATACACATCTGGACGAGCTAAATGCGACGTCGGCTAGCAATAAATTCCTCAAAGGTAAAGATTTACCATTATTGAATAATAATGAGTTACACAATAATACTCATTATTATTCAACAATAAATTCCCATTTTTACAAATTTAATTTGGTTGTTATTAACTCACCATCGGATAAACAGGCCGTTGGGTTTATATTATCGTCTGTTTCTATTTCAGACATTTTATATTTTTGTATTCTGGATAATTAGCAGGGACGTTGAGACGTTGGCGTCGAAATTTAGAATGGCGGGGTGGAAAAGGAGCGTCGTGACGCAGAACGCCAAACGCAGGAAGGTAGATAAGTAAGGACGTAAGGCGTCGGATGAGATATTGAGCGACGGATGGGGACGTCGGATAAAGAGATGACGTAGTGGCGTCGAGACGTTGGGCGTCGGGATGAATATAATGGTAGGAAATATTAAGTGGTGTTAGAAGTGATATCGTTGGGACGTCGAAAGGTAGGGAAGTAGAACGGAGAGGCGTTGGGCGTCGAGACGTTGGGCGTCGAGACGTTGACACCTTTGGGAAATAGGAGGTATTGTGGGATAGACGTCGTTTAGGAAGAGCGTTTAGGAAAGGTACAGACTGTATAACTGGGTACTGACAGTAAGGTGATTGCTTTGAATGTAAAATAACAAATGTATGCTTGCACATCAAATGACAAAAATTGAATGCCTCTGAGCTCATTTAACTCTGGTTTTTATACACAGTTTAATCGTTTTTGTGACGTCTCTATCGTTTTGTTTCTCATAGAAAATACGAATTTAGGTGGATAGGGGGGTGGCTGATTTATTACTTGCCTTGGAAAGTTTGTGTATCGAAAACAACGTTCCTATTCAAAACTGACTTAAGATAAGTGCGTTAAGAGTTTTAATGATTATTACTTCGTGTTGTATGGTGGTTTTAGATTGCGTTCCCAGACACTTAAGAAATTGGATCTCTTACGGGCTGGGTTATAGATATTATTTATTAGGTGTCGTAAATAAGATTTAATTATCTGGGAGATTTTTGTTAAATGAAGAATTTGGTATTTAATAAGAATGCAACTTTTTTTAATAAAATGGAATTAATAAATGATTATGGTACCTGGGTGCGGTAGGTTACAAACCACAACATTCAAAATACACCAATGTGATTTTTAACAATTTTTTGTAACTTAAATGGGCTTGCCCGTAAATAAATAAATATTTTTAGAGAAAAAAACTATTCAATACACACTTATAGAAATATTTAACCAACCGTTCTTATTCTTACACAATTTGCATAAATAAACACACAGTAATTACAAATTGCTTATGGGCATTTGTAATTTATTTTCGATATGTATAGATTGGAAAGGTTCGTTTAGCTCCACCCACCTGTGACGTTACGACTTAGGTAGTCTATAGAATTGTCACTTATCAATTTTAAATTCAGCTGAATTTCAATATCTAACAAAGTTTCTTGTACATTGGAATAAAATAAAATGTATCTTGTACAAAAATATAATTTAATTATTATGAATCTTTAGATGTAGGGTTTATATTACCTTAATGATATATTTGAGACTTCAGCTTAACATTGAATACATAAAATGTTCTTTTTTTTTGTTAATAGGAATAATTAATTTTAAATGTACATAACTAATGAAAAATATTGAATTCCTTTATGCCTAATAAATATCTGAATAAAAATGCTGTAAACATATTGCAAATAGTCATGGAATATAAAAGGGTAGGTAGTATATCTATTGCAGGTGAATTAAACACCTACTTCACTAAAATTGATCCAGAATTAGCACAGAAAATATATTAAACAAATTTCATTTCATCAAGAAAGTTATTTAACAGAACTGTCTTTAAGATAGAAACCACAACATCCCCATGAAATAAAAAATAACATTAAATAAATGAAATCTACAAAGACATGTGGAGAAGTCACAATAACAGGGGAGATACCTACTTAAAAAATTCAAGAATGAAATTGCTAAACTATTTAAAAACAAAAATGAAATTGTTAAATTATTTTAGTAGGTACACGGTACACTTTAGTAAATCTCACTTCTTTCAGTAACGGTTCTGGGTTTCAATTATTGATATCATTGCTTTCAACTATATACTGATATATTTGCTTCCCTTCATCTCTAAAGTTATTGAAACATGTATATGAAACTCAAACATCAAGATTCTCCATCATAACAGTTATAAAGGACATTTGAAAAATGTTTTGCTTAGTGGGTTCTTTTGCAATGTCCAACTGTGATATATTCTTCTTCCTAGAATATCTACTCTTATATATATTCAATAATCTTTCATAAAAAAATCCTTATATAGTTGTTTATTGGTACTGGTATTTTTCAAATCATTGTAAATATTTAGTGGTAGCCAAATCTCCGAGTCTAATTATATTATTTGTTTTTTATATTTTGGAATAAATAAAAATACAGATATATAAGAAATATATTAAACAATTTATTGTTATTAAAATAAGGCAATTGTTGGTTTAAATTTTTTTTTTCTTATAAGAAACGAATAGTCTACTAATCTTCGTAATTCCTACAAAAATTCTATCATTTGGAGTGGCTTCAAGTTAGGGAAATCTCCCCATTCTATTTGATATGCTCATGTATAGTACTCTTGGATTCTGGAGTGCTACGCATTTAGTCAGAATGTGAATGGATGTTTCGTCCTTTTCCTCACAGAATCTGCACTTTCTATCTTCCACTACTCTCAGTTTACTGAGGTATCCTTTGAGTCGGCAATGCCCAGTAAGGATCCCTGTAGCTTATTGATAATAAAGCACGTAGGGTTATGGTGAAAAACCTTTTATTATCAGAACAAGAAACTAACATATAACTAAGAAACGAATGAACTGATATAATGTAATGAATGATTCCATTGTTTATTTGCTTATGAATAGAAGGATTGTCTTGTATGTGCCCACTGAATGACCGGCTGTAATATGTGTACGTTAAAACCACGTTTGTATGTATGTGTGTAGGAAGTGCGAGTGTCCGAGTTATCTACCGTCTTACATGATCGCCCTAGACAAACTAAAACAATACGCCGTGAACTTCAGAGAACACTGTCCCAGTGGGGTACCGTCAAAAGAGGGTAACTGTGTTACCACATGTAGCCTGTTCTTGCTCAGGCAGATATAGCAGGTACAGAAGTCGGAAAGGCTTCTCGCAGTTCTCCCACTTCATACACAGAAATTGACAGTTGCCGCTGCGGAGCTAACCGAAGTAGACGCGATACATTGGCGTTCAAAATTATTTTATAGTTGTTAATAACAATTTCAGGTAAATAGTTTAATAAATTGTGAATAGCTGTTGAAATTTTGTAGAATTATGATTTAGGAGATTATAATACTTATTCTATGAAACAGAGTTAGGTCGGATACAGGAAAAAAGTATCCGAGTATCGGATACGGATACTTACAATGTATCCGGATACTTTTTAGGGTACCTTCACCTAAAAAGTATCCGGATACAAGTATCCGGATACTTTTTTTGGATACTTTTTTCGGATACTTTTTTCGGA
The DNA here is from genome assembly GCA_927349885.1 of Psylliodes chrysocephalus. Lineage (NCBI taxonomy): Eukaryota > Metazoa > Arthropoda > Insecta > Coleoptera > Chrysomelidae > Psylliodes > Psylliodes chrysocephalus. Next base: position 85,751,512 of record OV651813.1, on the reverse strand, counting down.
TACTTTAAAAAGGATACTATTATAGATACTTTTAAAGTGAGTTAAAACAATGTTTTCATACCAATAGTTTTAATTATGCAATAAAATTGATTACGAGTAATAATAAACAATACTAGACATAAATAAATTATCGAAAATAGCGTAATAATAGAAACAGGAAAAAAACTACTCAATAAATTGTTTATTATTTTTATTCTGTGAATATAAAACATTAAAACAAAATGAACAATAAAGCATAAAGGTGCGTGTAAATAAAACGAGTCGCGCCTGAACCGTGCCAAAAACCAGCCAGTGTCGTGTCTATATAAATCTAAAGAAATAAGCTCGTTGTTGGCGCGACTTGCCATGTTTATACAACCTTTCGATATTCTCGTCAGTGTCAGATGTATTCGACAATCCATTTTTCGTGGATCCTCCGACGAGCGGTACTTGGTAGAGTCGAGAGCGTCGAAAGGAGAAGGAGTGAGAGATTGCTGAATGTTTCGTTCTGGCATAGGCAAAGCAAGCTCGTAAATTTGATCTTGTCAGATCTGTATACTTTATTGATGTTGATGACGATATAAATAACACATGATCAGTAACATGAGCAACAACATCATAAATGTATCTTCTTGACTACATTTTAAGAACTAATAATGTAATTACACATTTTACAAAACAAAAAATTCAAGTTACCTACATCTACTTATCTTTACGTATAGTTAGGCACTAAAACTGATATAGAAAGTTTGGTTATATTGCACTATATAAAAACAGGAACAACCGTCTCTTGTCTTTGTTAACTGAAACCTAACTGGGCTAATGGAACTTCCACAAGTTCGTGACGCTAACACCGGACAAGGGTTTGCAGGTTTTTTCTGCAAAAACGTGCCGCAATATGCTGAATCCCGACCGTCTGTATACTGGGTGAATCGTCGAATTCATCCTTGGCGATGATAATTTTTTTTGGGTTATTTTAAATCATAATAAAATAATTATTTTACTATTTTTTATTTAAGTAGGTACCTAATGCAATTGTGTCTTAAATATTCTAATATTGAAAAATACGTATTTTATTTCTAATTATACAGGGAAGCTCAAAGTAATTCGATTATATATTTTAATTGAGATAATATGGATTGGATCAGTTACGATTGTGGTAAATAATTTAAAAGTATCCGAATGCCGAAAAAAGTATCCGGATACTTACAAAATTGGTCATGGATACGGATACCGGATACAAAATTTGAAAAGTACCCGGATACAGCTTTCGGATACACATAAAGTATCCGGATACTACCCAACTCTGCTATGAAACGACACTGACAGATAAACATTACCACGAAATTCTTGAAATCGTCCAACGTGGTTTGACGTTTACCCCCTCTCTAGCTACCAAAAGCCTTTCCAACTCCCTGCTATACAGACTTTCTATCTTTTCTGGTTATATTCACCCAGAATTATCTAAACCTATCTTAGCCCCAAGACATTGTTCCAATTATCGGTTCTACTAGTGCCCAATTCTTTTTTAGTCTCTCCTTATATTGTGTTACTGCTGATACCGCACAAAATTGTACTTTTTTCTCATTTCATCTTCGGTCCAGAAGCTAATAGACTTTTGTTATTCTATATCGTGTCCTTTTTGCCCCATTTTGTATCATTAAATGTAGAGGGGTGAGGTTAAGATCACCCACATTGCGGTCTTAAGACAGGTTCTTATTGCGCCGTTGATGCAAACACAGGCTAGTCTTTGTACTTTTGAGATATTAGCTCTCGTAGTAGCTAAACGAGTTATGTTATCCGTAAGTGATGATTGGTCTCACTATTGCATTATACATCCATCGCAGTGTGTTCGGGTTACATCACCATCTTTTACTTGCAATATTTCTGCATACCATAAGGGGTTTTGTGGCATTTACTGCTTCCTTCTCATGTAAGTTCCAGAGAAGTTTGTTGTCCAGGGTTAGACCTCGATATTTGATTTCATTTTTCCATTCTATGTAAATACAAATGCTTTACTGAAGTTCAGAAATAAAAAAATCGATATTTAAGTGGTAGCAAATCATACTTACAATCTCTAATTTTGTTATTTAAAATGCACAATTTTTGATAAATTATCTATATTGTAAAAGTGTGATCTAAAGTATCAATAATTTGAATTTGTTACAGAGTGAACGTGAGGCAAAATACGCCTTGAAAAAAGAACTGGACCAACAAATCAACCGTGAATCATTCTATAATATCAACAATCTAGCGTATCGCATTCGCGGTATGGCTGGTGAAGATGCGGTTAGTAGTGACTGCGAAGACGATCTTCCAGGCTTGAAACACATCGAGGCGACCATTTGCAGCGAAGTGCAATCTCCGGACGGCAAGCAAGTGGACCTTTTCTCCGAAGTACATCTTAATGAGCTGAGAAAGTTGGAAAAGCAGCTGGAGAGTTTGGAGAAGGATAAATTGACATTGACACAGAATTTGAGGGAGAACCAAGGTTTGATTGAGAAGAGCCAAGGGGAATTGCAGGTACAGTTTTTTTATATTTACATTATGTTTGTTTTTAAAATGAAATTAGCAAATTAATGTATATTTTTTATTGTAATTGGGAGTTCCTATATGTTGTTCAATAAATAAATATATAGGGCAATGAAAAAGTCTGGCAAGAAGGTATTTTCTTTGAAACGATTGTATTCTGCATTTTTATGTGATGTCAGCATTTAGGGCAGGGGTGCTATCTTGAATTCGAGTTATATATCAAAGAAAAGCTTATTTTTTCCTCTTTTCAAGATTACTAAAAAAAGTACCATATTACTAATGTAATTAATACAAGAAAAAATTGCTGTAGACATATTACATGTAATTGTTGAACAGTTACATTAATTTACAAAAATAATAACTAAAACAGCTTACTTGATATGCAAATATACACGCTCAATGGATTATTATACTTATAAGTAATTATGCATTCTTATCTAATATCATTCGATTATTTAAAGTATCATGATTGGGCATTAGGTTTTGCAGAAATTTATAAATTTAATTTAAACCTTAAAAAATGGACCTAATAGAAAATGCTGGGTCATTAAATGTGTTACGTTTCTACGTTCTATTTATATTCTTGCTAAAATCTGCGGTTTGAAAAGAGATATCCAAATGCGGTTTTCGCCAAAGTATTAGGCTTTTTTTTCTCTATCTAACTATGTAAAAAGGTATATATCGTTATATTCAAATTTTTCGAAAAATTTCGTAAAATTTGTCAGTTTTTAACTTAACGCCCTCTAGCGGCGTTCATAAAACGTAAGCAGCCACAGTTTATAAATCTAAAAATGAGGCTGAAAAAGCTCTTCTAAACGAAACCAAGTTCACTAAATTCAGTAAAGCCAAACCGAAGTTATGAGCATATTTCCAAATTAAAGTTTAACCTTCCCCCACCACTCTATTTCACAACTGACAAAATTTACACCTAAAGCTTTTTTGTTCAGAAAACATTGAAGAATAAAATAGTAATATTTATCAATATACTTTACTTGGTATTTATTTGAGAAAATTGCATTTTTATGTTTTGACGTCACAATTACGCCCCCTAGCGGCCACCGTACAAACTTGAAAATAATTTCCAGCAATTTCTCTTGACCGTTTTTATTAAAAATATGTTTCCCCAAAGCTGTACTATTATTAGTTTCTGAAATATAGCTACCTCTCTTAATGGAACACCCGGTACAGTCTTCGTGCTATTACCATTATTTCTCGACAGTTCATATGTAGACGTTTTAGGATTTTCTTGAACATCTAGTAGGACATCTAAAGTTGTAACGTGCATATTTGGCAGTACCAAATACTAGGTTTTAAATTCGATTTACCTTCTGACTAGTGAATACAAAATGGCCGAAAATGTGTATTTTACCATTTATGTGTACTGACGACTATGTAAGCATGTTTATATATGTATTACTGAGAATAAAATTGTTCTATTTCTATAAGCCGATATAAGCTTCTGAAGATATTATTTTATTGAAAACTAGCTGTATGTATTGGCAACTTGCAGGTTGCTAGTTTTTTATTATTTAATGCATCTTATCAATAAACAGGAGTATAGGAATTTATTCGTAGTACCTAAGTTGTACAATTATTGACTTGTTATTCTGCCCTTACTGCCATATTTTTGTCCTTGACTGGTTTATTTTTTGTTTTGTTCCTTACCACGAGAAAATTAATTCTTAATGATAAAATAACATCGAAGCTGTGTTTTTATTTTTAATAATGTTATTGTTAAGCTGTCAAACATGCTAATCTACGAATGACGTAAAGTCAAGTAACGGAACATTTGACTACGACGTCTTTCAGGTCTTGTTCCGAATGTCAGGTAATGGAAACTTCACAATAATCGAGTCTGGCTTAGTTGACGTTTCGCATTCTGTTCTAGAGATACGATTCACTGTATCAGAGAGGCGAGTTTTTTTTAATTGTAGTTTTGTGATGTTGGTGCTTGTGAGGAGATTTTTCGCTATCAGCTTTTGTATCGATTTTTGTCAGGAGATCAATTTTTAAAATTGTTTTATTGTATATAGATATAGTTTTGTAGGTTTCTTGGATTCTGTTAGGTTACTTTCTCGTAAATGGTCTCTAAGACATGTTGGTAAATGATCATAGGATGCTTACTGAACCCACTCGGCCTGGTCATGTCTAGGCTGTAGGCTGGACATCGTGACCAGTTTCTGGGTTAGGTTGCTTTTTGACGGTTGGAAAAACGAAAGCAGGCTATTTGTGATTGTTGTCGAGGGAAAATCTTAATTTTATGTGAATATCGAGCTTTCCCATGTAGGGATTTTTTAGATTTTTCCTCCGATGTAGTTTGTGAAAGTACAGGTTTAGAGATTTTTATGGAAATTTAAATAATTTGGAGATACGTTTCAAAGAAAATTCATTTTTGCCAGACTTTTTCGGTACCCTGTATAAATAAATAAGTAATAAATACATTAGTTTTCTGATTTTTCCAATATCATTTATAGGTATTCGTGGCCCGTTTGACCCAATTAGCTGCCCATGTGGATTCCTTACAACACTTAGCCCAAACGGCCGACAAAAATCTAGCGAAACCAGCAGAAGAAGCATCTAGGGCTCTCCAGCAATACCAACAGTGGTTCAAAATGTCCTCCAAAGAAATCGATCTTCTAAAGCGGGACATCAAAGAACTAGAAAACCTCACTAACATCTCAGATTCAACACTTCAGCTCCGTAACGAAATAACTAACCTTAAAAACAAGTTGTTTGACACCGAACAGAAGAGTATCGATCTGGACGGGGATCTTAAATTGTTGAGAGATTTCGCTTGCGAGGCCGGCGCTTCCTTGGATGAAAGCCAAAATTCGTTGCAAGGGGTTTCTGAAGATCTGGCACAGTTGTACCATCATTTGTGCACTATAAATGGACAGACACCGTCTAGAGTTATATTGGATCACGAAAAAGAAGCACAAACGCCAAGTAATTATTTTAAGAATTCCCTACTCACTGTATATTTTTTATATAGGGCAAAGATTACGAAATTTTGATAGTGTGGATAGCAAGTTGGTGGTTCGAGCCCCGAAACTTTTTTTTTTTTTTGTTTTTTTTTTTCTAAAAAAAAAAGGAAAAATATTGTTTTATTATTTCACAGTCTTGGTAATTTAAAATGTTTAGTTTTTAAAAAGTATATACTTATTCAATGCATAGTGGCGCATAACGAGGTTCATTCATTTTTATGTTGGCCTGCAATTAAACCCCGGAAAAAATGTCTGCCTTTTTGGAATTAATTTTTTTTATATTTAATTAAGACGCTATTAAAATTTCAGCGTGATTCAAACACTTTAAATCATATTTAAAAAAAAATCAACTTTGGGGTTAATTTATCAATTATAAACCCTCTCAAAAGTGTGTGGCTAAATTACTAGTATTTTTAGAATTACCTAAACTTTCAATTGTTGTTTGTTGGCCTCTGAATCAAACACTTTTTTTGGGTCATATTTTACGACCCCTTTCTATTATGCGCAGTACCTGGTGTCCCGGGGTGGGTCTAGCCAACACAGGTATATCTGCTTTTCCATCCAAACGATTTCAAATTACAAAATTTCAAAGTGCATCAAACACTTAATGAAATGTGTGTTACTACCTCTCCGGCTATTATTATTTATCACCTTGGTTAAGTTGTGGCTCCATGTATTTTTTTGGTTAACCCATCTTTCTGGTTTCTTAAACAGTTTTAAAAAATGCCAAAGCAACTACAATAAAAAAAAGTCATGTGTCATTTTTATTTACTTCAAATTAAAAGAAACGTTTATTTTTTAGTGACTGAAACAGCACCATCAGCTATAGGAGAAATGTCAAAAATAGAATTATTAAGGAGCAGATTAAAAAATGACATTCCATTACACGATTTAGAACCATTAAATGATACAACTGTTCTATCGAGAAATGTATCGACCATTGTTGATCAGATTAAACACTTAAGAACAGCTGTGGAAAGTACTATAGAACTAAGCAAGAATAAAAGAAGCAATACTGATGATTCATATGGATGTAAGTTATTTTGAAATTCCATCATAGTAAATAACGAACAAATCAAAACTTTTTTCTTTCAGCTTCTCGGGATGAGTCCAGTGAATCGGAAATTCAGGAATTGCAAGAACAAGTGGTAAGGTTGAAGAGCTTGTTATCCACAAAACGAGAACAAATTGCCACCCTACGAACAGTACTTAAGTCCAACAAAAACACTGCCGAAGTGGCCCTCACCAATTTAAAGGGCAAATATGAAAAAGAGAAGACCATCATTTCAGAAACCATGATGAAATTAAGAAACGAATTGAGGCTACTTAAAGAAGATGCAGCAACATTCTCGAGTAAGTTATCTTTGTGTTAAATTGCCTGAGGATAAAACTTAATAATTTATTCTCTGTAATAAATATAAATTGAATATTTTAACCTTACAATCCGATTTGTTTCCAAATCAAATCAAAATTTATTCATGCCATTGTTACAGAATGCAACTTACATAAGTTAGATAAAATTAAATCTGAAATACCGATATACCTAAGATGCTAAAATAAAAATCTAAAATATAAAAATATCTAATTATAAATAAATGCATTAAAGCAATAAATACACATAGATTAGAAGCAATAGCGCATGTACACATTAAAGACAAAATTGAGAAATTCCTCTAAAGAATAAAAATAATTTTTTATCAAGATCTGTTTAATTGTTTTTTTAAAAGTTAAAATTGGCAAGTTTATAATTACAGCTGGAGTTCTGTTAAAAAATTGAATAGCCCAATAACCCAGGCCATCCTGACACCTTCCCAGACGCTAATAGATAGGCACCAAAGCATACCTGCTCCTGGTTTCATAATTATGTACGCTATGATGCATCACAAAGACATCAGGATTTTTCCTACAGTCCTCCCTGAAATCCAAACCACTCAATACCCTTACTGCTTTTCTTTACATGCCAAAAACACGTCGAGTATCAGCTGCATGCCTGCAGGCAGAAATTAATGGAAAACCTAATAAAAATGATTATTAAGTGGAAGGATTAAAAATTATTATTAAGTGGAAGAATTTTAAGTAAACTTTATGACTCATTTTCATAATTGAGAGGAACTAAGCGCCAAAATTATTAAACCGAGAAATTAAAAAAAACAGCATGTTTTTTTCAAGAAATTTCAAGTCTGGGTACTTCGCCCTCTTTTTTTATATAATAATAGGATGTAGTCAATGGCACTTAGATTCTGTTTATAATATATAATTTTTCGAAAAATTGACGCTTATCTCCTTTGTTACTTCTACTCATCAAATATTAAGGATTTAAAAGTCATCTATGAAAAAATGTATTTATTTATTTATTCTAGTAAAACAAAATACAATTAATATAAAAATTAAATAAAAAATATACTTAACTACACCAAAAATTTGTAGACCATTATTAATAATATTTCTGAGAGAAAAAAGGTAATAAAATTGGAGTAGTGGCAGATGAACTGCTAAGGACACTAAACACTTAAAGGACTGTATTCCTAATGGCACATAGAAACTCAGTTTTTAAACTTATGGCTAACACAACAAGCCAGATAAAATATCTAGACCTAATACTAGATTTAGTAACCTAATTTCCATGGCTAACGCAACAAGCCAAATAGATTACTATGAGTTCTTCAAATTTTATTGATTGAATTTTTAGTTTTGACGATAACGTCTTTATTTGGAAAAACCACGAAAACAAACTGATTGATAAAATCACGAGTCTAGGGGTTCTATATATATGGACCTCCCCTCGGGTGGGGGTGAAGTAGAGGTGGGGATGATGTAGAGGGTGGGGGAAGCTGGGCGATTTGTAATCGTTTCAGGCTAGGCCTACGGCTCCGTTTTTAAGTTTTTTCTATCCCTTACTATTTAGGCATGGCAGAAGAAAAGGAGGGAAAGTTAGAAGAGAAGGAGCGAGTAATTTTTTTTTTCGTTTTTCACGATCCTCTATTCGTTTATGTAATATTGTCCATGTCGGTTAGAAATTAAAGAGTGCTCATCATGTTCGCTATAGTCTAATTTTATTAGTAAATCATAATTAATATTTATGGATTTCATATATCAAAGGTTGGGAAAAAATACTATTTCCAATTTTTTTTTTATTGATAACACTAAAGCTCGTCAATAGCTACTAAACAAACAGAAAATCGGTTTACAAACAGAAGAGAAAGTGCTAGTGCATTATTTTTGTTGAATAAGAATTGTTTGTGAAGCCATTCTCTATAAATTTTTGTCCCACACATGATTTCTCTAAAATGGACTGTAATGGAGAAATTGCAGAATTTTATATTTAACCCTAGATTGCTAGCGTTATTCAATAGTGTTTTTTACCAGTAATACGTCAATTTTACTTGTTTATTTTTAAGAAAAAGAAAATGCAATTATTGTTGAGTCAATTTATTAAAAAATAAGGCAACAGTTACAAAACAAAAAACTTACTATATTGTTAGAAGTTAAATGAATTAAACGAAATAACTTAAAAAATACTGTTTTTAAATGATTTATCACCCTGTATACTATAACACCCTGTGTTAAATATCTCTAAAACTAAACAATGTTTAAATCTAATTAATTAAAGCACAAAATAAAAAGTCTTTAACTGGCATCGAATTGCTTGCATTCGTCCAATCAAAATTCAAGGGTTCCCATTTCCTTTTGGACGCTGCGAGGAGCGCGTTGTGTTACTGTCAGCCTCTGTGGCGCCGGTCTCCTAATTCGCTGACTCTCTAACAATATTTTAAAATACTACACCTCTTTTTCTGATGCTCTACACCTACTATAATTTCATTCAAATAATACACTTTACTTCCGATATTCCTTTTTAATATAAGTACACAAGAAACTACTTTCTTGGATAGTGTTGGACGTATATTGTTGTCAATTTTCTCCCAATCTGTAAGGATTATTTTGAGGTCACAGCTTATAGTTTCCAGATATATCTGACTTAGGGGTATATTCTGTAAAAATTTGGTTAAAATTAACCCTGGATTATAAAAATAACCGGATGTTATTTTTAATTTTGTATTCTGTATTATTTGATTATAAATTATAACTTATGTCAGTAATGATTATATGTTAAATATATTCTTTTTCTTATTTTTAAAGCTGCGTTGGGCTTTATTTCAATTGACTTTCAGTCATTGCCATGTCTATTTTAACTGCGATTGGCTATAAAATATCTTTGAGGTATATTTCATTTCATTATCAGATGACGGTAAAAATTTGCAGTGGACTCTTGGGCTATAAGAGGGTGACGTCATTTGGGTTCCAGGGACATTTAATTATAACCTAACTTTTAACAATATTTGACATATACGTTTTTACTATGTTTATTTTTTATTAAATATTGTTTGCAGTCATAAAAAGTAGTTTATATACTTTATACATGTTATCTACTTTAGAAATATATTTATAAAAGTTTAAAAACAATATAATTTAGGTAAACAAAACGCACTCAAAAAAATACTGTCACTATAATTGTTAGTGGAACCAAAATTATGTCGTCACTAATACGCTAATTTAGTGTAATTAACACTATCCCAATTAGGGCTAAATAAGCTGCCTATTTATCAAGAACTTTTATTGTAGGTCTCCGTGCAATGTTCGCCGCCCGTTGCGAGGAATACGTCACTCAAGTGGATGAACTGCAACAGCAACTGAGTGCAGCTGAGGACGAGAAGAAAACTCTAAACCAACTCCTTCGACTGGCCGTACAACAAAAACTGAACATCACCCAACGATTGGAAGAGCTCGAAGTCGATCGGGAGATTCGGAACGCCGCCCGCCGTCCCAACAACAGAAACTACTCCAGGGGCGGCCGGTCGGGCGGGAGAGACGTCTTTTAGCGGAGATCGAGGCTATCTGTTTACGCGCTAGCCTTTCTCACGACTTTTTTTAGATTATAGGACGCGCCTCGAAGGCCGGAAGACTGCTAAAAAACATGGTAAGTTAACTAAACTTTTTCCAGATTACAAATTTTTAAACGGTTTAAATAACATTTAGGGTAAGGGTATAAAGGTATTTTGTATAATTTTAAATACATTCTTAATAAAAATTGTATCACATCGATTAACAACGATGATTTAAATTGCTAAAGATAAAACCACCAAATTGTTTGATTTCTGATATATAAGAGCTGTTCTGACAAAAATTTTGATGTTTATATTGGCTTAAGGCTACAAAATACTTCTTCATTCTTTGAAACCATCTTTTAAAAATGGTGAAACATTTTTATTAAGGCAAGTTATGAAGGATTTGCTGAAACATATTTATGCTTGAAAGTGAGAGGAAATAAAATGCTTGAAATTAATGAAAGATAAATATTGGGGGAAAATTTTCATCCTCGTAAAAATTCATGTTCTTGAAATCAAATTCACCAAAATTTGAAGGGAATTTTCTTTCAAAACTTTCTTCTACTTTTTGGTAGATAAAATAGAAATAATGAGAGAATTTAATTCACAAGCGCATGAAATATGTGTCATAATTTAAACAAAACCAAAATATAATCATAACCTTCTTTACGGTTGTATGTTTTTAGTGAGATATTTTTATATATTTGCATTATTTACTTTCCTTTTAAAAGGGGTTTTGGACGCGAAAATAATATTTATTCGTCCTTTAAGACAAAAAAGATATATCTAGGGCAAGTCAAAGTTAAAATATTACAAATATATTACACAAAATAAAGATGTATTTTAAAAAAAAATCCCTTTAAAGCTACCATTTCGCAAGCTGAGACCGAGACCAACTTCAAAACGTGTCTGAACACATGTAATTATATGAAACGCATTTCGATAGACGCGACCGACGGCATCAGATTTAGTATGGCAATATTTGCTGCCTCACTGGTGTCTCGGTCTCCTGTCGTTTGTCGCGCGTTCTCAAAATGGTACCTTAAAATGAGCAATTTTGTTCACAATTGGGGTATATTAGTTTTACATGAAGCAGGACTGAACTCCACAAGATGAACATCCAACTCAAAAATTGTCATTTACACCTATTGACGCTTCCATTTTGGGACACAGTGTATATTAACATCGCAGAAAAATACCGCTAACACAAAACATAAATGACGTTATTTTTTTGTTTAATTTCTGCACCTTCTTGAATCGAATTCACTCGTTATTTTAATTGTATCTACCTAAAAGTAAAAGAAAATTTTGGGAGAAAATTCTAGAACATGAATTTTTACGAGGAAGTAGAAATTAAAAATGTTCTCTGTATATTTCTCTTTTCCCAGTTTTAAGCATTCAGACACTCAGCTCTTTGTTAATCTTCTAATGTACACCAACCAGGATTCTCGAAACCAATAACTAATTATAGATGAAACTATTATGATAAAGACTATCACCTCTTCTACTACCTTTGTTTATATGCCTAACTTTGATCTTATAGAATTTTACTGAAAAACTGTCAAAACGAATGGGCCGTTAACTGTCAAATGGGCTCACTAATAGCGGATTCGACTGCCTGCATTAATGCGCATTTAGTTCGACTTTTTTAAGTGGTGTCTGTTCGACTGGCAGAACCTAATTAATTAAAAGTCAATTATTGCATTCGACTCAAATTGCTCGGTACCAAGGCATAGTGAAATTTTTGTTCGACTGGCAGACGCTCTTGCTCAAAGGTCGAATTTTTTGGAACTGTACTTTTTTTTCAGTGCCAGTGTCATTTCGGAGGTTAGGAATTGCTTAATATTTTTAAATATATTACCATCTTTATTTTTATTATTAGTGGGAATGGAAAATCTTTGAAATTAATAGAGATTTAATTTTTGGTTTGGCAAATATAAATAAATATCGTTAAAAATTTGTTAGAAACCTGAAATGTCAAGTGCTAACTGTGCCAGTCGAATAACGATAAAGATGCGCTACACCAATTTCGAACTCTAGCTCGTGCTTGCTGTGTGCACTGCTAGATATAAATTTGAATTATAAAAATGCTGTCCAAAATCAATTCAGAACTAAAAGCGCTTTGTCATCGAGCAAGAGCATTTGAGTCGAATCCGCTATAAGTATAACCAATACTAAAATTTTACAGAACAGCCGTCGTAAAACCTAAAGGGTCAGTAAACTCTTATTTTTTGATTTTTCACAATAATTTTATCTTATTGTAGTTTTTTTACACCATTTGATATCAAGGTTGTTTTCAGAATGTAGAAATGTCCAAAATACCAAACAATACTCTAATAATATTAGGTGGTGGTGCAATTATATATAAACGTTTCATAAAATTTATAACTGGAGAAGGAAAGTTAAACTGACCACATAGAAACAATTTGGGAGTTTCCATACATCTCTTTTGAATTGATTTTGAACTGCAACTCAAACGTGCAACCATGAGAAAAATTTTGAAGTAAAGACAACATGTTGAAACGCTGACAGAACGTCAAGAGTTACAAAATGGCAAGCTGTTACAATGTAGTTGGACAATCGTCAATATTTAAATAGTACAGCTACATTGAAATTTATTTGCTAAATGTGTACAGTCTTATTTAAATCTAAATTAGTAAAACTTTTTTTAACATAGGAAGGTCCAAAAATGTTTCTTGGATGTTCTCTATATGTATAAATTGTTTCTCCACTAAAACTACATAGGTGTCACATTTTTTGACACTTGGTGTACTACGTTTTTAGTGGTTGTTCGAAAAACACTTCCTTTCTGTCCATTTCAGTAATTGTGATATAAAAAGTTGTTTAACTTAACCAATTTAATGTTTCCGTTTGACATATGTTTATAGGACCTTTTTTTAAATGGTCTGTCTATTAATGTAGTAAATCAATTTTTGAAGCTTATTTTTGTTACTTTTAGTATAACTTTAAAAATTGTTTATTAAATGGTGAACGGCATAATTGTTATTAACAAAATCATAATTATTTACTCACAAAACAAAATATTTTAAAAATGATCAAACTCTTTAATTACGTGATTAAATTTTTCACCTGCACTGTATATATTTATATTAAGTAGATTGATTATTTATTTATATCATAATTTACTTTGTTTTGAATTAGCGTACTTTATTTATATAATTTATATTTATTTTTTAATTTAACATTTTATTAACTAAGCTAAAATATTTGTTTTTATCACTAATTATAAATTTCATGTTTTTTTGTATCAGACTCACCAATTAGGGCACTTTTTTATTATACTTAACTATTTTATAAACAAAAAAGTAATTTTATGGTAGAAAATATTAAATCAAATTAAAAACGGAGAGTTCTAACATTTCCATGTTTTTTTTTTCTATAGTAAAAGTATACAGAGTGATTCAATATACGATTAAAAAATATACAATTGAGTGAGAAATGTTATTAAAAAAATCCTTTCACAGGTCATTTTGTTTTGAAAGTAATTTTTTGATGTGCAAATTTCATCACTCTTTCGACACTCTTCTCTCATCAACTACTAAGAAAAAATTTAAATAGCACAAGTTATTTGAATTTTGAAAATGGGTATTTTTAAGTTTGATCCTGAGAAAATAAGTTGAGTTATTCTGTATACTTGAAACAGTCATAGTTTCCTTAGTACTCTTCACTATTTTTTATATCATTAATAGTAGTAGTTTGTAACTTCAATAGTCACTTCCACTAAACAGTGTTCTGTATTATTTACTCCTTTCTATGACTGTTAATCACTGAAAATTTAAACTAAAACTTAGAAATCTAGGGTAGCTATGTGTTAAGAGGCAACTTAATGGAAAACAAAAATTTTGTTGTCGGCTCATGCATAATGGGTGTTTTATAAATTCGATTAAAATCGAATAAATCCGTATTCATCCATTTTTCCGTTGGTTCTATGTCCATAAATAATAAATATTTGATTATTTGTCCTATTTCCGAGCCTATGGACCATACGGAATATTTCCCGTCCCTAAATGAAAAAAAAAAAAAAATCATTTCAATACAATAAAAAATTGATATTATTCAATAATTGCTTGAGGTAATGCGAATGGCGCAAAAAGGCTTATTTAAAAGTTACAAATTAAAAAGATTCTTTCAGTTAGAAAATATATTTGTTAAAGAATCAAGACTTAGGCTACAGTTAAATTGTCCAATTTTTATAATATGTTGGTACCACAACATTTCCATTTATTAATTCTACAGGGTGATTTAAAAGTTTATTATGTTGCTTCTCAACAAAAAAGAATGAGTGTTTAATAAAATTAAAAACAAGAATATACCTATGAACTACAAAAAAAGCCTCACACAAGACTGGACTATTAAATAAAATTAGGCCTTTATTGAGTTACTACAAAATTTGAATTTATTTGTTTTTGTAGTTCTTTAAGCTGTTAAAAGTAAAGTTTCAACTTTTAAATGACCCTGTATGTATCATTTCAGAATTTTGATAACGATTTTAAAAACATGTATTTCTTTATAATAATAATAAGGGCCAGCCTAAGTACAGACTGATTTGAATCTTTTTGCGACATTCAATGCAATAGAAATTGTTTTGCTCATTTCAGAGGTTGTTTTTTGGATTCTAACTCAAAGTTAAAAATCTATTTTGAAATAAAGCTGAATTTGATGTATAAAATAAAAATAGGTCTAGAAATATTGTCTTTAAGTAGTCCTAATTTGGATATATGCAGTGATGAATGAATATGAATTGTCTCTGTAATACTATTGTTAAAATTTAGTTATTGTTTTTATGTGATTGATGTTACTTAATAGTACCTAATATTTTTAATAAAATTATATCTGATTATTACTCTACATTTGTTTTACTTACCATCGTAATTAGTCTGGGCGTGACGTATCTTTTGCCATTAAATGCCTTATTATTTGGGGTCAGTAAAAAATAAATAAATTACTTCAGAGCTGTTACTCTCTAAAATATGCAGTGGTTTCCGCAATAACTCATTTTCTACCTGTCTTATGGTAAAAAACTGCGATATGCAAAATTAAAGATAATGAGATTTTCTATCAAAAATAAGATTTTGTCCTCAGAGCAATAGTTTCTAAGCTGTATGGCCTAGACACACTGCCTGAAGCCATTGCGGGTTGCTTTGCAACCGGTGAACTTTTTTTAAACAACTTATATGGGAGATTTCAACAGAAAAATGGGAATAATCAATTTTTTTATCAACATTTGTATGACATATTATTTTGCATAATATGTTGGTTGTAAAACTAGGATGAAAAATTGGATTACAAAAGCGGGAGTCTTGAAAATTTAATCCCGAATTTTTTATGAGAACACTTTAGATTTACGATGTAGTTTTACAACCCAGCTTCTATAATTAAATTTTCCAACCTAATTTTTTTTATGAAAATGTCAATGAAAAAAATTTTGTTGAAAAAAAAAAAAGAATTAGAATATTGCCATTTTTCTGTTGAAATCTCCGTCTTAAAAATTTAATTCAGATATTTTGAACAATCTAGTTTTACAAACCAGCTTCTGCAGTCCAATTTTTCAATCTATTTTTACAACCAACATATAGAAAATAGTGTCAATAGTAATTTTTTTTGTAAAATTTTTATGATTACATTTTTTACAACCGAGATTAACATTTTACAATCTAGTTCTACAACCTAGTTTTATAAAGTTGTTTTACAACCTAATTTTAAAATTTAGTTTTACAACACAGTTTTACCAACCTACAGACTCCTGGTGGAATGCGTTTTCCATTATCGTATCATATAGTCGACGGCACAAATAAATTTTACTATTCCACAATTAAATATCAGTATTATTAGTATATCCACATATAATTGACAAAGACACCTCCGACGTTCAGACTTAGAAAACACAGTTGTGAAACTGCAAAAAAGTGATGCGTTTAATTCCATTACAGCTAAACGAATGTGTACATTTAGCGCAACGACCCTTCGAACAAATATATTCGGAGCTAGAATGACATAAATATTTTATGCCTGGCATCGTTGTATGACAAGCACGTTTAGGTCAGATTAATGTTATACAGCTTAATTTCAGCATCCTGCTATTGGCTGAATTAAGCATTTCTCAAATTTCTATTTGTAGAGCACACGATAGCCCGTAATATATGCCGCTAAACGTGGACTGGGATATCCAATCGTAAGTCTGTGATTTAGCTCAACTTATCTTCTAATTGGATGTTCGCCAGGCTTGGGTGTGTCATCGCCGTATTGAGTGAGAGCAGGTGGACAGTGTTTGTTTATCCAGTGTTGTATTGACATTACTGATTTTTAATTTAAAAAAGATGGCTTTTTGGAGGCATTTTGAAAGTGATGGAAATAATGTAATCCCTGAAGGTATGTAAATAATTATAACTCTGACCACTTTTTAAATAGGTAGGATCAGTTGTACCCACAGATTTGGATAGAGGAGATAGGAAAAGGCCATTTTCCCCGGTGTTTCAAAATAATCACGCCATGTTGGCAATTTAAGCGTACAACGCACATGCGCAGTTGTTGAAGTGTTTTGATAGAAGTATCATTTATGTCAACTAGTCTTGATTTTATTCGAAATTCGCTGTTTTAGTGAATTTAAAAGAATTTTAGAAGTTTTTACTATAGACAATTAATTAAATGGGAAAGATTTGCTTTGTTTTTGGTTGTTTAAACAACGAGGATTCAGAAAACATTACATTCCACAAGTAAGACATCTTTTCTACCAGAACCGTATTCTTCACCACATTTTTTAGACAATAACAAACTGTATGTAGGTATCTAACGTTGATATTGCTATAATTTTTTTAGATTGAGGGAAAGGCGTATGCTTCTTGGTTAATAGCTATTGGAAGAAATCATTGGAAAATATAAGTGCAAAGCAAATAACGCTATTTGTTCCTCCCATTTTCATAAAGATGATTTAATCGTTTCAAAACGAATAGATACAATAAAAAAATAATGCAATACCTTCCATAAATATGCCTAAAATTGAAGATTTTTATAACATTAGCGTTATGAGGTAAATATATATACATAAAATAGTATATTACATTACGAGTGTGGAAAGTGACATTTTTCACACGAGTGGGAAATATTGTCGCACGAGGCGTAAGCCGAGTGCGACTATCACACGAGTGTGGAAAATCACTTTTCACACAAGTGATGTACAATATTTTTCCTACGACCACAAAATAATTTCATCAAAAAATGTAAAACCAGATTATTATAATAATTAAAATGTATTTAAAAAAATAATCAACAATAATCGTATTTATTAAATTTTCATAATTTCTAAACAAATAAAAAAAAATAAAAAAAAAATTCTGGCACAGCCAGGATTCGATCGCGGTCGTTGGACGGTCTCAAATTGCAAAGTTGATGCTCTAACCAACTGAGCTAACAGGCCTTACGGTAATTGATTGATCTAATCGCTTATGTGTTTAACCAGAATAAAAAGCAAATATATCTTAGTTATTTTAAAATTATTTTAAAAATAATTGTTAAAGATAAATATCTAGGATCTAATTTACAATAATTTAACAATCATATCGATTTTAGTATTAATATGGACATTACATAGATCAAAATAGAAATTATGTGTTTGACATTTTCTGACAGCTACTGCGGAAAGTAGCATATTCTCACTTGGGTGGAAAGTACATTCTTATTCATACGCGTGTGATATAGGGCACTTTCCATAGGTCTATATAGTGTGATATGTGTCACTTTCCTAAGTGGTCGTAGGAAAATATCAATTTGTTTCTTTTTATAGTTTCTAAGAAAGTGATAAAAAATTGTTAATTATCCCTATTATTTTTAGAAATTTACAACCTTCAGCTTTAACGAATATTATTAATTCAGAATCTAACGAGGAATTATAGAAGTTGCCAGTTGGTTATTTTTTATTAGGGTTTAGATGGTAATGAAAGAAGACATGTGGCGTTATAGGCTCTTCTAAAATTGCGTGAATATGAAGTTATCATCACCTAATTATCATTTGATGGACTTACAATGATAACATTAGATGTAAACCATACAACTTTGATATTGACACTGCAACTCCATATTTCTTGCATTCGCCATAGATAAAAGTATATTTTTTATAATTTTAGATGCATGTCACATACTTAAGTTGGCTTGGAATAACTGGGATAATCTTACTATAATTGTCGAAACTAATGGCGAAATTATTGATTTTAATTATATAAAATTGTTGCATTATATTTAACAAACAGAAAGTTACGTTTGGGTAGCAAATTAAGAGTGGCCCATATGTATTGGAGAAAGACATGAAGGTTTGTACACTTAAACGAATTTAGAAATTACAAATACTAAGTAACATTACTATTAATTGTATAAGGACATTTGAGAAACTGTTCGATTTACTAAATTCTCGAAATCTTTTTAGATTTCAATGGAAAATGCCTTTGTCTCAAAAAACGGAGACTATATGGATGTCTGGAATGTAAGCTGCAATAGAATATATAAAGAAACTTAAAACCTTTGACAGCAGTTATGTTATTCAGTGACCGAAGAAGAATAGTGATTTATTTTATAAAGTTTGTAATAAGTTTATATGAGAAATATGTAAACTGTTAATATATAAACTTAGTACAGATCACTTAGAGCCATTTTTCTGCAGTATATGGAATAGTATTAGTTTAATTGTATGATGTAATTACATTTTATTTCTAGGGCTAGGTATGGATGGAACAATAATCCTTTATCTGTAAAAAAATTTCATTCATATAGACTACGATTACTTTTGTACCATGGCATTAAGAATCTTAATGGCTATTGTATTCTTTAGGACCCCATCAACATTTTACAAATGACACTAAAAAGTACAACAACAGTACCTATAGTTTATTACCACTTTCTTACTAAATATAACTGAGAGAAACTTCAGAAGATTCAAAATTCTTGTATAAGATGTACTTGTAATATTCCTTATAGAAATCATGTTTCTTCATACAAATAAATATAAAATTCAGGAAAGGGTAAAGTATCTATTTTTAATTTTTTTTTTAATTTTAATGTTTAAAATTCCACAATATCTTACTAAAAAGATCAACTTTACATAATGTAAATTTAAGAGTGAAAACTTTTACAACCCCAATGCATAGAACTTCAAAATTCCAAGGTTGTTTTAGATACGTAGCACCATTATTGTTGATTTCAGAACTTAATAATTTGAATTTTAATCATTTTGTTGACTATTAGGCAAGTTCTTATTTCAAGACAATGATTTAATTTAAAATAATGATTTTGTGAACATTTTTTCTGTTATAATGAGGATCAATTGAAAAACGGCTCAGCCGACTTCATTCATTTTGAGACACTAATGTATTTATAGTTGCTCAATAAACATTATTTATTTATTTATTTATTTAAATATAGTGATGTTCACATTGTCAAAAAATGTACAGTATGTTAAGCCGACGCATCAGGCGTAATAAATATGAGACGTTTAATTGTATTTAGATGTGAGAGCTATAAAGATAGTAATTAATTTTACCATACCCTTTCGATGGCAAGCATGAGCTATTACAGTCCACACTCATTGGTATTATTCTATTTCTCTCTATTCAATGGCATTGTGTTCCATACCGTTTTCCTGGAGCCGGGATGGAAAAGTTAAATTACTTTATGTTAGAAAATAATTATACAGAATGTAATTAAGTTGTTAGATATTTCAGAAAACATTGTTTATATTGCAAAAAAATGATAAAATATTCTGCTGGCCAAGATTCACTACAGCTAATACAAATTATTGAAAATTATTTTTAGGAAAAATGGGGTAATATAACAGTTTCGGCTGTAAGTTCTAGTGTAAAACTGTCGAATTATCTTTAAAAAAAGTATTTTTAATCACATAATCAATTACTTGCTAAAAAATGTTCATTTTCAATTAGTTTAAAATAAAAACTTGTTTCGAGAAATCAATAAAAACCTTAAAGACATTGTTCAAACACCAATGAAAATTTAAAAAACTAAATTTGTATTTTTTGTTCCATTTATAATTTATGAGTGCCATTTTCTAATGTAATATAAATGTTTTAAGTTTAATAACATAATGTTATCATAATAATATATTTACTGTAGTATTTATTACACAAGATAAAAAAGTAAAACCCTTCGCACTTGGCAAAATCGAAGCTTTGTTACTACTTATTCTCTCAACCTCCGTCCATGTCAGCGGGTGAATTTACCGCCTTTTCAGATTCCTTTAGTTATCTATGGTAAGCAAGATCAAAGTTTGAATATTGAAATATGATTTTTTTTACTTTGTTGTTTTCTTTGGATATAATTCAATGTCTGCTGCGGAATTAGCCAAAGAAGTAGTTGTTTTTCGAAAGGAAACGTTAAAGTTTGGATTTATTTCCCTTTTTTAATAAAATATTTGACTACATGTTTCTTATAATAGTTTTAAATTTACTCTATTCTTTAGTAGGAATATGCCCATAATCTCTTATTTATTTTGATTGATGATTCTTAATGTATGCTCAAGTGCATGCCATAGTACTTTGGAACGATATTACAAATATATTTGAATTCCTTAGTTTTGAAGTTTTTAATAAAATACTTTCAAGATCTGAGCAATCAATATTCCCATGTAATAACTACATACAAAATGATAGTTTTTAATATGAAAGTTCTGTTTAAATCACGTGATTCCAGATTTATTTGCTACAAAATATATGACGGCCTTGGATTGTTGTATTCATTTCATATAAAATGGTATTTTAAATAGGTATATTCTGTTTTCATTTAATTTAAAATATAGTTTCAAAGAAGACTATGATGTTTTTTATTTTTAGAAATCTCTTAAAATCCATAAAAAAGAAAATTAAAATTCTATTACGAATTTTTAAGGTTATTAGTTCTACTGTGTAAGTAAATCCTTAATATTTTCGAATTATGTTTAAATGTGTTAGTCCTATCCTGTACACTTCAATATACAATCAATGCGCAAGTGCGTGGGTCGCTTTTTTTTAAAAGATGGCCGCCTTCAATTCTACGTGCCTGATGAAAATGACATTTCCTATCTCCTTTATCGATGTCTGTGGTTGTACCCCAAGAACAATTAATTTGATATTTAAATACCCACATAAATTGTAAAATTTAAACACAAAGTCTGCTTTGGTTGTTTACATTATTGTTTACCTATACAGGGTGATTCACAACGAAAAGTTAATAGTTTATCTGTAGATTCTATAGTGGAAAATGTTAATTTTTGGTTTCGAATCCCACCGTTGGCCGGTATTTTTTCATTTAATTTATTTATTTAAAATTAATTCTGATGCCTTGGTAGGATTCCCCACTCGACCATTCACTGTTGGGTACTAATTAACAGTGCTGTTCCTAAAGTGGCACTGGGAAACAGCAACTAAGCCTACACAGAACACGAGGATAGTAACCGTAGCAGTTGATGCCGATGACGAAAAAAAATAACTGGGGGTCAAATATTAATACATACTGAGAAGAAGTAATAAATGTAAAAACTGTACGGGAACACATATTAATTAAGTAGGTAATTACTAGTAAATAGAGACTTTATTAAGATTAACATTTAGGGTACAATTAAATGAAACAAACAATTGGCATTTATATATACGATAAATTTTAGTATATTTTTTAAAATTTTTTTGATCCTGTAAACATAGGGTAAATTTTTTAGTGTTATTATTTAGACTATTGTTATTAAGATTTGTATTAATACATTTACCCCTAACGTGCTCTTACCTCAACTGACCCTACATAATTCTATTCAGAACCCATCAGAGTTTCTTTTGAAAGTGAAGAAGAATTGGAGGAGGAGGTGATAATAATAATAAAAAAATTTGGTATATGGATATCTCCCTCAATCCAAAAAGTTATTAGAAAGATGTACCACCAATTAAAATTGGAAAATAATGATTCTAATTACGGTGTCATAGAAAGAATACACGTTTTGACAAAAATTTATAAACCTTCGATTAGAAAAGTTATTACAACTTATAGGAATGTATTTTAAGAAAAAAGCGGACTCAAAGGTCTCTAGTAAGTCTAGATCACTGCACGATGGAAAATATTAGAAGAAATTTTTATAGTTTTTATTCTAATATTGTGCCATCTTTTCAAATGATTAAAAATGAAATCAACTTGGTTCCCGGTTTCCCTTACAAATCTGATAAAACCACTAGAAAAGTGCTCCATTCTTTGAGTTTTAGATATTGCACCTTAAATAGAAGACAGCATATTATTGAATCTCAAAGAATTATGACTTTATGTAATGAATACCTTACTAAAATATATTCATAGTGTATCTTGATGAGACTTGGTACGACACTCATGATATTGTGAAAAAAGGATGGAGTGATCAATCTGCTAAATGTTCTATAAATGCTCCTCCAAATAGAAGAAAACGTATTGTAATATTACATGCCGGTAATGAAATCGGTTTTGTGCCGAATTGCTTGCTATTATTAGCAAATATTTTGAGTTGTTTAGCAGATTATCACCAAGATATGACATCTACCTTGTTCGAGAAGTGGTTTGGCGAACAATTAATTCCTAATTTGCCACCAAATGCTATAATAGTAATGGATTATGCCCACTACCACTCTCATCAAACTAGTGACATTCCAAAAGCAAAAGCTCGAAAAAAGGTACTTTCCGCGTTTTTGGACAGAATGGGTGTATCATATTCACACAGCTTTAAAAAAGGATTTGCTTGCAATATTAATATAATAATAATACTCTCCCTAATTCACCCCCTTACGAGTGAATTTTAACCCCAAAAGCTGAGCTTGTGCGGGGAAAGGAACGACTATTATTATTATTATTATTATTTGCCGTGGCGCTCCGGGGCGACTTAAAGATGATTGATGGTGTCATTTGACTTACAGGTGAGGAAAACCTCGCCCACCATCATCGAGACAGTAATGCATGGCGATTTTATAATCTGCATGTCATATCAACAGAAATTGAATTTCTATTAATACGGCACACATCAAATCCTATACCGAACCATGCAATTTAATTAAAAATCCGCATGGTATGGTGTAGGATTCAAAACACCTCTGTCTCTGACCACAAACTTGTCTATAAATGAATATAAGCGCGTGAGACCGCTACACCAGCGTCCCGATTGAAGTATAATTTATAACCACCGTAACGTAACTTAACGGCCTAGAAAGTCTATTTATAAATGTCCGTAACGTAAGAGTTGATTTCAGAGATTATCAAATTACTGACAACCTTATGAAATAAAGTATAAACTATGTACCTAACCTCTAAATAAAACTTATAAATTATGATTTTGCTATATAGAAAGAATATATTAACTACTTTAGAAGCAATAATATAAAAATATAATAAAACAGAATAGTTTACCGAAGATGTTGATTGTTTTTGAGCAATAATGAGAATTTAATATTTCCTAGCAAACTAGTTTTGTGTCCTATTTCAGTTCTAGACTTAGGTATATGCAGCAACACTCATATCTCATAAATAGTTTATCCCCAATAACAAACACAAATCATTCATGATAATGTATGTCCATCAAAAAGGAGAATGATAGTTTACGAATGGTATTTGTCTATTTATAAAAAAAAAAAATAAGAGAATAATTGACAGTTATCACATGCTGAACTCAGAATTATCTCATTGGGTAACCGTAAGGTCTTAAGTTAAAAGTTGGCGAACTTTCTACGGTAAGTTATATAAGAAGAAACGTCGAGTCTATTAAAATATAAAACCGTAAACGGCGCAAACTGTTAACTTTGCATTTATTATTATCATTAAAATTATATTATAAAAATTCATTCCAGCTTAGATTGTTGTAGAATAAAGTCATAAATAAAGTCTCTAATCTTCGAAAAGTAAATTTTTGTTTTTTAAAAAATTATTTTCGAGTTAAATAAATTTAACTGGCGCAGTCGTAGTAGGATCGACACAGTATTTTCGCGAAAAGCCACGGCATCGGGTCCGATTTTCCGAAATTTACGTGAGTTTCAACTCTTTGGTGTCGAGAACTTTCCTGTGTGAATCTACCCTGGAGACGGAGGCCTGCTGAGCTGGAATCATCAGAAGAAGTTTAAGTAAGTACTGAGTAATACTTTTATACTTCCTCTCATTTTACACTTAGTTTTTGCGAATTTTAGAATAGGTTAAGTGAATAAATAATTTTTTTTTGATCGAAAGAAAATAAAAAAAAAATATATACTTAGATATAGATTTTTGTATGAACAATATAGATAATTTAATCGCAGATTTTAATAAAAAAATAAATATGGTGGATGGAAACCAATTAAATGCAAATCAAGCAAACGGAAATCAAATAAATGCAAATCAAGTAAATGTTGATATGTTAAAATTACATGTCGATACCATTCCCATGTTTGATGGGGATGAAAATAATTTAGCAAAATTTTTAAATAGTTGTGACTTCGTAGTAAACACATATGCAAATGTAAATGATCCGGCAATTCAAAGTTATATTCTTCAGGTAATAAAATCGAGATTTGTAGATAGAGCAAATTTATTGGTCGGTTCGCGAAATGAATTAAATACTTGGAATTCTATTAGAGAATCATTACAACAATGCTTTGGAGATAGACGATCTTTAGAATGTCTTGAACAGGATTTGTTAACAGCACATCCACAAAGAAACGAACAACCAATAGATTTCGCCCGAAGGTTACAAATTTTGAGAAGTCACTTGATCGGTAGAATTAATAACTTTACAGATGCTGAAATTCCTTTACATACTAAAGAGTCATACAGAAGGCAATATAATCAAATGGCGTTGAGAACCTTGTTAAGAAATCTCTCTGGTAACTTACAAACAATCATTAGACTTAAAAATCCAATCAATATAGAACAAGCAATAACTTATATAATTGAAGAAGAAAATTTCGCATATTCACAGAATAACTTAAAAAAGATTGAAACCCCTCAATACAGATCAAATTCCAATCGATTTAATGATCGTCAAAATTTTAATAATAATCGCCAAAATTCTAATAACAATCGCCAACATTTTAGTAATAACCAGTATAGAAGCTTCCCTCAAATATTCCAAAATACTAAAAACCAGCCCGACAATGCTTATCAAAGAAATTTTGCCCCCATACAACTTCCCGTAACTTATCAAAATAACTCATTCCCCAGCCAACCAATTCCTGTACAACCGCGTACGATTAATAGATATTATCCAACAAATAGACAGGTATTCGGGCCACCGAAAAATGCATTCGCCCCAACTGGCCAAATACCCCCAAACAGTCCAGTACCAATGTCGACTACTACTCGAAATACCTTCAGACCCAGACAAAATTTCCAAAATTATCAACAACCCATGTCGACAACCACCCAAAATACTTTTAGACCCAGACAAAACTATCAACAAAATTTTGCAACTCAACAACTATTTCAAACAGATAACATAGATTTTGAAAATCCATTTGAGGAAACTCCTATCGATCAAATCGAATACGAATTTGAAAGTTATTTACCGAATCATCAAATGAATTCAAACTCAGAAAATAATCAAATTCCTATAAATTCTGACCCTAGTAATTTTGAATATCAGCATGCCGAAAATTTTCGGAAAACAGCCAGAGTAAAACAAGGAACATAAACGAAATATTTTCCAATTCATATTCTGCGGATTTGCCATATATAGTTATACAAAATCCACCCTTAAAGCTGCTTATAGACACGGGTAGTATGTCTAGTATGTTAAGTCCAAATATCGTTGAGAAGTATTTCCCAGAAAATATTTACAACGACCCAACCTTAATAATTACAGCTATTGGTAAAAAACAAACCGAACATAAAGCTAAAATTCCTGCCTTTAAAGAATTTAATTCCAATATTAACTTAAACTTTATAGTATTTAAATTCCATAATCATTTTGACGGGCTACTAGGATTAAACGAATTACGTAACCTGAAGTTTACAGTAGATTTAGTAAAAAATGAATTAAAAAATGAAGATACAAAAATACCAATTTTATATAAAATAAATAGGGAACATTATACAATTTCTGTGGATGCATACGAAATCGTTGCTATGCAGGTGCCGGTAGATCATTCTAACGGCGAGGTAATTGTACCCGAAATGAAATACGGAGAGCTTGATTTCCGAGAAACATTGACTTTATCTTGTAACGGCCTTGCGAAAACAGAAATAGTTAACAATACAGATAAAAGAATTACTATTACGCTAACAGAACCTATTAAAGTTTTTCCACTTACAGAGGGAAACAAAAATAATTTAGAATTTTTTCATATAGAAAATATTTTACAAAATTTTAATAATGAACAATTAGATGAGGACATAGAAAACCTAATACGCACAAATCATTTAAATTCTGAAGAAAAAACCATTTTAATTAGTCTATGTAACGAATTTAACGAATTATTCTACAGGGAGAACCAAAAATTGAGTTTTACAAATCAAGTAAAACACGAAATAAAGACCACAGACGAAAGTCCGGTCTATGTCAAGTCATATCGTTATCCATTTGTATACAAGAACGAGGTTCAAAGACAAATTTCCAAGATGCTTGAAGATGGGATTATAAGGCCCAGTCAAAGTCCATGGAGTAGTCCAATATGGGTCGTCCAAAAGTGTCCAGACGCTAGCGGACGTAGGAAAGTTAGAATAGTGGTTGACTACAGAAAAGTAAACGAAAAGACTATAGAGGATAGATACCCTATCCCAAATATAACCGACATCCTAGATAAATTAGGACGATGCCAATACTTTACTACCCTGGATTTGGCATCCGGATTTCATCAGATCGAGATGGATCCCAAGTCTGTACAAAAAACTGCTTTCAACGTAGAAAGTGGCCACTATGAATACACCCGCATGCCCTTCGGTCTCAGGAATGCTCCAGCAACCTTTCAAAGGGTAATGGACAACGTTCTTAGGAATCTTCAAGGCAAAATTTGTCTCGTATACATGGACGATATCATTGTATTCAGTTCTTCCTTAGAACAACACATTCAAAATTTAAGATTAGTCTTTAATCGTTTACGAGAAACTAAACTAAAAGTCCAACTTGACAAATGTGAATTTTTAAGAAAAGAAGTAGAATTTCTCGGTCATGTAGTAACCCCGGACGGCGTAAAACCTAACCCTATTAAAATAGAAACAATAAAAGAATTTCCATTGCCAAAAACGGCCAAAGATATTAAATCATTTCTGGGGCTCGTGGGATATTACCGCCGATTCATCAAAAATTTCGCTATATTAACGAAACCACTTACCAAATGTTTAAAGAAAGGGGCGAAAATTGAATATACCCAAGAATTTTTAAATGCTTTTAATATGTGTAAAACTGTTCTAACAAATTCACCCATACTTCAATATCCCGATTTTACAAAATCTTTTAACGTCACTACAAGCGCATCTAACTTTGCCATCGGAGCGATACTTAGTCAAGGCAAAATCGGTAGCGATCTACCCATAGCCTATGCCTCAAGAACCTTAAATTCCGCTGAAATAAATTACAGCACCATTGAGAAAGAATTGTTAGCAATTATTTATGCCCTAAAAACGTTCCGCTGTTACCTGTTCGGTAGAAAGATAAATATAATTTCTGATCATAAACCCCTTAAATATCTTTTTAATATGAAAGAACCAAATTCAAAATTTATAAGATGGTGCCTAGCTCTCGCCGAATTCGATTATGAAATCCATTATAAACCCGGAACTTTAAATAAAAATGCAGACGCGCTTAGCAGAATCGAAATAAATGTTACGGAACAAAACCAAAACCTTTCAGATAACTCATCAATGTCAGGAGAACCAGGCGACATTAACCAAATAACAAAAAACTTTCTAGAAAATCTAATAGAACCAATAGACGATGCACACCATGAACTTGACGAATTATTAAGTACCATAAAATTGACAGACACAGACAGAGAGCAAGCGCGACAACACATAGGTATTAACGACGATCAAATAATAGTTACTCAACAAAATGAATTAGACAATCAAAATAACTCACCTGATGACGACATCGAAACAATTCATTCGTCAGCAGAAAACCCTATTCTAGAAATCCCATTTACCGAAAATCTAACAACTTCCTACAACAGACAAATAATAATTAAACAAGGGAAAACACATTTTCATGTTACCAATACGAAACATTTCGAAAATAAAAATAATAATAATATTAGAAATAAAAGAAGCTTATTTGACGGAATCGAAACAGCTAGTAAATGGCTTTTTGGCACTCTAGACCATGAAGACGAAATTAAATATAACACTCAAATCCAAAACTTAATTCAAAATCAAAACTCATTTTCACATCAATTACAACTACAATCCTCTCTCAACACCCAGCTCATTAACCATTATAATCAGACAATAAATAACCTTTACAAAAACCAGTTACTGTTACAAGAGAGACTTAATGATATTTGCAACAAATCAAAAAATTTTACCGATCAAATGTTCATGTATATACGGTTACCCAATGCTCTTGATCAAATAATTTTGAATTGCCAAAATTTAATAAATTTCGTAGATAACTTGGAAAATGCTATTATATTTGCCCATTTAGGTAGCTTACACACTTCAATAATTCCTTTAAAACAATTGACAAATTTGATAGAACATGTTTCAATAATTCACGGCGAAACAAAAGTCATTAAATTTAAAAATCCATACAATTATTTCCAATTAGCAGGAATACAAGTAAAATTCGAAAAATCAAAAATAATATTTGCTATTCACATTCCTATTTTAATTAACAGCGATTTCTTGACCTATCACATTATTCCTTTGTCCTATGAAAATTCCATAATCATAACACCCAGTCCCTTCCTCGTACTCAGTACCGAACTCCATCAATATGAAGATAAACCTTGCCCACAAATCGAGGGAATCTTTTTCTGCGAACACCATGAAGATGTCACAAACGACACCTGTGCCATAGCCCTGATTCGAGCCGAAAAATCAGTCTGCAAAGTCGAAAAAATAGTTCTATATCACCCCATAATAGAACAAGTCAACAATAAATTCCTACTAGTACTACCTACCAAAATTCCCGTAAAAGTCTGGATAAACTGCGAAAGAAAGAAAATAGCCATAATCAACGTCAATACAATTATCAAAATTCCCAAGGGATGTAGTATTAAAATAGAAAATTCCCTATATGAAAACACAGAAGAAAATGTAATTGGAAACCCTCTAATATTGCCAAAAATGGAATGGAGTCCATCAAAATCAAATTCAATTTACCAAAACCTTCCTCTGAAATTACATTCAATAAACTTCAAAGCCATCCAAGAACTATAGAAGATAGCAAAATCCACCCAAATTCCACAAGAAATCCACCCCATAATTTGGAATGTGCCCAGCCTAACGATAGTAATTGCCTTGGTATCTACTATTATCTACGTATGGTACCGAAAGAAGAAATCCAAAAATCACCAAAATCTCTCGGAAGAAAACCACCAACCCGAAAACAACCCCATATCAGTATTGTTTTCGCCTAAGGAGGGAGGAGTTATATAAGAAGAAACGTCGAGTCTATTAAAATATAAAACCGTAAACGGCGCAAACTGTTAACTTTGCATTTATTATTATCATTAAAATTATATTATAAAAATTCATTCCAGCTTAGATTGTTGTAGAATAAAGTCATAAATAAAGTCTCTAATCTTCGAAAAGTAAATTTTTGTTTTTTAAAAAATTATTTTCGAGTTAAATAAATTTAACTGGTACGTTAAGTTCTTAAGTTACGTTACGAACATTATAAATAAGTATACGTAAATTCAGTATTTCAACTTCTTAAGTTACGTTACGGCGGTTATAAATTAAGCTTGAATCTCAAACCTAGCTATGTTGTGGGTGAGATGGCTACGGCATTCGGTCATACCGTAATTCGCTTACCACCGTATTATTGTACATTTAATGCAATATAATTAATTTGGAGTAACATCAAAAGGGAAGTCAGAAAAAAAAAATGTTAATCCTGCGTTGTCTGAAAGCGTTTTAGATGTTATAAGAGAAGTTGTTGGAGGTATATCGCAAGAATTATGGTCCAATTGCGTTCTCCATGTAACCAAAATTGAAAATAACCATCGAATATTTCCGACTCATTCTTGCGTTATAAACCTGAATGACACGTCAAGTGAAGATGATAGTTCTGATGAGATTTGATTTTCCATTATGATTATATTTTTACGTTATTAAACGTAACCACATATCTGTTGGTTCACGTTATTTTGGAAAGGAACATGATATTGTTCCTGTTTTCCTTCTCTAGGAATGTAACCTTGACGTGGTGAGAAAGTACGTGCTTTAATCACTTTAGAAATTAAACCCAGACTAATACATTCCAAAATTATTTAATTTTTTTATAATAAGAGGATACAAATAACAGTTGTTCAAGCATTTTTCGTAACATCCTAAATTGATTTTTAATATTCAATGTAATATTTAAATACTTAAATAACATAGTTTCATGGTGATTTTGATTACAAGTTGCGAATATTTATTTTGCCTTTTAAACTAAATTTAGTAACATTTATTAAATACTTAGAAAATAATGCGAATAATGTGATACTTTTTAAATGCGTATAACATTTCCACTTGAAATATACAATAATTTTAAATTAAAGCGTAACATACAACTAATTAGATCCGTCCCTTAAAGATGGTCTATATATGAATCTTTGTTGTGCCGAAAGAGAAAGAATATCTTTACCTTCAACTATACACTCTCGCTAGATAATATATGATGCAATCTCGTCTGCTCACATCAATCTGTAATGCTGTAGATATTTTATTTCTGAATCTGTATACAGACTATATAGGCAATATTAAACTTTCGGACCTTCTCTACCTGAATCAGAGTAAACAACTCTAGGCGGTCGCACATGCATTAGAAGAAGCGATGTAGCATCGATGCTTCCATTTCACGCATCAGAATATATTTTAAAAGTTGACTGTAAATTTCTAATTACACAACACGGTGGTTCGAATACCACAGTAGCATTAATTTGCATGATTTGTTGGGTGGCGGTTAGTAGTGTTTGTAAGTTATGTTGATACGACTTCTAGACTTCAGTTTCAAAGGGCGACCGCGTCGATTATTTGTAGGTTGGGTTTTCCTCACATAAAAATGAGAATTTCGAAATAAATGATATATAAAACATACTTTTATAATAAAATTTTATTAACAAATATAATTAACAAACATTAACAATATTGTTTGAGGAAACTACCACAAATTTAATAAATGTACAAAATTACAAAGTGAAATTCTTTTTGTTCACAATAACAAAAAACGAATTAAAAACAATATACAACTAACGGAATTTGTAATTTTAAAGCCTACCGGAATAAGATTTCACCAAAGTAGAGAAAATAAATATGTATATTAAAAAAAAATCAAGACATTCCCAAATATTTTAGTTGCCAAATTATACCGAGTTTATATTTGACATTAAAGAATAACACATGTCATTTTAACAATTTATCCAAAACGCCAGTATTTCAGAAAACAATAAGATATTGGGTAAACTACGAGATTCTTATAAAAAATAGAATATAGTAATATCAAAATTAGCACCTTTAACGAAGGCAATTCTTTGAAATATAGTACAAGGTTCGCCCAAAAAGTACGCAACAAATATTTAAATATTTGTCATCCAACGTAAAAATATAAATATAAAATTTTAAATATAAAAATTGGTAAAATTAAAAAATAACATCATTTTTGCTTACTTTTTGGTATAAAAAATTCCCTGAAGTACAATTTTTAAAACAAAACATCAGTCATATTTAATTATCAATTTATCTAATCTATATTTTCTAATGAACCAAGTTGAGACAATGTTCGTATCACTTCTGCTTTTTGGTTGTCGCTTAATTTTTCTATTATGGCTACCACTGCATCTAGAGCTACATCTGGACAATCCTATAATTATAAATCGTATTAGTAGGTTTCTACAAGGACGTTGTAAAGAAAATATATCTCTTTAGATAAATAGATAATTTAAATTTGTTATTAGAGGACAGAGGCGTACAATTTTAAATTACCTACAGTAATTAGGATAAGTAGCTTGTACTAATATTGGCTAGCAATCAGAAATAACAGGAGATGTAACTACAAACAAATATCGTGTTGTCGTGAATAAGGCATATTCTAAGGGCCGTATTTATAAACAAAACTCAGCTGAGTCGGACTTGGGTAAGTCGTCCTTTAACCAAAATCGAAATTCGGTTATATCGCGTGAATTTAAAGATGGGTAGTAACAAATTCGTAAATGTACATAACAGTTACATATTTGCTAATATCCATCTCTAAATTCCAGTCTAACACCAGAACCACCTAGAACTTTAGAGACGTTGTAACCGAACTTCGATTTTAGTTCAAGGACGACTTACCCAAGTCCGACTCAGGTAAGTTCTGTTTATAAATACGGACCTAAAGGACACAGGAGGGTTAAATATCCGCTGTTGTCGTGCCTATTTCATTATTCTCTTTTTTTTTACAAAATTATTTACATATCTTGAAAAAGCTAAAAAAATTCAACCTATTTTATTGAAACTGAACCCAATTAGTTATATCAAATTTAACTAAATTAGATGTAATTTAACTAAATTACATGTAATAATTCTGAATAAATTCGAAAACCTAGTTAATGTTAAGTTGGGTATCAAGTATTTTATGCTAGATGTGGCAACACGACTTGCATTTTTTATGTTGTTCATTATGGACGTACAATGGCTTACACATGTTCATCGATCAAATTGTTTTGTAGGGCCACCAAATCCTTTAGTTTATCCTTTTCCATACCTCACACTACATGTCTCTTCCCTCCTGATCTACAACTGGACCGTATCGAATTATTTGAACTGTATTATCGATGACGGCGTCAGGAATATTATATTTTATCAATGAATAACTATATCTCCTGTTATCTCTGCTAGCTATGCAAGGCAGCACTTTATGTCTAGCATCGGCCAAAGTCAAAAATCTCCACTACAATTTCTTTTAGAGTTATAAATTAATTAGAATAAGACTGGAGAATGTATTATACTTACATCTAATGTAACCTTAATATGGTTAACTACAGCATCTTTCTTGACTGCATGAATATTGTGATAAATGATAGACTCGTTGGCTGGTTTTGATAGCTGTTCTTCAATCCATTGGACAACTACCTCGTTTTTGTCCCACTTGTAACCCTAAAACAAAACATACAATATTAGATTGTTCTAGGTTTACAAAATGTATTACAAACATTTAAGAATATTATATAATTGTTACTTACTTCTGAAGCTCCTCTAGCTTCCACGAACCACCTCCTGAGCATGGCCTCTCCTTGTCCAACTTGTATTTCTGGTTGAACTTCGATTAAAGCTTTAATTACCCTTTCTTCCAGAAGACGTCTTCTTAATCGCCAGTAGATTGTACTTCTAGATTTACGCCAAGGTACAATTTCCTAAAATTTATTCTCAAAATTAGACAATTCAAAATGCTAATATCCCGGAAAAATTAAATATTGGGCAGTAGGCAATGAATTTGGTATTTGCAAAATGGACTCACATTTCCTTGTCCTTTTTAAGTCGCACAAATGTAAGAACCTATTTTCTGAAGTAATTTGTTCATTATAATGGCTTTGGATTCTAAAATATATGGCATAATAGTAAACAGTCAAAATATTAACATCATAAGATACTAATCTTGTCTTACAGCTTAGAAGGTCTGCAAAGTATGCTGTGTTAGAGAAATCGATAAAATAGGATGGCTCTTGCTGGTTGTTCTCTTTCTATGTCACTTATACAGTGTGTTAAGTTTCATACAATTACTCCAGAAGAACGGTATAGAATAAGGGATACCATTGATTAGACAGAGGCAGAACAGTGCGCGCTAGACCACTGTGGTAGAAATGTATCCCTCTGTCCAAATAAGGCAGGCTCTCTTATTTCTCACACATGCAAATATAATTAAGTGTCTCATCTTTATTTCTAAGGATCCATGGGTTAACATATTGTATACCTAACAGTAATACTATGGAATAAATATATCTAGGTAGTGCTATTTACACACCAACTTCAAGCCGATGTGGAAGTAAAACAAAAAATAATTCGAGAGACGCTAAAATGGTGGTTCCCACCTTATAGACACTGAGGCCCACAAGGGCAAACTCGCAGCGTAACAAAAACGAGAAATGATTTAACTTGGAATGAAAGACCCAAAGCCGATAGTAGTATTAGGACGTTGAATTTTTTTGTTTTGTGAGGCATTGGCATTACTTAGGTTCAACCATGTGATGATTTTCACAAGCCTTGAATTTAAAACCATTCTATATCGCCTTATGATTAGGGTTTAAAAATTGTTAGAGCAATTTATCCAATAATAATTGGCCCCTTTACCTCTTAAGCCTGCTCATGCAAAATATTTGGGCTCCTTATTTCGCCTATTTATATTCTATTAATATTGCATAGTATTGCAACTATGTTAAAAGAAATAAATTGGCTTTCAGTTCAGAATTATGTTCAGTACATGACCGATATTTATTTATAAAATAAAAATGACAGTACCATCGCATCAGATCTATTAGAAAAAATTCAATATAATTCGCAATATTACAACTATAATACAAGAAGCCAATATGACTTTCATGTACGGCAAGCCATCACTAAAAGTTCCCAAAATATAATTGTTATTAAAGGTTTAAAAAATTTAATAGACTGCCTACAGAAATTAAAAAAAAATCAACAATAAATGTATTCAAAAGTAACCTCAAACAATACTTGATAAATAAACAGAACGGATATACTTTCTTGTGATAATACTCTTTAAACCTGCCCTTTTTAAGTATTTCCCTTAATTTATTGTTATTTTACCCCTCGTTTTACTACTTACTATGTTTAAATTATTAATAGTTTTGAGACGATAGGTTATAGCAACTTATAGCCACAAAACTATTTTTGTGTTAAAGTAGATCCATAGAGAGCAATGTAATTTACAAAGGCCTTCTTTCAACATACAAATAAATGACAACTTTATAATTAAAATGAAAAACACAACAAAATACCTAGGTATCATAATTGATCAAAATTTGAAATGGGTACGTCATTAAAATCCCAAGGTAAGAAGATTAATTTTTAAATTTTATGAATTGAGGAAATTTATGACTAGGAGTTTACGAATTATTAATTACAATTCGCTGGTTGAATATATAAACCAGCATTGTATAAGAACATTATACTATCTGTCTTGCTGTACCTTTATTTATGGAAAGCCTTAATTGAGATACACTACAAATTATTTGCAATAAATATCAAAAGAAGCATACATTTTTAAATAATTTGACATTTAAGAGTCATTCACACATCACAGTTGACATCTTGATACTTGACAGGCACAGCCAAGCATTCTGATTTTTGCCAAATAAAATGGCCGCTTAATTATTATTCCATGGGGTTGCGACAGAGAGCCAGTAAATTTGATGAAGGTGTTTTTGTGGCTAGGAGCGAAAAGTAGTATGCTTAAGTTAGCACCACCATAAAAAAGTAATTTTTAAGAAACTGCTTATATATTTTTCATAAATTGGCAGGCTTGGCGACTAATTTCGAATAAAAATAGCATCCAAAATAGCTATAGTTGCAACTATGAAGGTCGCAACCCGCCTTAGAAATTTCATCTTTACTATCAACAGCTGTTGTTTGACAGGTCGTTAGAGAATGTTTGCAATTTATGGAATGTAAAGAATGTTAGGAATGTTGACGTTAGAAATAATTGGAATTCCTAAAATTGTCACATAAGAAATGCATAAGGGGATTTTAAGAAAATTGATATTAAAGAAGTTAGGATGGACCGAAAATTCTGAAAATCAATAGTGTTCTAAGTTAGAAGTAATTATTCAAGAAAATCAAAACCGCAAGTCAATCAGAACTTTCGTTCTAGAGATATTGTGCCGGCATACATACACACAGACGACCAGACGAAATTTTTTTTTGCATTTTCAGACTCAGAATGATCGGAAACATAAAAAAAGTTTTAAAAAATGGAGGTAAGAAAATTTTTTCGTCTGCACGAATGCAATACTGGGGCCCCATAGGAAGGGCCTCAGTAATTATCAATAACAACTTATGAAATATAAACCATGAATAAAATCGAAGCACTGGAAATGAGAATCATCTTAAGAAGGCCTTAAAATACAATTTAGAATACATTTTGAGGCATAAGCGAAACCGATTGCTGCAGATCGTACTAAATGATAAATTAGAAGAATCAAGTGGTATAACATCGGCCTGGAAGAAGAGACCTTGTGCCGATTCTGTCAAGAAGACTAGGAAACTGCAGAACTCGTATTGTGCTACTGTGAAGGTCTATAAAGACAGATACAGTTTAAAGAACGACCAAGGACAACTAGCTACGCCGGAGAACTACTTCCTAGACCAAATTAAACAACGATAAAAGGATATCCATAATAGACCTAAAAATGAATAGGTGAAGGAGGCTACTTGGGCCACAGTTCTATCGAAATCTAATCTAATCTTCTATTCTGAAAAATAACACCGGATTTCAAAACGTTGGCCACATATTCCATCTAGAAAGGGACCAAGAACTGTTTCCACCCTCAGGGAGTCCTAACATGGTACAAAAAAGAAAAATATAATAAATAAATAAATATACTTACACTAATGGCTCCTTTTTCCAACATCCTCTCAGGAGTATCGTGTAAATCTGCAAAATGTACGGAAACTTGGTGGTACATAGGTAGCAGGAAGTTTTCCCTTTGTTGGATCTTCTTTTCAAGACCGAGGACCTCTGGCGGCTTGGGCTTTTCAATAGCTTGGGTAATGCTCATTGAACGTTCACGAGCCTGCGGAGTTATGCTGGCTGAACGGTCTCTGGGAATTTCTCTCATTATTTGTGCGACTTGTTCATCTAGTTCTCTCACCTAAAAGATACCATTTATAATGAAGCGTTAATTAATACAATGTGATGAACTACTAAAGAGTTTAAGCCTTAAGCTATGTTCATCAAGAACTTATAGTACCTGTAAAGATAATAGTTAAACTTTTAC
This sequence comes from Psylliodes chrysocephalus, assembly GCA_927349885.1. Classification (NCBI taxonomy): domain Eukaryota; kingdom Metazoa; phylum Arthropoda; class Insecta; order Coleoptera; family Chrysomelidae; genus Psylliodes; species Psylliodes chrysocephalus. The sequence continues at coordinate 85,714,039 of OV651813.1, read as the reverse complement.
TTACTTCTGGGTCAATTCTATGTATCGTTTTAAGTAGATCCTTCTTTCTAAACTTAATTTCTACTATTCCCTCTGGTTCTAAGACACCGCCCCTAGAATCGTTGTCAGCGTACATTTCCATATACCTAGAGTTAATTGTGGGATCAACAACTGCCCAAGCACCTCCTCTAAGTTCTCCATTAGGTGGAATGTAGATGATTATTGGTTGTTTATATTCTCGAAGACCATCAACTATGTAGGCTCCGAATTTCACAATTTGTTCATACATATCTAAAAGAAACAAATGTTCTTATAGTAAACATCAAATTTTAACCTTAACATTGAGTCACACATTTTATTTGCCCCTCAATTGAGTATCATATATGTTATATACCTTTCATTCCACCACTGAATCCTCTCCAATTGGCGAAAATTATTAATGGTAAGTCTTCTCTGGAGAAATCTTTAATGGCCTGAGAAGTTTTGTATGCAGAATCTGGGAACCATACTTGACCAGCTTGAGAAATAGTCTGCAAACAAACGTAATAATTGTTAATGCCTTTGGGAGGATATTATTTTTCTTATCAATTGAATACCATAAAATAACTGCCATAATTGAACATTTAACACTAAAAGGGAAAATGGAAATATGGAAACAATACATTGACTTGACGAAGACTCTACAAGGATAACAAAAGAAAACGTAGAGCAAGACAATCAACGATTTCTACCCATAAATAAATGAGCAATGGAACCCAAGTTATTATTTTGTTGTAACAATAAAGATGACGAACTTATAGAAGAAAGTGATGACAAATAAAAGAATGATGGAATACTTTGAAGTTTGAAGAAGTTCTAAATTAACAATTAGAAGCAGATGAACATGAAAAACTAGAAAGTATAAACATTTTGTGATAAAATCAATAAAAAATAAATAAACATAACGCCAAAGAAAGGATAATAGAAAAATATAGATAGAGTTGATCATTTAAATACCAGATTTCCCACCATCAAAATATTACGAATGAATCATATATGACTAAAATATGTGGCGTCTGTATATAGAACTAAAGACTCAATGAACAGGAAAACAATTTCGAAAACATGGTCATTTTTTGAAGCCCGAGAAAATTAAAAAGATCAATATAAATAATACTAGAACATACTTCTGAAGATTACTCAAAAATATCCGATATTTACAACTTTTCTTAAAGCCATGGTACAACAAAAAGGCCTGTAAATCTGATGACTAAATAAACAAAATACTGCTACACTTCAACTTGTGTAAATTTTACAAGTTTCGAGATAGAAAAATCCTATAATAAGCAAATTTTTAAGAACAAAACTAAAACCTGTAAAATTATTATTACTATTTGAAAGAAGTATATAACTATTCAAAACATGAATGTATGTTACAATAAAATACTTAAATTTACACGAAACAATATGATTAAAATTTTCATTACCTGACAACACGGCTATGAAGTACAAGTGTAGACAATGAACAATAAGATTATTAAGAACAACTTTATTAATGCATTTTTCAACATTTTTATGGAGAATTAAAAAAAAAACTAACCGAATTCATAAATATAAGACTGAATAGTGAATTTTATGAACAAATTGATGGAAAATGGGATTTTCATCACCAACAGTAAGTCGCTCCAGAATGCCACATCAAATGATAACAGCAACCCCCTCCCCTTCTCAGCCACAAGCTATTCTTTCACAGGTCACTCGAGAGTGGAAGAAATATAAGGATAGTATTAAATATACAGGAGTTACTCTAGTATAACACATTTTTTCGATCTTACCTTTGCTTCGGAATCAAAATTAGCTGGGTCGGCAGGCAAAGTCAGTTCTACAGTCCTTGTTTCAACAGCTATTACTCCTACAGGTATACCACCTAATCTGGCCCTTCCAGCGACTACAGTTTGAGCCCAGGGTTGCATAATTTCTGACCAAGAACCTTTATCAAAGAATCCACTTTCCCAAACTGCAGGGTCATCTTAAAATAAACAAAATTACGCCTCAATTTCAATGAGATTAATGAACGAATTTATTAGTGATCTGTTAACCACAACACAATTCCTGCTGTAGATTGGTGAAAATTTTATAAATATCAAGAATTACTTACTTGGAGATTGCCTTCCTTCAAGCATCCATCTTGGATCATAAGGAGTTTTAGTTGGTGTAAAAGTAACTTCCCTGGATATTGGATCCACTGAATCAATAATTGGAATAGTAGACATTTTATCCTAAAAATAAATTAAAACTATAATCTCTTAGCCTATACTATTTTTTAATCGATACAACCACAATGGATGTTTTGTTCAAGTTCTTACCTTTGGAATGTAAGAGAGCCATCTTAAAATAGTGTAAATTCCTTCAAGATCAGTTTGATCAGTTTTATGTGTTACACCATTGTTGTGCATGATTTGAATACCTCCAAGTTGATTATTTGAAGCATAAACTTCCCTTCCAAGCAACTAAAAATAATGATCAATTTTTTACTCATGTATACAACTTTTCCTTTGATAGCTTACCTTATTTAAAGCAGAATATCCAGTCAGGATGATATGGGAATTTTCAATTTGAATTACTCTTTGACCTAAACGTACTAAATAGGAACCAATACCGATAGCTCTACAACTAACCATGGAAATTGTTACAATTTCTTCATAAGCGGCTGACGTTTCACCAGCTATCATACCAGCATATTTCAAGTTTTCAACACCAAGGCCATCATCTTTACCTGTTTAAAAAATAATAATCTGTAGAAAATATATAAAGCTCTAAAATAGGGTAAATTATTTACAAGTTACAATGGAAAAAGCGAAAAAAAAAACTTATCACAAATTGTAGAAGAAATATAGAGGACAAAGAATGGAAAAAGGTTATAAAAATGGCAGAGACGAAGGCTTGTAGAAAAGGATAAAACCGAAACAATAGAATTTAACAAATTGAACAGGGCCGCTACAATTTCTTTTAAATACGTAAATACGTATACAGGGTTGGACAAAAATTGGCTAAACATCAGATACCTTTATTGGACAAGTAACAAAAAATGCCCTGGTTGATTTTGTTTTTTAGATGCACATTTATTGATATACCTCTATTTTTATGACGTCATCACTATTCGATATGACGTCATTACCAGTTTTTCAAATGGCAACACTCTTTTTTAGTAGTACCAACTGCATTACTTTCCTTTAGCATACTTTTCCAGATCCACTGCAACTGGAACGAGGTAAATCAAGAGGTAGATATCTCGTAGGGTATTGATCTAAAAGAAACAGGGGAACAGGATCAGACATATAGAGTTAATCCAAATGCGACATCACCATCCCATTAAGAAAATATACCAGGGTAGCTATTCACTAAGTCATGGGAGCGCTCCCATGGGAGTGTTCCCATATATTTTGCTCTCTTACTCTTAGTATATCGTGCTTACTCCGACCTAACTATGCATGTACCTGGGCTAAAAGTGAGTAAGCACGATATACCCACCTAACAGTTAGAGAGCAAAATATATGGGAACACTCCCATGGGAGCGCTCCCATGACTTAGTGAATAGCTATCCAGGTTAAAATACATGCAATCAAGTTACGTGTAAGAGAGGAATTAAGAAGAAAGTACAAAAAAACAAACCAAGTCTCTCAGAGAAAATTGATTTAGCTCGTCATCGGGCTTTCTCTTACCCATCTTATACATTGAGTTGGAAGTGAGATAGAAGTACTTCTCTCTAAAAGTACACGCGCGTAGGAAGCATATTGTTATAACGTAAAAAAAACATAACAACAAACAAAATTTAAAAAATGTATTTAGGTTATTTTGTTTATTATAGTTTGAATATTCGTTAAAAAATTTAAAATTATAGCATTTTAAATTTTAAGGTATATTATTTAATTCAAGAAAATTAGAATTTTCGTCAATTTCGGATTTTAAAACATTCATAACAATTAAAGGGTTAAAGATACGATGATGGACGTAAGCACTTTTTTTATTCGAAATATCCTAAAGAATATAAAAAAATTAATTCATTGCAAAAAATGCATTTTTTCTGACTTAATTAATTTTTCGTTGTTTAAACAATAACATCAACAAATATCGAGTGTCATCTTACACTTTTATAATCAGGAAAGCCTTCCGGACATTTAAAAAAAAATACGAATTAAAACAATTTTGCAAGCGAATGCGCCAGTATGCTCTGGTCTAACAGGATCATGCAACAAATTTGAAGAGATTTGAAGATATGAATAGAGAGTAATCGTTAATGAAATTTAAAAATCTAATGGCGAAATCGTTTGGTTTACTGTACTCCCACTTCAAGAAATTTCCCTTTCTTTGGAATATTGCGTGCGGCGATAATTGAATTTAAATTAATCGAAAACTATTTATACAGGATGGCACATATTTAAAATAATTTTATTAACTGGACTTTTAAAATGTTACAATCCATAAAAAAAGTCGAAATGTAAATCGAATATATCCCGTGCAACTCGCCAAACGGGTAACTTGAAGTTGCTTATTCCCAAAACTGAACTTATAAGAGACTCTTTTATATAATGGTATCAAAATGTACAACAGACTATCACATACTTTGACAGATGTTGAGTCACAGAATTGTTTTAGAAAGCTGCTCAGGAGATTTCTGTTAACTAGGCCTTATTATGATATTACAGAATTTTATAATGACGAGACACTGTGATATGTGTTTTATTTTGTTTTGTTCTATTTTATTTTAGATGTATGTATGTATTAATGTTAATTTATAATAATGTTTTTTTATATTTAAATGACTATTTATTTATTTGTGCTTTGTATACCAATATTGTGTTTGTCAATAAGTATTTTAACTTGGACAATAAACATATATTCTTTCTCTCTCTCTTCTCTCATGGAAAAGGAGGAAACCAGATATTACGTTATTTTCGAAAGCGAAGCTCTAGCTAGGCGGCGATACATCATTTTTGGACTCAGGAACACTTGGTAGAGAATCTGTTAAAACTAACCAAAGGCACAGGACTATTCAACATAGTACCTGAATACGGGGAATAGAATAGACTCAAGAAACCGCAATATTTTGGGCTATAGTATGTGCTTAAAACCGACAAAGAAAAAAAACGATAGTACATTTTTTTTGAATATGGACGCCACATAACAATATTTTCGAAATTTGGCGTTCTTAGACAAAAAATGTGTTCTTTTAACTGAAACTAACAAAAAAGAGGTGTTGCCATACAAAAAACTGGTGATGACATCATATCTCGAATAGTGATGACGTCATAATTTTTTATCTCGTAAATATCGTTAACGTAAATTAAATGGTATGCTAACGATTCTAAATTGGATATCAGTCAAATAAAAACTTTATTACTTTATTTTTGTTTAAAAAGTCAAAAATAAAAAAGTTCCTAAATACGTTTTTTATCATCTATAGTAATTAAATACATTAATTACTATACAAGATCTGTTAATAATTTATATATAACACAAACAAGACTAGCTATAGCAACAAAATCTATTTTTATACATGAATTGCAAAAATGTAATGCTCTGCCTACTACAATTAAAACTTAAAACAAGTACCTCTCTGCCTCAATTTAAAAAATATTTGCTACAATTTATTTCCAGTCCATAAAATTTTATTTAAACATTATTAAAATTCGTACTTAAAAGTACGAATTACAAACTTTCAATTTTTAATTTTATTTCAATCTAAAACTAAATTTATGTGTACTCACTATTATATAATTATTGATATTTTAAAAGTGCTATGAGTATTAACAAATAAATAACCGAAATTTGGCATCGTTACATGAAAAAAATGAGTTCTTTCAATGGATACTATCAAAAAAGGGCGTTTGAAAAACAGGCAATGGCGTCATATACGCTAGTTCAGTGTGATGTCATTTAATTCTAACCAAACTTTTAACAAAAACATCAATAAATTTGAAATATACGTTTTTACTGTTTTTAGTTTATTTCTAAATATTGTTTACAGGTCATAAAAATAGTTGAAAGGTATGTAAATTGGTAACTAAACGATTGTATATTTGATGCATGTTATCGACTTACTTTAGGAATATATTTATAAAAGTGAAAAAAACGATATAATTTAGGTAAACAAAACGAACAAAACGCACTCAAAAAATCTACTGTCACTTTAATTGTCAGTGGAACCATAATTACATCATCACTGAACCAGCGTATTGAATATATGTGTAAGCCGTTATACACCCATAAAAAACAACGTACATAATGCAAGCTATGTTGCCACATCTAGTACAAAATACTTGATATTCAACATTAACTAGGTTTTGGAATTTATTGAAAATTATTACATCCAATTTGGTGAAATTACATCTAATTTAGTTAAATTTTATATAACTAATGATTCAAAATTCAATTTCAGTTGCAGTAAAATAGATTGATTTTAGCTTTTTTTAAAGATGTAAATAATTTTGTAAACAAAAGGAGAATAATGGAATACATCTCCTATTATCTCTGATAGCTAGCCAATATTGGTTCAAGCTACTTATCTTTTAATTACAGAAGATAATTTAAAAGTAACTTTATTTATTAACATAATGAGTCACAATAAATAATATGAAAAAACAATTTTTAATGTACGGAGAATTGAGCTACAGACTATTTTATGAACTAAAATATTCTGCGAACAACCCTGTTGATTTATATGAGCCCAGTAGAAAATAACTAAAAATATAAGGTTATTAAAGTTATTACGCAAGATGGGCTAATGAGAAATGTTCATTAATTTATGTATCGTCGGAAAATTGGAGCAGTGTAAAATTTCGTGGAAAATGTAAAAGTAAACAGATTTATTGCTTCTCAAACTATACTCTTTTGCATCTGGTGAAATCAATCTTTAAAACGCTTTTTCCATATTGAATAGTGATGCAGTCATATATTGAATAGTGATGACGGTATGTATCGAATAGTGATGATGTAATATATCGAATTCGACCTGTCCGAGCATTTTTTGGTTACTTGTTCAATAGAGCCAGAAATCTGGTATTTCGTCAATTTTGCCCAACCCTGTACGTTACTAGAAGAATGGTAAATTTAGATTTTTTCTTGAACATTTTATTGATACCTAATGGTCTGAGACATTATTAAAAAACAGCTTACAGAAATATAACAGTGTTATATACAATTTTTACTTACCTATAATATCGGTCAATTTGTATCTAGATTCACCCTCGTCTTCAATTAAAACAGCCCTTACTGAATTCGTAGCGCTAACTTTGGCGTAATCTTCGGGTGTCAAATATAAATATCTGAAGCCCCTATCGGGTTCTTTGTTGTCTTCCCAGGCTACCCTAAAGACAGCCTTTACTTCTTCTGCTAAACCTATTCTAGCACCACTGTTCGCAGACATATAAATTCGCGGAAGTTTCAATTTTCTTGCTATTTCGCTAGCTAATCCAAATACCTATAAAAAAAAAACACATCGATGATAATGTGTGGAACTCGAAATGTACAACGATGATACATTAAAATTAACAATATTGTATACCTTATCTTCCCTGGGCCCAAACGAACCAATTAAATAGGTGACATCGTTAGCAATGACTATGATGTCTCTACCAGAAGGATACTCAGGTGTGTATAAGGTAAGTCTCCAAGCTATCATGCCAACATTATTTTCTCCCGGTACCCTTTTTTGTTCTATTAACCTACTTTCGGTTTCAGGATCGAGAATTAGTTCGACAAAGTCCATCAGTTTATCCGGAATAACAATGTTTTCTGAAAAATGTAAACAAAATATCATTAAAGTACAAAGGATATACATGTTAAGTACTACGATTTTTTAAAATTTAGGTTATAATAACTTACCACTCAATCTTTCTTGACTGTATTGCTTCCAGTGCCGATCTACCATTTGCCTAAACATATCGGGATAATCATAGACATACGTAGTACCAATAGATTGAGCTTGGAACCTCTTTTGTTGTAAGAAGTCTTTAGGAATGTATGGAGTAGATATCGGTAATCCATGCAAAGGACCTTGTTTTGACCCAAAAGATTGGAACTTGATAATACCTATAATGAAGACAAGCATATTAAAATGTTAATTATTTAGATATGAACAAATTCTAAAATATTCTTATTTATTTCAAAATTAGTTTTGTGATTTTTCAATTGCTCTTTGAGTCGGTATTGTAATCAATAAAATTCAAACAAATGAGGTTATGCTTTCTCGGATCATTAACAATTAAATTATATTGTTAATATTTTTCTGAAGAACATTCAAGAAATGGCTAAAAAACATGTAAATATTTAAATAATTAAATTACTTCATAAAATATTGGATTCAGTATAATGACGTTTCTATCTTTAAGGTAAAGGTAAATTTAAACATGTTTTGTGAATAAGGCTATCAGAATGAGACATATAAACAGATAATTACAAAGGTTCGAGATTCAAAGAAATTTAAAATGGAAATATTTGTATGCAGGCAGAGATAACAATATATCAATTCATTGATAATATACAGGGTGAGTCGGGAGGAGCGCACCAAACTCTAGGAGCATATTATATACGTGAAAATAATGTAAAAAAACTCATATGTTCTTATCCGATTTTCATTTGTTTTCAAGTTATGGCGTAATTAAAACATTATCAAAGTATGCCATATGTTCAAGGCTCAAAGGCATTTCATAATTCTGACGTTTTGATGAACTGTCTGTGTACAGTAACTGAACGTTTAATTTCGAATTTATGTGATTGTTAGTGTTGCAAAATGCCAGATACTTATTCAAATTTAGAATAAAAGAGTTTTTATGTGTAAATTTGTTTATTTGTTAATATGCTATAACTTGAAAACAAATGAAAATCGGATAAGAACATGAGTTTTTTTACATTATTTTCACGTGTATAATATACTCCTAGAGTTTGGTGCGCTCCTCCCGACTCACCCTGTATAATATTCGTGACGCCGACATCGATACCACAGTCGATACGGTCCAGTTGTAGATGAGGAGTGAAGAGACATGTGGTGTGAGGTATGGGAAGGGATAAACTGAAGGATTTGACGGCCCTACAAAACAATTTTATCAATGAATATATGGGTAAGCGGTTGTACACCGATAATAAACAACGTACAAAATGCAAGCTATGTTGCCACATCTAGTACAAAATACTTGATAACCAACTTAACATCCAATTTGGTGAAATTACATCAAATTTAGTTAAATTTTATATAACTAATGATTCAAAATTCAAGTTCAGTTGCAGTAAAATAGACTGACATTAGCTTTTTTTAAGATGTAAATAATGTTGTAAACAAAAGGAGAATAATGAAATACATCTCCTGTTATCTCTGATAGCTAGCCAATATTGGTGCAAGCTACTTATCTTTTAATTACAGAAGGTAATTTAAAAGTAACTTTATTTATTAACGTAATTAATCACAATAAATAATATGAAAAAATAATTTTAAATGTACGGAGAATTAGGCTACAGAATATTTTATGAACTAAAATATTCTGTGAGCAACCCTGTTGATTTATATGAGCCCAGTAGAAAATAACTTAAATTATAAGGTTATTAAAGTTATCACGCAAGATGGGCTAATGAAAAATGTTCTTTAATTTTTGTGTCGTCGGAAAATTGGAGCAGTGCTAAATTTCGTGGAAAATGTAAAAGTAAACAGCTTTATTGCTTCTCAAACTATACTCTTTTGCATCTGGTGAAATCAATCTTTAAAATGCTTTTTCCATTCTGAGCAAGGTAACTCAAAAACAAGTAAATAAAATGCTTTAACGGTTTAAAATGCTACAACAGCCTCTTCAGGCGATGAACAACGCTCGCTACTTATTTTAGTTTTGATGTGCCAGAATAAAAAGTCACTGGATGATAAATCAAGCTATGATGAGCAGTGATCCCAGGAGGATTTTAGAGTATATTTTATCAAAAAACATTAGCTATACACTTCTGTTACAACCTTTTAAGGAAGTTCTCAGATCATTAAACAACCAACTTCTTTTTTTCTTATAATTTTGAATATATAAATTAATTAGCCGATTATTATAAAAAAAACAAATATACCTGTGTCCGGATCAGCTATTTCAGTGTACAAGCTAATATCTAGATAGTAACCACTGTCATTAGCTAAAAAGAGACGAATTTTCGATGATCCTGCATTAGGAGATGGGCGGATAATGAGGTTGATTTCAGCTTGAAGTACTCTAAGCTTCCACAATCTTGGACCATAGCGCATTACCAAGTTTGTCACGGCTTCTTCGATCTAAAATTTAATATACATTTCAACAGTTTCCACAATAAGTTGTACTGAGGTCAAAATAGATTCTTTCAACTAAAAAAACATTTAAAAAACTATGAGAGGGCTAGATCTAGTGATATTTGGCGCAACAAAGGTTCCTTTAATGTAAACTTTACATTATTTGCTCATACTGCTAAAAATATGGAAGCCAAAATGACCTTATTGTGGAACACGTACTCAAATTTACAGATATATTTTAAAATTTAAACAAAAAGAGTATTCAAGTTTTGCTAAAAAACCTAAATTCTTATAAAAGCGTTGGATGTTATAAGTATGAGAAATTTAATATGGAATATTTACTGAATTAAAAAATAATTAAAATTTGTACCTTAGTTGGATCCATAATAACAGTCGGTATAAAATTAAGGAAAATGTGATTACAATCAGTCCTCTTTGATTGCGGGTGAGAGAAGGCTATTTCTAACTCATCCATAGCCTCCAAAATAACCCGTTCTCCTTCATTTTGAAGGTACTCAAAAGACGCCTCTTTGGTAATAAGATCCGAATGTCTGATGATCGACCGAATAAAGAATCTGTAGTCAGTGACTTCTTTGCCTCCCGCTCCCTTGGCTTTTCCGAGATAAAGGTGCATCTTTTGATTGGATGTAGGTAACGCTTCAAGGCTATAAGACCTCATTCTGTTAATTTCTAATTGGAAAGCACTGGCGGGTTCCAAGTGACGATAGATTCTGTCTTCATAGAAACCATCTCTAGCTCTGTAAGAAATAAACATTGATTATACTCATATATTTGTTAAAAAAAAAAAAATGGATCCTTTCAAATACTGGGTATTGACCAAATAAAAGACAAATTCCAAATCAAACTCAATTAATACGAGTTAGAATAATAAGTTAAAAAGATAATTTAAAAAAATATATACTCCAAAAAGGAACAATGAATTTCTCATGGATCCTATCATCATATCTTGACCAAATTTATATAAGATCATCCTTTTCTAACAAAAAAATAATCATAGAAATCGGACAACGTGGTAAATGATTATATCGTTGGACATAGATAAAACAAATTATATAGTGTGTTTCAGAATAAAGTACTGTAAACTGGGGTACTTGTAGATCTTAACTAATTATTAAGAGAAGCTAAATATAATTTTCCTGTAACCCTCCCAGTTTTCATTCTACAGGTGATAAAGTGAATTTGATAAATACATAATTTTCTAAATATCTTCTCTTATGGTAAAGCCTTTAACTTAAAACTATGTACTTGTTAATTAATCGCCATTAATCAAAGGCTAAGAAAACAATTTTATTCCAAACTTTTCGGACGCCCTATATTTCATAAAAGTTAAGATTAATATTTATTCCTCACGTATTTTGTCACGAAAAAGGAACTCTTGGTTGATCTCTGTAGAACATTCCATTTCCGAGAGTTTTCAGTTTTAGTTCTACTCATACATGAAAACTTTGTAGATTATGAAATTCCAAAAATACTAATTTTTATTAAGGGCTGATTTCATATTCAATATTAAAAAGTCCATTAAGTAAAGGGTCCATTAAGTCCATAAAATCTGGGTTCAATTAGTTAATGGACCTTTTAATATTTATTATAAAATCGGCCCTTGACAAAATTATTCTTATTAACCCAGAGTTGTGACAAATTGCGTGAGGAATAATTATTAATCTTAACTTTTATGAAATATAGGGTGTTCAAAAAGTTTGGATAAAAATTGTTTTCATAACCCTTGTCAATGGGTTATCATAATTTATCGAAAGAGAGTGTGTTGACCAAAAATGACTATTAACACATATATTATAAAGGAAGATATTTAGAAAATAATGAAAATAATTTTGGTTTCAAAAGAACACAAACACTTCTGCTGCTATATTTTCTTATCTTGAACTTGCTTATTTTAATATTAATTTTAACGATATTCGCAGCGATATTCTATGATTTGACTAAGGCGTTCGATCGTATCAATCATACAATATTTTTGCAAAAACTTGGAGTTTACGGAATCAAAGATGAAGCGCTTAGTTGGGTAAATTCTTATCTTTCAGAACTTAAGCAAATGGCAAGAACTACTAATGCCTTTTAAGTTTTAGAAGACAAATTTTATTCCTTCTTTAAATAAATGACAGCTTACATTTCAGACATTTCCACTCTATTTTTTGATGACACTGCGATTTTATGGCACAGCAATGACACCTGCGTTCTTTATAGTACCATAAATATATTGTGACATTAAGAAAATAAAAGCATAGTGCGATGCCATCTATTTGTGTCTAAATATGAAAAAAAAAAATAGAATGCTAAATCATAATATTTAATGTACTAATACGGAGTCCATTATTTATGGAATAATTAAAAATTAATCTAAATTTTATACTGCCATATATTTGTTAAAAAGACATGTATTTCACCGCAGGCTTTGGAGTTGGATAGCTTTTTTCTTCGTCTCTTAGAAACCAAGCCTTTATTTTGCCATTTGCCAATATTATACAGGGCATTTTACAAAGTGTGGACCCATGTAAAATTCACAAAATTTTAATTTGGGATTTGGGAAGTATGAGCGTGTAAACATTTTTTTGGACCGTTGGTTACAGCTTTTCTTTGAGTAGCTCCTGTATCAGTTTCATTTCAGTGCCGTGCGTGATAATAAAAAATAGGGTTTTTTCAAAAATCTTTCTTTAGACAAAAACACTCCAATTTTTAGTGCTTTATTTGCCATAAGCACTTTTAATTATCAAGGATGGTAAAGCTATAGTTAATGTAAGTCATTTATACAAGGTGATTCAAAAGTACTCAATCTTAAATTTAAAGATTTTTATAATTTGTTTTATTGGGGATAAAAAAAGAAAAAGCTACCAATCTTAAAACCCCGTTAAGCCTTAACCTCGCCTTATATCAATACTGTACATGCCATAACACCATAACACAATAATAGCAATAATGCATACATACAAACAATACTTGCACCATATTGGTTTTTAAAGTTAAGTTGGCTTTGAGATGGTTGATGCTTTTTACTTTGACGTAATTTAGTGAGAGTGACAGTATAGTCATTTTAGTTTTCTGTTAAGTATATACCTATTGATTAGTCAGGTTTTCATTTGCCTACGGTTTTAAAATTATGAATAATAACCGCTTTATTACCCCCAGAAGACTGTCCCTACGCTAGAGGACTTTTTGAACAGGGTTATTCGCAGAGAGATATTGGACGAATTATGGGAAAAACTCAAGGGGCTATTTCCAAAATTTTAAAAAGATATCGTGAAACTGGATCCAATCAAAGAAGAGCAGGTCAGGGCCGGCATAGGAAAACTACTCCTAACCAAGATCGTTTCCTAACTCTGCAGTGTCTCAGCGAACGATTTACAAGCACAACAAAGTTACAGGCGCGTTTGGCCAATGTATATAATGTAAGAGTGTGCAAACAAACAGTTTTTAAACGATTAAAAGAAGCCCAGCTACAACACTACGAGGCAGCGATTGGACCAAAGTTAGAGAGACAACAGGATTCAAAGACTCCAGTTTGCTCGGGAGCATTTGCCCTGGGGTGAACGTGAATGGTCTAACGTTTTATTTAGCGATGAATCCCGGTTTTGCCTTTACAGTAATGATAGACGCGTAAAAGTGTATAGAAGACCTGGCGAACGGTATGCACAATGCAATTTTAAAGAGCGTATTAGTTACGGAGGGTGTTCGGTAATGGTTTGGGGAGGTATTTCATTAGGGGCAAAAACGAACCTAGCGTTTGTAGAACGTTTAACAGCTGACCGATACATTGCGCAAATTCTGCAAGAGCATGTCATACCATTTGCTCCATTTATTGGGGAAGACTTCCTGTTTATGCACGATAATGCACGACCGCATACGGCAAGAGTAGAAAGGGAGTATTTAGATGAAACTGATATTGCCGTAATGGATTGGCCAGCCCGAAGCCCAGATATTAACCCCATTGAGCATTTGTGGGATAATATGGGTGTTGAGCTTCGTGAGGCACCTAATCCGCCAGAAACGTTGGAGCAAGTACAATGGGCTCTATAGCGTATATGGAATAATATTGACCCTATGTTTATACGGAATTTAATACTTAGAATGTTGAATCGCTACCAGGCTGTTATTGATGCTCGTGGAGGAAACACCCGTTATTAATTTTTTTGTTCATAAATTTAGTTTTGTATTTTCGTCTTTGTTTTTTATTCTCAATAACCCAATAAAACAAATTATAAAAAATCTTTAAATTTAAGCTCGAGTACTTTTGAATTATCTTGTATAAATGACTTACATTAACTATAGCTTTACCATCCTTGATAATTAAAAGTCCTTATGGCAAAGAAAACACTAAAAATTAGAGTGTTTTTGTCTAAAGAAAGATTTTTGAAATACCCTATTTTTTATTTATCACGTACGGCACTGAGATGAAACTGATACAGGAGCTACTCAAAGGAAAGTTGTAACCAATGGTCCAAAAAATTTCAATTTTTACACGCCCGTACTTCCCAAATCTCAAATTAAAATTTTGTGAATTTTACATGGGTGTACACTTTGTAAAATGCCCTGTATAATATTGGCAAATGGCAAAATAAAGGCTTGGTTTCTAAGAGACGAAGAAAAAAGCTATCCAACTCCAAAACCCGTGGTGAAATACATGCATTTTTAACAAATATATGGCAGTTTAAAATTTGGGTTCATTTTTAATTATTCCATAAATAATAACATTTCTGCACAATATTTTAGACAATAATTTTAAATTTAAGAACCATATCAGCACCTCAGAGGTAAGGTGTGTTAAGTCACCAAATCTACATTTGTCAGGAGAGGCATTTTAAAGTTCACTTATTCCTTTAACAAACAATGTAAAGAAACGGTGAATTTACTAAATATTGGGGTTTTTGCAAAAGTCAATTGTTTGTGCAATTTATTTCGATTTTTGTTAGATTTCTGTTTGATTTTTTTACTTTGTTCTAAAATTTTGACTTTGAATTCACTTATTATTTACTAGATAAAATTTGATATAGTAAATCTACAAGCGGAGAAAACTCTTTTCTCTGAAAAATGTGACTTGACACACCTTACCTACGAGGTGCTGATATAGAATTGATAACTTTCTTCTGAAAGTGAATATTACATTTTAGTTGAATCCCATTTAATAATGGGATTGCATTTTGGATAGGTTGTAGAGTGAACAATCTTGAGTCATAAGTCCTTTTGTGTTAGACATGAAATGTTAACCTTAATATCGATGTTCATTCATTGTTATTAATGCATAATTATATTTATTATTTCATCTATATACTCAAAAAAATATATAATAAAAGGAGTAAATAAACTTACCTATAAGTAAAGAATTTAGGTGTCTGTTTATGTTTCAAGGGCGAGAAAGTAATCCTTCGAATTTTGCGCGACAGAAGTTCTTCTTTGTGTTTGAGACAAAAACCATTAAATATTTTGCTCATTGTAGAATCGTCTTTATCCCCTTCATCTTTAATGCATATCATCAAGATATGAATAGGCTCTTCGATTATTTTTTCGTCAGTACTGGGCCTAAAAAGAAAATTATTATATTTACATATAGAAACGGCTATCTTATTTACAGTTTGTCAGATTGAGAAGTCAGTGTAGGCAAGATACATTAATGCATCTTAAATGGATGATATTATGTTAACGTTTCCAAAATGCATGCAGGACTGTCGTAAAAATTATTATAGAAATAACTGAAGTGTAGGATACGAACATAGTTTTAAAACAGATAATGAAATGATTTTGTAATAGTATATTGTGCAACAAGTGCATTTGCTCGTGCCGAAAGTTTCACACATAGTGTAGAATATTAGAACAATATACTTTTTCTAAGACTATAATGAAAAAAATACAAATCGAACATTTTTTTTAATAATTTGCTAAACTATGCAAACATATTTTTTAAATTTCAAATTCAAACTTAATATTAACGGCATTACAGTTAGAAATATTAATAGGTGGTAAATCATGGACTCTGATGGTTTTTCATATGTTGTCCATTTTCTAGTTTTTAATAATTATCAATAATCTTAAAGGAAATGAAATGTTAAGATTTTAAAGCAGAAATTGATTACAGGAATATCATGTAATCTACTTATTTTTTTGTCAAATTACTTCAAGCTTATATTTAATGAAATGTGTTCTTCAGAGATAATATTATTTCTTTATTCGCACTAAAGGTTATATGACAATTTATTCAATTATCTAAACAGTGCATTGAGTGACCGTGTGAAACAATATTTCCGCACTATACTAAATGGAATTGTATGAAATTGCCAACTTTTACGTTTATATCTCACAACACTGGATCCTCAATTTGGGATTTAGTATAGTATCTAATTGTATAAGCAGTTTTATATTATAAAAACCTTAACAAGGATATAGAAAAAAGTGTCTGTGATTACTTAGACTTAACGACTTATGCAAATGAAACTATTTGATAATAATTTGTTTCTTAAAATTTGACAGAACTTACCTTCTAGGTTCAAGAGATAAACTGACATTAATAGAGGTACTGTTTCCTCTCGATTCAGAACCACTTTCGACTGCATTAAGATCTTTGGCAGAAATAGCGGCCGGACTGGCGAAATCTTCAATGAGATCCAAAATTTCGTCAGAGTATTGTTCAAATTGTTGGAAATTTTCAAAAGCTGCCATGCATCCAGTCCTGTGGAACGTGTCAACTATTTTTACTTCTTGATTCATTTCCTCTGAAAAAAATTAAAAACAAAATAATAATAATATTAGAGGCTAATGACCTTAGCAGTCGATGCCGATGACACCAAATTAAAAATAATAATATTAACACAAGAGTTCTAATTTTGGCCACTTCAAAGTTTAATACATTAAAAAATCTAAACAATATAAGCATATTGCAGAATCGAAGTGTTGACTTCAACAAAAATGGCGTTGCTGGAAGGATAATATTAAGTTGGTACTTTACAAAGGAAGTCTCTGCTTTCTTTTATAAATTCTTACACCTTAAATTATAGTTTTTTTCTTGTAGTTCTTGGGCTTTTAGGTGTTTGTAGATTAAATGAAACTCGTGTGTGTGGTTATAGCTTTCAGCACTGTTCAGTGCCTTCTTCAGTAGTTTTTATTGGTAATTTTTTTCTCTTGTAAAAATAAACGTTTTAATGACAGGAGAAAAAAAAATTACCAATAAAAACTACTGAAGAAGGCACTGGTCAGATCCGAAAACTATAACCACACGCACACACTACAAGAAAAAAACTATAATATTAAGGTTTCACAGGCTACTGAACAAATGTCATGTCGAAGAATAGATTCAATTGCTGTCAAATGCCCACATTGTTTATTTTATTTTTTGTAATTCGCGCTACAGGAATCGTTATTTTCTATGTAGATTACCCAGAATCTTTAGTCAGAAATAGAGTAACTTTAACCTACCTTCAGTAGTTTCCATGGCTGAACTAAGTTTGACCAACCTATTCGGATGCGATGGAGGGAGGGTAAACGTAAAATGAACGAGAGGTACTTCCCCGCTGAGTTCCAAATGTTGTAAACAACTGATGTCGTAACTCGTATAAGCTCTTCTGACGTACACTTCTAAGGCAGCATTGCAAACTGTGCGGTTGGTGTGGTAGAAAAAGTCGTGGAGAATATCGAATATAGACGTTTCGGATACAATGAGTTTTTGAAGGTTTTCCGGATGAAATTCCTAAAGGGAAAAAGTATTAGTACTTGTTGTTTCTTTTTAAATCCAGGGTGGCTATGAAAGTCAAATATTTCACATTCTTTATAGTAATACTGACTAGTGATGGGTCGCTCGAAAATTCTCAGCAGACATTTCTGAAAAGTAGACATGTCCAAATAAACTTAAAATAGAAATAACAAATGACTATTGATTTTTAAATGTTTTAACGATTTTTTGATAAGTATTTGAGATAATTTAAGCCCCATATTTGAAATTTTTAATTTCATATTTTATAAAAACAAAAACGTGAAAAAATTACTAAAAAATCCAAAGTGTCGAAGTATTTTACAAGTAGATTATCTAAAAAAAAAAAAAAAAAACATACATTTTCAGAAAATATTGATATAGTTGCAGTAGGGTGGAGAAACATTTAACTGTTTTCTTCAATACAGCAGTTTCTGAGAAAGGCCAAAAGACTCAAAGAAAAGAGAATGACTACTTTTCACTACTTGTCCGGACCGGACATGTCCTGGACGTTTCTGTCCAGTCGCAAATGTCCAAACATTAATTTTCTGGAAAAGACCCATCACATGTTGATAGAAACGAGAAGGAGGTGCAATCACGTGGCCAAAAGTATTGTTGCTACACTTCCTTCACTTGTGACAGTTTATTTTGTTATGTATTGTTTAACCATTTTATATAAAATATATATACTTTTAAATAAACTGTGATAAAAAATATTAAAAAAAAGCTGAACGTCATATAACAAGCGCAATTGCACTAGTAGGGATGGTGTGGATAAACAGAAAATCTAAAAAATAACCATTTTATAAGCTAGTATAAACACAGTACAGAGCGGTAATAAAATAAATGCTGATGGTTTCTTATCATGGACAGTAATAAATAACCATTAGAAACTATATGCTAAATTAGTATACAATATTTATATACAAAATAAATACAATTTTATTAATTCATTGTAGATTCCCACATGATCTAAAACGAAGTAAAAATAGATATATTTTGTAAACAGTGGTTCCAAGCACTTTCTTAATCATCAATTTGATTTATCTTCGAAATATTATGTTCGTCTAATAAAAGATGACAGAATTTATTAATTAAGTAATAATAAAATTGACATGTCATTAAGTACTAGATATCATAATAATAAAATTATATTATTTAAAGTGCAATAAATTCATTTTATACTGATGCAGTTTGTTTTATCTTGGTGCAAGGGATTTTAAGATTCGTATCCACTGCACAGCTGTATTTTATAAAAATACGTTTTCATTCAGGGTAACAGTAGAAATCATATTTTTTTCCATCCGCATGGATATTATTTATTGTCCTCATAACATACAGAACGAAAAAGTGGACCATTTCGTTTTACTGAACAGATATAATTTCGTATCCACTCTAATCACGGGTATAAAATCCACCAGTTACAATTTATATTTGAAGATTGGGCTATTAGTATTTTTTAGAATTTTAAATAAGTGATAATTCTGTCAAACTAATTTTCAGTATATATTTGTTATTAAAATTCAATTTAAAAATGTGTAATTCTTTTGAAGAATCCATAAATAATAGCATTCCACAAGATATTCGTCTATATTTACAAATAAATCGTAAATTTAAATAAAACTATCTAAAATCGATCTAATTATCAGTATTAAAAAAAAATCTTGTTTGTTTCGTTAACACAGAGATAAAGTACTGAGTTTCTATGCAAAAGTTAGGACTAAGAAGAATATATTTTTTTATATCTTAATAACCTCTAAATGAATTTTTAAAACTTTGTAGATTTTCGTTAATGGGTAGTAGAAAAAATATACTGAAGAACTTGAGTGGGTTGTCCGTATTCACTCTTGTTACACAAAATACTATTTTTACAGTTACACTTTTTACCCAAAAATTACTCTTTTTTTAAGGAAAATATTTTTTTATGAAAAAAGTGCTAACTACTACTGTAAAATGTGCAATGACTAAAATCTTCTATTCAGTTTGAATTTACAGTTTTTATTTAAAGTTTTAAAACAAAATTCACTAAATCTAAAAAATATACAGACGGAAATTATATTGTATAAATTGTTTATATCAGTTTTCGCCTCAAATCGAAAAAAAAAAATATTTTAACGTATATACTTAGTCTGGACCTGGTACAGTAGCCATACTGATATGCTACACTTACGTCAACGTAACCCCTCCCACTGATGTCACTTTTAGAATACAAGTTTAAAGGGGCGTAGCATCTCCTTCACCATCCTAGCTATATGACCTTAACTAATACTGATATTGTCAAAGTTCTTCACGTTCACAAACAGCCCACCAAAAATGTAACGTTGCCACGTCACTTTCCGCTTTTCCTTAGATATTTTAAACCATTTCATTAAAGCTCACATATTTCAAATCTTAACCAGTCAAAAGATGTGTATCTATTTGAGCTATAAGACAAAACCTCCGAACAGAAGAAGACTCACGACAAACATAACCACATAATTATCTTCTGTGTATTTATTATAGTTCAATAAAAATTCAGTATTAAATTTAAAATGCCAAAAGTGATATGTAAAGTAATGAACATTTTCATAAAGAAAACTTATTTAAATTATAAAAATGGTCGGCCAGATTTGGACCAAGAATATATTATTATAATTAGTCTTGAAAATATATCTTCAATATTGAATATGATAAAAATGAATTATCAACAACCTTTCGTCTACTACAGCAAACTGGATAAAAATGGAATCATTTTCTGATTATATTTTGAGAAAAGATATTTGTTGAATTGGTTTGCTTTAGTTTGAAGAACCGTATTAAAATATACTTGTAACAACTGCATGACTTTTATTGCTAGTTGTTAGATATTACAAATACAACGATTTCAAGGCGGCTTTTTTAAAAAGAACTAAATGCCAAGATGACATATCTCGATCTCTTCTCGTTCATCTACCGATGCACTTCCCAAGTGCTTCTGGTAATGTCTGGGTTTGGTATTTAAGTTTAAAAATATTTCGTGCGGAAAATTGGATTTAACATTCAACGACATATTTAGCAATTGCATTTTAAAAATGAGTACTTTATAATTGACAAAACAATAACTTACGTTAAGAAAAATTTAGAATTTAAGAGGCATCACTGTATTTAGATAACCTAGTAGAAGAACCTTATGGACGTTTCATTGCAGGTAATTCTGTCGCGACATCTGTTAGAAGTTAGGACAAGTTCAGAACTTCATCAAAATGATCCGTGCGCTAGCGCATTGAGTATAGCAGTCACATAAAGTTTTAAATTAATTTGGTTAGATTGCCAAATTTAACTTAATATTGTTATATTGTCTAAAATGATGATAAATCGTAAATAAATGTACATTAAACATAATAAAACTCGTATATCTCATTTTTAAAACAAATAATAAGTTCATACTTAATCGACTGTGGGCCCATCTATTAGTAAATATAGAAATTACGTTCGTTATTAGGTTTCAATAACCGTTCGATGGTTCGGTAGAAGACGACAAAATTATCAAAGGCATGACTTGGACACGATGGAGCTTGCTGCCATCTATTGGTAATTTCGATTATCCTCCAAGATAATTTGCGTGGAGATTATTCTACTATACTATACAATTTTATACAAAATTATGTTTTTATTTATGACACACTAACATAGCCCTGCAAATTCCATCTACATCATACATTATATTCTATAATTAACCCTTTCTCTTCTGATAGGACTTTAATATCATTTTATTTTAAAGAACATTCCAAAAATAATTTCATATAATTATACCATAGATCATACTATATATCCAAAATTGGGCCAAAAATATTCATTTAACAGGATGTCTCATTTAAATTATTAGTTATATCAAATGATAAAAATGATGTGTCACAACACAACTTTTAAATATTATTAACTAATTTAAAATGGTATTTACATTATATACAGTGAAATATGTGTAATTTCCATAGCCATAATGGATTTAAAAAGAAAACGTCATTTATAAGATATGTTGTTAAATAGAAAAATATTCTTACCTGTCCGTACATATCGACAGCACTTAAGAATATACTTTCCATCTGGTTGTGTCTTAATTCGTAAGCGGGTTGATGTGCAGCGATAAGCACTTGTCTCGCCCTCAAAGCTACTCTAGAGTGCTCACTTCTATTCAACGATGTCAATTCTGTCAAACAACTAGCCAATTCATCTGTCAATCCTGGTTCGTTGGACCACAAGTGGTCGATGAGCATAGTGACCAAAAGATTCTTCTTGGCAACTTGGCTGTGCGAAAAGATGGTGGCCGTGACAGCTGCCATGTCGTCTTTGTGCTTTTCGCGTAAAAGAGACACGCATTTGTCGTAGGAACTGTGCTGAAATTGGTTTTCTACGTCGTAGTATTGACGTAGAAGTTCTTGGACGGCGTGCTTCATACGACCTCGGATACCATTGCGGTATCTGAAAGTAATAACAATTACAATTTTCACTCAGGGTTAATATATCAAAGATATAATGTCTATGCTTCATTTTTAAACTAAGAGGAGCGAACTGAAAAGTCACATTTACACAGGAAAAGTAACTAGATATAATTTTAGCAGCAAATCAGAATCTGATTTTATACCATTTAATAATAATAAAGGTCTTTATTTTAATAACTGTTCCACTCAACCGAGTATCAAATACAAACACTTCACATAATTAAAATAGACATTGTTATTTAGATTTCAATTAATTACTAGAAATTTTATATAAAAATCCATATTAAAACAAAAGAATTTGTTTCAGGTAGGTTGTTATGAACGCACTGAAGTCAAGATTTTATATAATCAATGAATAAAGATGACATTACAAAATTATGATTAACTTTTTTATTAACTGTAAATTATTTTAGCTTTTTACTACTTCAGCTTGTGCCTCTGTATAGATCGTAGCGCACACCAATATGGTGACAATGAGAAAGGATGTACAACTGAGTACTGAGCTAAATATCAATCAAAAGGCATTTCTTTATAAGCTTACCAGAACATACTTCTGTAACCAGAGCATTTCTTTATAACGTTTGGTTACTCTGCTTTGGTTACATGTTACCAAAGCATATGTAGCTACATCTAACGAGGCATTTAAGGCATTTCTTTATAAGCTTACCATAACTTACTAGAACATACTTATGTAACCAAAGCAATTCTTTAAACGGTTTGGTTACTTCCATGACGTCATACGTTACCAAAATACGTAACTACTACTAACCATGATGTTTTTAGGGGTAAGGTGTGTGGTAAGGTCAGTAAGGTCCACATTTAAACATATCGAGCATTCGCAAAGTATTGTAAAGATATTAAATTAGATACATTTTTCTGTGGTTACGGGTTATATGGTTCATTTTGTATATTTGGGTTGGGCATTTTTGTATTTACCAAAGAAAACTCTATTTACTATGAAAGAAATTATATTTGAAATACAGGGCACTGAAATAACTCTTCACGAGAGCGATGTTGATGGCCACTGGATACTGTTATTTATATTGAAATACAAAGATGAAAATATGGGACTACTGGCACAAGTATTTATCATTGTTATTTCATCACAAATAACACTTATTAATTTTTTTCTTCCTTTTGTTGGAGGACATATTTAAATAAATAACAAAAGAACGAAAACCAAATGGCGTCTGTGACAAAAACACTTTTATTTATCTGAACAAAAACAAAGTAAACAAATCCCCAATTTGACATGTGACAACGACAAGTGCTACGAGTTACCACGGTATGTCTGACGTCATCAGAGTAACCACAACGCTGTTACGAAGTATGTCGTGTTAAGCTTATAAAGAAATGCCTTTATTTATAAGCTTACTAGAACATACTATAATAAAAAATAACAAAGTCAAAACATCCTAAAATTTCTAAAATACAAATTTCGTTTAGAAATCCCCAAACTTAAATTAAATTTGACATATGACATTCAATAATAGGGAAACCATGGTATGCGTAATGTCACCACAGTAACCACAATACTGTAACCAAGTATCTTGTAGTAAGCTTATAAAGAAATGCCTAAAATAACGATTCCTTCCTCTCACTACGGAGTTTTTCAAGCATTTAAATAGTTACCAAATTTATTATTTATACAACAAAGTCTAACCAGAAAAAAGTTTATAGTATTTGAAAATTTAAATTAAAAATAAAACAAACTTTCTTACAGATATAAAGTTAACAATTTTATACGAAACACACTGATAATTTAAATTTTGAAAGTTGTCGATAAAGAAATGTAATTATTAGACATTTTAGTTTATATGAACTTGTCAGTTAACTAACCAATCAAAAGACAGGCATTTAGGCGCAGAAAATTCAAATCGCTCCTCCTAGTTTAAAGATATTTTTTAATGATCAATAAAAGGCATTGTTTCAATCAATATTAACCATACAGCAAATAAGTAGGCAATTGATTCCAACATTGATCAGTGTGTTGCTATATATTTTAAAATTTATTACCTTTGTACTAGTTGTATAATTCCTTCAGTAGCCAAAAAGAAGGCATCTCGTTCTGTTCTCTTTGTCATACTGGCAGCGTGAGTGTCAATTACACTTGCAATCTAAAAATATGATCAGCATAATTTTTAATTCAATATTTAACAGTAAAAAATTAGACAATTATTTAGTGAGTATTTTTTACAAAATAGAAATAGGAATAAACTTTGGTGATAATTTAACTTACTTGTTGGCTGGGGAATTGTGCCAAAACGGAAGTAATATTTCTTTCATATAAAGCCATCAATCTTCTAATTTTCTTTTCAACAGCCGCAGGTATACGTCCAGAAATTGATGCCATAACTTCCTGAAGTTCTAGTAAAGGAAGACTAGGATCCCGTAGGGACGCCATAAACTTTTCGATAACTTCACGCAATCGGGGAGCATTATAAGGATCAGGCAAACAAAAACCTAATAATAAATTTCAATATAAATATAAGAATTAAAAGCATTTCAATATTATTTACCTCCTAAAGTATTTTCTAGAGCAATCCTATAACTAGTATGTACATGATTTAATTTTTCTGGTATGACTGGTTGAGAAACATCCAATTCCGGGAATGGTCCTGTATAAGGAACGGCTTTGGTTACTAAACTAGCATCGTCCAATTCTAGGGAAGCTATGATAGATCCTGCATCTAAAACAGCACCTGCGCGTTTGATATAAGTGACAGTACCAGATTCATTAGCTGTCAATGTCATTACCATTTTCATAACCTAAAATATCAAAGCAAGTATTACCTGCACTTAAATATAAAAAGTCAACAAGAGTTAGGTAGCAAGAACGGATATTAAGTGATAACTTTTGCATACATTTTAGTCATCGTTCTTGCTGCTGACAATCACTAAATTATAGAATAGTTACAATAAATCCTGTTAGTACCTCGATTTCAGCATATGCCTGTCCTTTCTGCACGTGTCCGCCATCTTCTACAACATAACCTATTAGTTTTCCGGCTGATGGTGATCTTAAAATTGTGGGATCGTTTTCTTTTTCAAATACACAAGTTTGGTTACCGATAACTATGCGATAACGGTCTACTTCTTCTTTCATATATGTGGTAAAAGATGCGCCGTCCACAGAAAGTAAAATTCCTTAAAAAAATAATAAATGTAAATACAAATAACTGGGGTGTCTTTATGTTAAAATTTTGGAAGCTACGAAACATAAAAGTGGTTTATAAAATTCATCAAAAACAAAAAAACTTATTTGTATAAAACTGTAAATATTTATTTATTGTCGAGTTGTCCATTAAGCATCTAAGATTAGTCACCGAGTAATCATATCACAATAAGCATAAAAGGTCTGGAAATAGGTACATTAGTGTGTACAAATCTTTACTAAGATCTGGCGAGCGCTTTCGGCTTTGTAAAGCCATTATCATGCCCTTCGCCGGGTAGATACATCAAAGAAAAACATTGAATATTAACATTCAGACAACGTAAATCAACAATTAATAATTGGTCCAACATTTGTTATTTTAGTAATTAAAGTCGTTAATGTTAGTTATTTAAATTGGATTAAATTTATCCACTAAGTATCAATGATCGAATAAAATGCCTATTCGTTTACTCATCAGACAAAATCTACAAGGCATTTAAAAAACAAAACGTCACTAAGCCTACAGCATCACCATTCCAGACAGAGAGACCAATAGAGCAAGGATGGCTCCAAAACGGAGTAGGAGCAGAAGTATTGGGAAAAAGCCAAGAGTTGACAAATAAATAAACCTGGGATATTTTACCACGGTCGTCCAAGCAGAAATGATCGCTATAGAAATTAGAGCGAAAGAATTTCGAACAAAATATTTTTTTAACTCCAAACGAGTTGATTTGAAGCTGGGTTGGAACTGTATAAATACCCTCGAGTATATCGGCGAACAGCGGTTTGGAGAACAATGAAAAAACCGAACGTCTTCGCTAAAAGAGGAATCGAATCTAAGTTCATGAGACCAGAAATATTCATTGGCGTTGCAAAGAACACTGCCACATAATGATTTCAAACTGAACAGAGGGTGTAACATTCATGTACTAAACAGATAGGTACCCAAGGACTAATTCATTCGAAGGCGTTTTTACTCAATCCTTCAATAAACGGCTCACCTAAGATAATGGAAGTAGGAACGACCTAGTCATTTTTAGGAAACTGATAATATTAAATTTTCGTCTTGGATAGGTCTCAATCATCAGCCAGTCAATTTTGTAATGTTGCAGACGAATCTGAATTCTATGTATCTGCTATGTCTGTGTTGGAGAGAAATAGGTTCCAAATCTTTAGTTTTACCCAATTGGAGCTTAAAGACTTTAAACAAGTTTACCTAACTCAACCTTAAAGTTTTAATTTATAAACCTTATCTCTAAGAAAAGTCCTACAAAGAAAAAAAAAATGAAAATAAATTGTAGTAACACAAATTTAAACACCAAATAAAAATTTGATATTTACAGTTTTGTTAGTCCCGTATAATTTTTTTCATCATATACCGGTACGGAACATCCTGTATAATTAAAATTAGTTCTTATAAAATATGTG
This sequence comes from Psylliodes chrysocephalus, assembly GCA_927349885.1. Classification (NCBI taxonomy): domain Eukaryota; kingdom Metazoa; phylum Arthropoda; class Insecta; order Coleoptera; family Chrysomelidae; genus Psylliodes; species Psylliodes chrysocephalus. The sequence continues at coordinate 85,687,043 of OV651813.1, read as the reverse complement.
CACTTACCACCATCGTTTAATCTATGTAGTTCAATTTCCTTAAACGAACCGCTCATGTGTAAGAAGTATGTGTTCTGGCCACTTTTGGTAGCTTGTATTTTGTATTTATTACTAAAAAAAGAAAAAATTATAAATCTAATAGCGAATTGTCCTATTAAAAAAATTATAAATATTGAAAAACATCGAAAATATAGTCTAGCAAATTTGTGTCACTTAAAAATAATTAGGTACTAGCTCGGAGACTAGTTAAAATTGAAGAAGAAAAAAAACGTCAGGTATTTAAAATAAAGTGTTTTTACAGCACTACTGCCTGAAACCACATTTTTTTTCACATTTGAGTTTCTAGGTAGAAATACATGTTTTTTTAAGACCGACCAGAAAATACACATTTTCTAAACAATTTTTCGTCCAAAAAATAATATTTTGTCGATCAAGACAGGAAAGTAGACGTTAGGGATCGGTAAAAGCTTTTATCGCCAAACGTCAATAAAGCCATACATTACCATAGCGATTTTCGGAAGTAAACAAACACAATCTCACTGTAAAAATAAAATATTTTATCTGCTGCTAATATTTATCAACATATCCATGTCCGTCTGACAGAAATAGTAGTTAACTGATTTGTTTTGTATTCTCTCTTTGTTTACTTTGTCATACTAAAATGTGATGTTATAATATCTCCTTTTTTAATTAATTATAATTATTTACGGTTGGCGATAAAAGTTTGTATGGACCACGTCAGCAAAGTGTCATTATCGAACTCGTATGTTACTCGCCTCGCTCGCTTCTTTCGCTCGGCTCATAATCTCAGACTAATTTGATAAAGAATCACTTTGCTGACTTGGCACATAAATAACTATTACCGGTCTGTTTTTAATTTTTCCGATAGCTATTTGATAATAGAGTCTGCCTCTATTTTGTTACTATGGTAACAACGTTCCGATTTATTGCCAAGTGACAATGCGCTAGTTCAGTGTGATGTCATTTTGGTTCCACTGACATTTAATTCTAACCAAACTTTTAACAAAATCATCAATAAATTTGACATATACGTTTTTGCTGTTTTTATTTTATTTCAAAATATTGTTTACAGGTCATAAAAAATAGTTTAAAGGTATGTAATTGGTAACTAAACGATTGTATATTTGATACATGCTATCTACTTACTTTAGGATTCATAAAAGTGAAAAAAACGATATAATTTAGGTAAACAAAACGAACAAAACGCACTCAAAAAATCTACTGTCACTTTAATTGTCAGTGGAACCATAATTACATCATCACTGAACTAGCGCATTCCTTGATTTTTAATTTGTTGTTTATGTCAAACTTGTTTTCGCAAATTTAAAAATATAGATTCAGATTTTGAATTAACTGACATAGAAAATAATGTATTTGGTTAGTTTATGCAGTTGAATCAATTATCTAGTTTTAGTAGTTGTTAATCACTTTATTAAATAAAATAAATAAATGAGATTACATCGAAACATCGGCTTTAAAAAAATATTGTACGTCACGCGACCGAAAATTAGTGTTAAGCAGGTCTCTTCAAGCTTCCAGGTCTCGCCTACGGTTCGCCCTGGAATCTGCTTGACTCGACCTGCAAAACACTACTTTCTGGTCTTGTAACGTAAATTACTATTTTAGAGATGTATCCACTGAATTTAAACAAGTTGATACAAATGATTTTTTCAATATATTTGGTCTCACAAGGCAACAAAAAGCAAGCACCATATTAAATATATTGACACTAAGCCTATAATCTTAAAAAAAAATTATACGAATTTATTTCTGTATAAATAACCCATAATTAGATTATGTAAGGCCATTACTTGCAAAACTTGTTATTTGTTCGAAAGCAATTTTTTGTACTAAAGGAACCTTATAACGCAACTTTTATTAAAAAAATAATGTTTAATTAAAATGAAAAAAATAAAAACTACCGAAGAAGGCACTCATCAGTGCCGAAAGCTATAACCAAACACACACGATTTTTATTTGATCTACAAGCACCTAAAAACCCAAGAACTACCAACTTAATTTCTTAACATCTAAGGTTCCAAAGTCAATAGACCCTTGCTGATTTTTTAAATTCGACTGCTCTGTATTTTAAGAAATTTTACAAAAAAAAGATGTCGATTAGCGAGTTTTGCAAATAACTACTAGAATTATTCCTTATTATGTTATAATCTATCAATTTCTAAAATACTAATCATAAAACAGCTTCTAAACTAGCAAACTAATATTCCAATAATCCAGACTTTTTTTATAAATAATCCCACAGTTTATGTATTTATTAAGAGATTGCAATATTTAAAGTTTTTGTAAAATTATAATCTTAAAATACTATAATTTGCTTGAATAGTTCAGTTTTAATATTATGTTATTTACTTTAACATGTAATCAATAATATATGGTATTTTACTATAATTAGCATAATAAGCTTGTAAATAAATAAATAAATAAAAAAACATATTTAATTATAGGATAGTTTGGTTGGATGTTTATTAAGCACCATTTTTAATATTCGTAATTATCGGAACTTGTTCCAATTTTTTATACGAGTGTGTGTATGTGTACTGTGTACTATAATGGTGGTATTAAAATTAAATAAAAAAATGTACATCAAACAGATAAGGTTAACTAAATATAAATAACTGTCGTTTTTTTCTGTATTCTACATCTGTTTGGTATATGAAAATTAGTTTCATCTGTTGTTGTTAATGATATTTGATAAGCTATCATCCTTTTCATTTTTAAAACATTTTTAACGTTATTTCAAAAAAAAAAAAAAAATGCGTCCAATCCAGCCTGGATTACAAATAATTATTTACTCACCCATCATTGATGAGTTCAACGTCTACAACATTTGTAAGAGTATTGGAGCCTTGAATTTGTCCTCTTTCTAGCGAAGTCTGGAATTCTTGGAATGCATTTGTTATACTTTTATCAGCTATATGCAGGGCACCGCATATTACTCCTAACATGATGTCTGGTTTTTCAGATTGCATCCTTTCAGAAATTAATATATCTAACCAGGCAGTGTCGATGGTGTTTTCCTATAAAATAACAGCATAAAAGAATTAAAAAACCATTTTATTGAACTGAAAGAGACAAAAGTAAAAACTATTGTTACCTGAAAAGTTTTTGTTTCTAACAAAGTTATAAGATATTCAACGGTCGTCCTAAAGTCTCCCCTAATAGACAATTCTTTTAAAGCAATGACTAGATTTTCTCTGGCTTGTTCTCGATTTTCACCCCACGAGAAACAATGCCCAAATTGTGAATCGGCAAACTCGTGCAATCCTCCTGAAGCTGCCACTGAGAAATAACCCCATACATTTTTCGAAGAACGGAAATTCAGTTCCTGAACTGTTCCAGAACTGGGTTTGAAACCTAAAATTAATAAATTTATTTGAATGTTACTTATTTCATACATATATACTTAACATTTTATTCGGGGAATAAGATAATTTTCGTTTTACCTTCATCGGGATTCTCAGATGTAATTCTTGCAGCAATAACGTGACCCCAAGGTTGTGGTTTATGCCTAGGTTGGTCAAAATCAATTTCTGTAGAACCCCAAGGAGATTCTCCATACAATAATCTTATATCTTTGATGTAATGTAAAGGTAAACCCATAGCAATCTAAAAATATTTAAAATAATTCCTCAAACTGAAATCAACTTATATATTTAAATTACATTTTATATTTAATTTTAGACAACTTACTTGTAATTGCGCAGCTGGTAAATTTACGTCTGAAACCATTTCTGTACAAGGATGTTCAACTTGAAGCCTAGGATTCAATTCCAGGAAATAATATTGTCCAGACGGATCATATAAATATTCTACTGTTCCTGCAGAAACGTAACCTACCATTTTGGCCAATCTTACTGCGGCCTAAATAAAAATAAAAATTTAGTAATGCAGTATTGAGCCATAGAATAAAAAATTATTAACCTTCTCCATATCTTCGAATACGGATGGCTCAGCAATAACAGCTGGAGCTTCTTCTATGATCTTCTGATGTCTTCTTTGTATTGAACAATCACGACCAAAAAGAGAAATAGCATTACCATACATATCAGCTATCAATTGTACTTCCAAATGTCTCGCACATTTAGCTAACTTCATTACAAAGATAGGAGAACCGGGTATTTCAGTTTGTACCTAAACAAATAAAATGTTTTAATAATTTCGTTGATTTACACCAACTCACTTGTTAAAAAGAAAGCATGTTTAGTATAATATTTACTTGTCTGAAAGCTGCTGCAAAATCATCAGGATGTTCTACTTTCCTGATACCTTTACCACCACCACCTTCTGAAGCTTTAATCATAACCGGAAATCCTATTTTATGAGATGCGGCTAAACCTTCCTCAGCTGTGTGGACGCAACCTTTGGCAAAGAGGTCCGATGATATTTTAATTTTTTTGCCGCTGTACTGTGCAGTTAGTCCTACAAAAAGATGTAAAATTGTAAACTAATTATTATTCATAGTAATCAAAATTATCGAACGGTAAAGAATAGGTACACACCAGAACCAGACCAGGGTAAAGTAGGTACTTCAGCAGTTTGAGCTACCAAAGAAGAGGCAATTTTGTCTCCCAATGCCCACATAGCTTTCTCATTTGGACCAATAAATGCAATGTTGTTTTTATGAAGTAATTCCGGCAATTTTGGATTTTCTGAAGCATGACCCCATCCTGCCCACACGGCCTACAAAAAAATGATTTTAACACCTTTCTCTTGTTTTCTGTACCTCGACTTCATTGTTCAACTGAATGATAATTTACCTGTACTTGACATCTAACAGCGATGTCAATAATAAGTTCTACATTGGCATAGTTATTGTTATTTGTTCCTCCAGGTACAGGTACATAGTGATCGGCCATTTTGATGTACTCAGCATTGGCTTTAAGATCTTCTGGTGTTACCATAACGACGAAACGGACAGCTCTTTCATTTTTGAACATTTCATACGACCATCTTCTTACTGATCTCATACATTTTACTGCTGCTATACCATTATTTGCTATTAAAACCTGCAAAAAAAGTTATACATTTTTTAAATAGATTTTTAATATTATTACAAGTGACAAAAAATTAATATACTAAATTGGAAATTGTTGTGGAAATTACCACCGTTATGATAGTGGAAAAAAAGTGTCACTTAATAATTATTATTAGTAATAAATTATTTATATCAATAATCAATTTCCAATAATTAAAGAACAAATAAACTAGAAAATCGTGTTTATTAATATATCATCATTTTTACTGGATATTCAGACTTCTACGTCAGTTAATAGGTATATTTGTTTTATTTCTTAATTTATTATTAACACACGAAAGGATATTTTCAAACCAACTTATTTCGCTAATAAAGTCATATTGATATTAAAAATGTACCTTATTAATTACTCTAGTACCATTGAACCGTTTTACAAATTCTTCTGGAGTGGCTACGGTAAAATTCTTCTCTTCTTGTCTATTATGAAGCATAACAGTCCCTTGGGACATGCTAGGCCTGAAAAAAAAAACAGTTTTAAATGATAATTACATTTTAGGAGTATTTTTTTATATTCAATATTCATACATGAATGAGAACAATTTAGTTTCTATCGTTCTCAAATTTAAATGAGCTTTTCTAAATAGATTTGTAATCATTTTATTATATATTTAACAGAAATAAATATAGATATAATTATAAAAATAACCGAAGTCAATCAAAACAGCAAAGCTTATGTACACCCCGCACCACGCCACTGGTGTATATTTAGAGATAGGGTCAGGGATAGGGCATCTAAAAACACACAACCAGTAATGCAGCAATCTCATAATTTTAGCTGCCTAACATGGAGGAACCTAATCTTATGAGATGAGAACAAAAAGCAGGTTTATTATATTGATTTATAAATACATATAAAATTTTGGGAAAAATGTTGATGAAAAACATCCGCGTCAAGGTTATACAAGGTGGGTACTTTTTAATGGATTTTTCGCAAACCGTTGGTGACACAAAGTTGGTTAAATGGGAAAAAAGTTGTGTGCCCAATCTGAGGACGTTTTGAAAACCAAAATATCAGGGACGGTTTATGAGATATTCGCTAAAAAACAAATTAGTTCCATTTCCTTATTTTATTTATTACAATACGTTTATTTTCGAAAATAGAGAAAAGCTCAAGGTTTTTTATTTTATATCATGTTTTGCATATGATAACAATTTTAAATTTTTTTATGTATGACATTTCGTAAATTCAGACAAATAATTTTAATAGATGTTCAATGCTAAATACAATAATGTAACATATTATTGTGATTAGTCAACATTTCGGAAGATTTGAACATCATCAGGTAAGTTTAGTTACTAGTACAGACCTATATTATGAATTAATTGAAATAAGAAACTACATTTTAAAAATCAAACGTACATTTATCTTTAGTTAACTAATGACGAAAATAAATTATTTGAAAACATATTTTACAGTTTAATATGTTCAACCATGTAATTTCAACGTATATTGTGAAAATTACGACTGCAGATGAAAATTTTATCGTCGTTATTTAATATTCATGATTTCTAAAATCGAAAATACAGCTTTTACTAATCCAAACATTTTTAACTAAAAAATACAGTACTTATCTGATGATGTTTAAATTTTCCGAAATGTTGACTAATCACAATATGTTGTTACGTCATTGAAGATGCATTAAAATGATCTGTCGGAATAACGCTGATACTATTCAAATAAAGAAGTTGATGGTGTTCCTGCATTTACGAAACGTCGGATAAAAAAATATAAATATACCGTCATATAACTTGATATAACACAAAAAACATTCAATGAGTTTTGCCTATTTTTGAAAATAAACTTTCTGTAGTGTAATACATAAATGGAACTATTTTTTTTTTAATATTTCTGAAATCGGGCCTGATATTTTGATTTTCAAAACATCCACAGATTGAGCTTCGAAATATACAATTTTTTCCTCATTTAACCAACTTTGTGTTACCAACAGTATACGAGACAACAATACATTTCAATTAAATAGTGGCCACCTTGTAGATATTTTTAATTGGGAGTCACGTGGTTTTATTTAACTTAAATTCAATTACCTAAATAATTAAAATTTTGAAACATTTTATTTATACACATAACCGTTTTAGGAAGATTTTCTTTAGCGAAAATAAGTGCTGATAAAGGTTAAGATTGTTCAGCCATTATTCAAACACTAAGAAATACTTCACAGGGAAGAGAATTATTAAGTTTGTCCACTTTGGATTAAAAAAAAAATGTAGTACGTGTCTTAATAAAGTCAGATCTAGACAGCTCTTCTTGCAGCCAGATTCCCAAATGGCTAAATCTCGCTTTTACCAGATCCATAAATAAATCATATCTAAAGAGTCCCTTCTTCCTACAGTCCCTACCTATTTACTTTTTGGTGGGAAAGACGCTTTCTATAGTTATTCAAGGACGTAGTTTATCCAAAAGAACTCAAAATATTTTGCAAAATGAGATCATTTGTAATAGAAAAATTTCCGTGCTTAAAAATAATAGTATGAAATGTTTAAACAAATTAACAAATAAACACATTCAATTATATTATTATTTATCAATTAAATTATGTTAAAAGAATATTGACAGTAAGTGGTGCAACAATAAACATGTTTTTTTAATCAGAAAACAACTAAGTAACATTTACCTAGAAATGTTCAATTAAGTACTAATTTAAAACATAGGAACACGTATATTATTATTTATTCGTTTATTATCAGTACATGCTTGGACTAGTGGAAAAATACCAAGCGGTTGAATGCCAACTGGGGGCGTCTCCGGATGGTGTGGATAGGAGAACAGTCAGGATTTCCCTAATTAATAGTAGACAGTAGAGTGAGAGCCTAAAAACTTTCAAAATCTTTTGTGAAGGCTACCGCCGCTAACCAATTCCCCTAAACTAAGGAGTAAGGGGATGAATCGTCGCAGGGGTAGATGCGGCAGCAAACGCTTTCGAGGGTACCTGGCGACATCCTCTTGCCTAGCCTTGCCGGCGCATGCGGAGCTCTGCGTCGGTAGACCTTTCTTTCCATAGCTACTCGTGGGAACCATATGAATTAAACACAAAAACAAACACCCAAGGAGGCTGGACGTCAACGCTCACCTCCAGCAAAGGACGCTGAACAACAAAGTTCAACTCCCGCGTAAGGAGGCTTGTCAGCGACGCCCACCTCCAAAAAACTAGTTCACTTCAAACTGACAAGCATCGGAGAGGCAAGAGGATCTCTAGTTCTGAAGAGAAGAGGAGGAAGGGTAAACTGCAGGCAGGCAAAGCTGAGGCAACTGCCACCCTCAGCATACGCCCTCATTCCAAACCAAACACAAGTCCTTAGGTAGCGACGCTAGTTCTGTATCCACAAGAGGCCAGAAACACGACGCAACCAGGGACAAGAAAAGGCCGCGATCTGGCACCTCTTCTGAGGCAACGTGTCGGAAAGCGAAAAACCTAGATTACCTCAAAGTTCTGATAAACTACAAAGATGCAGCCACGAGCCACCTGGAAATAGCTATAATAGACAAGGATAACCCTTACGATAAGGTAACTACCGAAAGATATATCCTTGCCTAAAAGAAACTGATGGCTGGACAAAACAATTTTGTCCGTCACCTGCAGTAAAACCAAGCCACCCAGATTCAGATCTTGGATGCACTCTGGCGAAATTATCAAGAGTAACATGCGAAGATGATCTGAAGTTCAAAAAAGCTAAAAACCAAAGTACCAATCTTAAAAAGATGGGAAGGAGCAACACTCGCTGTTGTAATAGTGGACGAGCTCCAGAAAGATTCTCTCCGAATCCCAGGGAAAGCGCAACCTGACCTTGATGAGGAGGTTATGCGACTTAAGGAGCAAAATCCCAACTTGCATGTGGCGAAATAGTGCACGTTCCACCATGAAACCAAAGAGACCTCAAAGGTCATCTCTATTGCATCGGAGACGAAGACATGGGAATCCTAAAGGTCAAATCGATGAAGGGTAAGCTACGCCTTCACTTCATTGACTATAAGGTCAAGGGTCGAAAAGCAGGTTGAAGCGGGGTCCAGTGAAGAATCCTCTGCAGATGACTCTCTTCCCCTCCCAAGTACATAGAGCCAACAGTAGAGGCCATCGAGAAAGAAAAAATGGCAACCGACGATCTCCAGCAAGACAACTCGATGGAGTCACACGAGACCACCCCCTCCCCACTTTCCGAGGAGAGGATGATCGAATAAATAACCAAACTTCAATGGGGGGTCGGGAAGCAATTAAAGAGATCATACAATGTAACTTGCACCTCAAAAGGGTTGCTACGGTAATATTATGCCGCAGCCTTGATGAGCTGAAAGATACAATAGCACTTATCACAAGGAATCCTTGATAATAAAAATCAAAATTTTAGACCTGAAAAATTTAAATGGTTAAATGTTTAGATTTCCCAGGAACCAGCAACCAACAACCTAGGACAGCCATTTACTTTCCTAGGAAATACAAACCCCACTCAATGGCGCACCTTTCCATCAAAAGGGAAAAGAAAACGTTGATCCTGGCATCTGCATACCACTCCTCAAACGCAACCATGCCACTACCCCGTAAAGAGATGGAGGATCTGATTGAATACTACCTGAACCAGAAGTTTGAGCTGATAATAGGTTGCGACTCAAATGCTCATCACTTCAGTTGGGACAGTAAGAATAACATCTTCCGAAGACAGCGATGCTCCAAGAAGCTCTTTCCGTAGATCCATACCGCAGTATTGGTGCGCTAATCAAAGAGGATGGCATAAAAACTGGAAACCTCGAAGATAGCACCAAACTTCTGCTATCAACATATTTCTCTGACTCGTTCATCACAGACGAGAAAGAATAAAACCCATCTATCTACGATTGGCAAACTGCCAAACACTACAACACCACTACACCCAAATCAACATGCACACACCCCAAGCAGATCTACTGATTCAGCCCTTCACCTAGTTGCTGGCCCGATAGAGATCTCTGGACAATAAAGAGTCCGCCATGATTGTATTCATGTCAACTACTTTCTTAATCAACAATGCTTGAGACAATGTTGTTTAATACTCGGTTTTATATTATACTGTAGAAAACGTTTAATGAACGTTTATGCAACAGGCTGATAGTGTGTTGTTGAAGTCGCACTAGTACTAATACTTTTTAAGCGTATTGAACCCATATTCGTTTTTATCCAATCATGTTAATAATAATGTATTCTTAATTACCTACACATGTGTAATTTAATGCTATTTATAAGACAATTTATTTAACAAAACTCTCTTTATAATCTAATTAGATTGCCGTTATTTTAAATGGGTTCAGTTAGAATTTTTTGGTTGAAAATCTACGAGTGCATGTTGACTTACATATACTTACGTTTTTAAACTATTTGTACACAAAAAATATTACGTATGCAGTAGGTACCTAGATAAAGTAAATATTATAATGGGTCGTTGAAAAAAGATAATAATAATGACTATCTCCCTAGACCAAATATCAGCGACTATTTCTAGAGAAATAGTCAATATTTGGTCTAGTGAAATAGTCGTTCCAAATATAACACGACCATGATTAATGTTCTGTTATTTTTGTTGTTGCTAAATTTCTTGAACATTTTACAATTTGATTCTATATAATTTTGGCATTAATAATAATGAATTGATTTAAGCCCTTGAGCTAAAGCTCTCGGGCTCTAATCAGATTTTATTAATGCCGAAAATTATGTCTCATCAAATTGATATTAAAATATTCTCGAAATTTAGATTCAACAAAAATAGCTGACTATTATCAAGGTCTTGGTATATTACCCTTGATTATAGTATGCAATTTTATTTTTTATTAACTTACGTCAAAGTGGCTTGTTGAACTCTAAGTTTGTTCGCATGTTGCACCCAGTTCATTGTTTCTAGATTTTCACTAGAACTTTCCGCGTGTGTTAATGTTATGTCCGGCATTCGGAATGACTCGGACTCGTCATCTCCTTCTCCTATCACAAACCGCCTACTATTTCTTCTTCTGTTATTCATCATTATTTCTTCCCAATCGTCGCAATTATCTTTTTCTATAGATTTCTTTTTACCGTCACCTATATTTGTATCACTTTTATCAACACTATTATTATTTAATATTTGCGACTCTTTCTCGATTTCCTTCGGTACAAAAAAATAAGAAACCGCAAAAGCAAAATAATTAAAAACTGTCCGAAAGAAACTTGTCATGTAATAAAGTTACTCAGGTTTTTAACATTTTCGTGTAGAATTTTCGTTAGATGCCATATTTTTCTGTAATAGTAAATATATCTCAGTAAGAGGTGCATTTTGGACGATTTATACAGGATATCCAGCATTCTATACGTTTCAATTATTTATATGATCTATAGGGTGTTTCATAAGTACCTAACCAGTTATTAATAGGAATGTTAACGAATCATTTTAGTTAGTGTTCCAGTGTGTTTTGTAGTTATTTTGAACCTGTATTACTTATTCTAATTGAAAAATTTTATTTGTGAATATGGCCCATTTTTGTGGTAATGGGCCATATGAATAAAAACGAGCATTTGCTTATACTTACAAAATTCAAAGTAAATGCTTTAAGGGGTATGAATAAAATTGTAACTAAATCCTTTTGATTAAAAGAAGGAAGCAAATGCTCACGAAATAAAAGAATTTATTTCAAACATATGAATAAAGCCAACCATTTGCTTATAACTGCGAGCATTTACTTGCGGAAAAGTGATGCTGCTTTTCACTGGCATCAGAGCTGTTATCATTAGAGGTTTCGCGAATTCAACGTGGAACGGCCTTCCTCTGTCTTTACACGGTTCTGCGGTTGCAAGTAAAAATGACTGAAATGTTAAATAACCGAAATGTAAAACACTACAAAAAACGGCGTACACCGCGAACTAGTAATTTTAAGAGCATGTTCCGGTTTGAACAGAAAAATGTAGAGTGGTTAACACAAAACATTCTAGGCGGGAGCGTAAAACGGCGTGGTGGTGCATTACCACCTATCCAGAGAATGAAAATATGTTTGAGATATTTGGCAAATCCAGGTTTCCAAAGCGGAATTGGTGAAGAGCTAGGCATTTAGCAGTTTACTGTTTCTCGCACAGTTCGAATGGTGGTAACAAAAATAATTTAAGAGACCACTTGTTGGATCGGTTTCCGAAAAGTCACCGTGCCGTAATAGAAGCTAAAGAACTGTTCATAGATCAATTTAGATTTTCGACTACTATCAAAGCACTGGATTGTTCACCCGTGAAGATAAAGAGAAACATAAAGCACACTGGGGCGACTACATAAACCTCAAAGAGGAAGCAACTTTGAACGTTCAAGCTACGTGTGCGTAAAGTGCAGATCTAAACACGCAAAATGTTGTTATATATTTATATTTCGAATGTAAACACTGGCAAATTCACTATTTAAGCAAATAATCTGCAATATTTTAGATAGGAGTTTTTACTCGTTTTAACGAAGCATTTGCTTTCAAGTATAAGGTAAACGTTATTCATATTGAATGAAGCAATTGCTTTTACTCCTACCTTTTGCTCTAAGCATTTACTTTTCCTTCTTTCTCATGCTTATGAGCATTTACTTCATTTTTATTCATGTGACCCAATGAGTAGTCCGAATAAAAAGTAATTGCTTTTACTTCAAAATAAGTAACATGCTTATTTTTTAATAAATATAATTTCTGACCCTTGATTAATGTGCTCAGAAACTTTATGTAATAATTCTATCTAAAAATGTTGTTCATTGGAAGATAAGCTCTATTTGATGCCAATTTATTGGTTTAAGTTATATTCCAGTAAAGGCGAATTTAGATTAATACAATAGCTGTCATCCTATCCCAGTTAGCCAGTATACATCAGATAGGTTTAGGTGTCCCATTTATGCATACACGCCTCGAAGAGGGTTGAAAACTACATCGATTTTGAGTAGAATGATAGGAAATTTACGAGTGGCTCCTGGGGATAACATATGGAAAATTTGATTTTCCTTAACAGAAATTAAATGTATTCGTTGCCCATATTTACAAGCAAGTCGTGTTCACTAAATGATTTACTAATATAACTAGGCTTCGGAAAACCAAAGGCTTTAATGTTGCAAGTGGCTAAAAGGTTGAAATAAGGGTGTAATCTTGTAATAATGTTTTCCACACTAGCCCATCGAATGTATGAAAACATACATTGTCACTAGTACGAAAACCATATTGGTTGAATGAATCGAATGGATAAGTGAATTTTTTATCTACAAGAGTTACTCGTAAATTTCCATTCATTCTACTCAACATCGATGTTCTTTTCAACCCTTTTCGAGGCTTGTATGCAAAAATGGGACACCTAAATCTGTCACTATCCTCCAACTGAACACAACTAAACTAGTTCAAGCAATTGCATTGCGCCAAAATACGTTGTCATAAGTAAATCCAAAAAGATGACCAATGTTATTTGCAAAAGTGTAATAAGATGTGTATGGCTAAATTTGTCGATCCGTTAGAGAAAGAAGCAACAACAAAAATAATAGTGTGGGTGAATTCTAAAGCAACAAAGGTATGTATAATCAACAATTATCAGAACGGTGCAGTATTCCACATAATACCCATAAAGCTGCGAAAAACAAACACGTTAAACATTAATCAACAATCTGCACCAATAACGTCCCGTTAAGGTCTCTACTTACTAGACCTGGTCGTCTCTCATTGTAGAGAAAAAGGTATTTGGGAAAACATGGGATTAAAACCGAAAATAGGCCAGTCGAGAATAACAAGATCTATGGAAAAAGTAAACCAGAAAACAGTCCTCAAGACCCTCTCGGGAGTACAGAAGCTGATATCCCTTTGCATTACAGGAGCACTGAGAAGGGTACAGACAGTCTCTATGGAAATCATTCTAAACCTCCCACCCCCTGACCTGGGTCAGGTTGAAAATGAGTGGGATGATCTTATCGCCTTCCACTGTGGCTCAGATGGATCTATTGTGACTCACCTGACCTGACTATAAAGGGAGAGATCAAAATGAGTAGATATTAGGTTGGATATATTCAACAACTGGAATCAACTGGGAAATATAAAGCATACTACAATAATACACGAGGTAAATGATCCCATATTAAATATGGGATCAGACCATATGGCACCACGTCTAACCTTCAACGGACTCTGCCAGCAACTGGAACAAGGTAATCTAGGAGGTAGAAAATACTTTATTAGTGATCTCGTATGGTATACATGGATTTAATCCCAAATGAGACATCATCTTCTCAATGAACACACATACCACTATATTTTAGGCTAAAAAACATGCAATTGTGTGTAAGACATAATTTAAGAATATAAAAAACAAACCATCTTAAGTCTCTCAGAGAGCCAAGCAGCCTTAAAGACTCTTGGTTCAAACAGAATCCAGTCGAAGCGGGTCTGGAACTGCCTTGGAATACTTAATGGTCTGGCAACCCAAAATAAGGTAAAACTGGCGTGTGTAATAAGACATATGGGTAATAAGATATAAGACATATACCTTGATATTATAGAAAAAAATTCAAAATGAATTTATGCGATTTCTCTATTTTAAGGTAAAACCATTATTAACATGATTTTAGAATAACCAGGTCAAATTACTTTCGAAAGAAATTTGAAATTTTCACTCTCTATATGAGATGTGACGCACAAATCATGTTTTTAATAACATAGTTAACTCCACTATTAATGACAGCAATATATTAAAATTACCGTATTTTAATACTTCTTATCCTACCAGTAATACCCTGGTTTTTAGAATAAAGAGCGCAGCTAAAACAATAAATTCAATATCTTCTATTTTAATGAAATTAATGTTTTGTTATTTAGATTTTAGTTATTTATACAAAAATTAAAAAATACTGCTGTGAAATATTTAATAGAATTATTCTTATAAATAATAAGTAATAAAATGTATCCTTTTCGTAAAAATGATCATATTAAAATAAGTATTGTATAAATTTATCTCCAAGATTTCTCAGACGATTAGAAATTTTAGGAATATTAGAGGTACTTGGTTTTTCCAAGGACATTCAAACAAATATAAAAAAAATATTACATTTCCAATTTGTTTTAAATGGTTTAATAATTATTACCCGTTAGTGTTAATTAAATTTTTTAATGAGCTTGTGTTACGTTAATGTCGTCTTAACAATAAAAATAAATGAAAAAGCAACATCTAATTAGATAATGTGACCTTCTTCTTTTAAGCAAAAAAAAATTATTAAAAGTAATGACTGACAGTGTGA
The DNA here is from genome assembly GCA_927349885.1 of Psylliodes chrysocephalus. NCBI lineage: Eukaryota > Metazoa > Arthropoda > Insecta > Coleoptera > Chrysomelidae > Psylliodes > Psylliodes chrysocephalus. The sequence goes on along the minus strand of OV651813.1, from coordinate 85,671,727 downwards.
AACACGGTTTTTTATTTTTATAAGATTTGGTTTAATGATATTGTTGTAAAATGTAAAAAATACAACAAATTTGAATAAAATCTAAAGACCAGGAAATAAGTAGGTACTCCAAGATTACAACCAATTAAAGGATATTAAAATCCACCGATTAAAAAATTAATATCTTGCAACATCTTCAAATTTCAAAAAAACAGAAATAAAATGCAACTCAAAGAAGAGGCTAAAAGAAGTGTGTACAACTACGTTATTTTATTCACATCTGATGCATCCGATATGTTCTAAATTTGTAATAACACTTCTGAAAATTAAAATCAAATGTAGATAAATAAACGTAGGTTATGTACAGAGTAATATTTGTATCTCAGAATACAGGGTGTCCCGAAATTAGACGGTCATTTTTTAACAGTGTAATCTATATCCTAAAATAGGAATAAAAGTTCATATAAACATAGGTCCGAAAACGTTTCGTTTTCGAGTTACAAGGGAAGTGCTGATGGCACATTTTTGTAAATATTTTCTAAAATTTCTTTAGTCACCGGTTTTCCAAAGTAAAAAAAAATAAAATTTCTGATTTCACAGGCCTACTAATTATTGTTTACACTTTCGAATAACTTATCATGAAATTTTCAAATGCTTTTTTCTTGAAAACGGTGCGTCCTAGCGAGATGCAACAGAAGTAGCTTTATTATAAAGAAAACATTGGTTCTCTAAATTTTATAGTCAAAAATGTTCAAAACTGTCAACAAAAAAAAATTAGGGCAATTTTACCTTAAGCCCCCCCCTAATTTACCCACCTATGAAGATGATCAAAAACTGGGATTTAGTCCATTAAATAGACCATAAAAAGGTAAGCATTTGTACCAAATTTCACCAAATTATTTTTAAACGTTTAGAAAATATTTACAAAAGAGTGTCATCAGGATTTCACTTTTAACACCCTGTATCTCGGAAAAGAAACGTTTTTGTACCTATGTTTATATAAATTTTTACTTCCATTTTAGGATGTACATTATGCTGTTAAAATATGACCGTCTAATTTCGGGACACCCTGTATAGAACACGTCAATTTTTAATCATATTCTCAACTGTCATACCTCACTCTAACCAATAAAATTTAAATAGCAAAGAACCAAGCATGCAGGATTGGCACAAGTTAACCCATATGAATTAAGTCGGTGAATTAATCCAAATTACTTTTTTCAAAAAAGTCTCGAATTATTTTTTTTTCAATATGAACAAATTGCATTATCAACTTCAACAAAATCTGACAACCGGAGACTCAAGACAATGAAAAGGGGATACCCAGAATGTATATTTAGATGTAGAATAGTGTAATCGTGAAAATTAGCCATTTTCGGAGCCTATAGTGCTACAAACTTTCATTTTCGATCGGTTAAATTGTGTTAAAGTTATTTTATTAATGTGTGAATCAATAAACGGAAAAGGGATCCTATCTGGAAATATTTTGAAGAGTGCAATAAACACTATCCAGCAAAAAAAGCAGTGTGTAAACGGCAAATCATGTTGAAAAACATTGTAAAAACCCAAACGTAGTTTTGAAAATTTTATTGAAGAGATAAATACAAACGGAATTATTATAATGTTCCACATTCGGGACTTTCTATTTTATAAGTACATACCTGCATTTGTACTTTTGCATTCTGCTTACGAGCCTTCAAGTTTATTTACTTGTAAATCAGATATAACTTTACCGCATTCGGGACTCGATTACCTGAGGAACCCGCGATGGCTCTAGGCCGCACAGGTTAGGTAATATGGTCAAGTTTTTTTTTTCATTATATGTGTATTTTTATTTGATCTAAAGCGCCCAGGTTAGGTTAGATATCTTGGTTAAGCTTTTTTCTTTTAATTATTCCCTAAATATATTTTAATTTAGAACTGAAGAGGTTCTTCTACACATATTAAGAAGTCCCGAATGCATAACGGTTATATCTAATTTTCTTACGACAAATTTTCAGTTTTTATATCAATTTCTTAAGATAATGTGTTCGTAGAAAAAATCTTGTGTGCATTTTGAGCGAAAAGTTCGTTGCCGCTTTCGAAAGATTGCCGCGCTCCGCTATGCGTCGCGCCTCCAACTTTCTGTCTCAAGCGGCAAAGTATCACTTTTCGCTCTTAATACACAAATAGCTATTTTAACATAACAAACACTATTGTAAGTACTAGTTTCCACATTTAAGTATGACTAAAATGGAATTTAGAATAAACAGAGAAAAATAAAATACTTTAGATTTACTAATTTGTAAATATAAAACTGTAATGTAAATTAAAAAACAGATTTGGAGAGTAAATTTAACTTCTTTTACCCACATAGGAAATTTTATAGGTTAGTCACTCTATATAAATTACATTTTATTGTTTGAATCGCTTTCTCACCTGGTAAGTAAAGTTATCAGTAAAGTAATGTTTCTGCTAATTTTGCTATTTTAAAAATATTATAAAAATGAATCACCAAAAAACTTGAATTTTTAAAAATATTATAAATGAATAATTTATGCAACAATTTTTTAAGTTAAATCAATTCTGTTTTTTTTTGAGGTTACTTTTAGAGATAAGTTGGAAAGACAGCAATTTTTCGTTTTTTCAAAAAAACTGTCACAGTAAAAGTAAAACAAACGAACGTATCATGTATTTTTGAAAACATGCTTCAAAATACTTTCATTTGATATCACATGATGGCAACCCCCAACTGACTTCCAAGATAAAGTATGTACGTTTTTAGTTAACTCCTAATTTGGGCCAATGATTACTTCAAATTTTACTTGAGTATGTCAGTGTTTCTCAAAGCGTGCTCCGCGGAGCCCTGGGCTCTACAAAGCCTCTGTGTGGGGGCTCCGCGAAAATAATATTCATAATAAAAAAATACTATGAGGAAGTGCGCCGCCACAAACGGGAGGACTCGGTTTGAGGACTTTTCTTTTTAGAAATGCGACGGGGCTCCGTCAAATATTTCGCTTTTTAAAAGTTCCGTCGCCAAAAAGTTTGAGAAACACTGGTGTATGTCAAATAGTCTCTGAGTAATTGATTCCATAATTGTTTCTTATCGCCAATTTGGGTACTAATGAGACAACATTTTACAGTTTTTTTATATTTCGTCCTAAGTATGTCTTTTCCAAATTTACATTTGATATATGGTTTTATCAGGAGAGAAACGAGACGAGAGAACAGTTTTCTCTCGCCCTACGAGACGAGAGAGACCTCTCTCTCGTTTCGCGGCATCACTATACAGGATCGTACTTAAACAGTAATGAATATACAACAGTAAAGAAACGAAGAAAATGATAAAATTTTGTTCTATACAAATGTGTCTTGAACACGCGTGTATGTTAGGATGCAGCGTTAATATTAAATTTTACTTAAAGAAATGCAACAGGTCTCACAACAAGGGATTTCAGAACCTGATAACTAAAAAAAGAATTAAAAAACTTCTGGCAAAATTTTCCAACCCCGCAACCCCCTTATATGTTTTGTTTTGATTTTAAAAATGTAATAGGGTTTAACTATTTTAGTTTCTATTCAGTTAAACACTTAATTTTTTTAGTCCATTTTTTCCACCTCCGCAAGGCATACAAAAAAATTATAAGGAACAAATAGATATAAGATACTAGTAAAAGAGGTTATTTTTTTTAATACGAAAAATTGTTTTTGGAAAAAACTTGTAATATAATATATAAAGTTGTTATACCAAGAAAACAGAGTTAAAAGAGCATACATTGCTGATGAACAATGCCGCCGAACCGTAGGGCACACCCGGGGTTTCTCCTCCAGAATCGTCGCATGGACTTACACGGCTATCATAAGACCTATGCTAACATACGGTGCAGTTGTCTGGGTACCGAAAACCCAAAAATTAACAGCTATCCGTAAACTAGAACAAATTCAAAGAGCAGCATGTCTCAACATAACAGGAACCATGAAAACAACACCGACCAGAGCGATGGAAGTCATTCTTAGTCTCACTCCCCTTGATAATTAAATCAAGGAGGTTGCTCTGACGACAATGACACGCCTCCGCACGGTTGGAATAGAACTTGATGTAGAACAAGGCGAGACGTCACTTTTAGCAGGAGGCGCTTGATACGCTTCAAGCGAACATGGACTCCATCTTACCGAGATATATCTTCCATAAGCCATATAAAGTTATAATAGAACAAATAGAAGAGCCAGAAGTGGCAGGTACGATTCATATTTACACCGACGGTTCTAAAACAAAACAAGGCCCAGGATGAGGAATATACTCCAGATTCTTAAACCTAAACATAAAATGGACTGTGAGCAATAGTGCCAATGTAGTTCAAACAGAGCTAACAGGGATTCTCTTAGCAGCAAAAGAAATAACCAGAAACAATATTACTGGAAGGAACATGCTCATCTATACAGATAGCAGACAAGCACTACTCACCCTGAACAGACCACGAATTTATTCAGGGTTAGTACTAGAATGTCACGAGGCTTTGGCCGAAGTATCCATCAACAATGTCGTCACCTTAAGATGGATCAAAGGTCACGCCACATGGAAAGGTAACCGTCTTGCTGATTCACTAGCAAATTAAATACTTTTTGGACCTGGCCCTTCTATTGGCCTGACAAAATCGGTAGTGACAGACCTAATTAAAGAACATTCCCTTGTGACATTCAAGGAAAGATGGGAAGATAGGAACTAATAATTAAAAAAACTACGTTACAAGTTTAACTGTCCTTTCTACAACTTGAGTTTGACAAGGGAACTACATTATTTCCGTAATGACCAAAGAATTTGAGATTGGAGTACCTAAACGTTGACAATTTCTTTAAATACTTTTATTAAATGAGGTGGTTCAGTGAGAGGAAACTCCTGCCAGTTTGCAAGATCACTATACTCTTCGGCTACGAAGTTAAATTTTGGTAAGGAATGCTCTAACTTTCCGTCGCCAATACCGTTCCCGTGTCTGTTTGACGTTGCAGTTACCGTTGATATTCATAATTATAAAGTTGATGTTGGGTGTCGTTTTGTGTTTGTATAAAATCTAATCTATTAATCCCAAATATATAAAAGTAATATGAAAATAAAAAGAAGCTGACGTTCACCAAGTTGTCATGAGATTTTCGTTTTATTTGTTCATTAAGTGCCTTTTTTGATTGAGTTGAGATATATATTCACGTATTCTTTGCTTCTGTGTTCGATTGCTTTATAAAAAGTTAAGCAAAGACGTATACGACGTTTTAAGTAACATACCATTAACCAAAGAAAAAAATTATTAGGAAATTTTCAATATTATCCAGGCTTTTGATTGGTTAATGTGCGAACAGTATGAACGGTGAACTGCAGAACTTAAAACTTAATGTTTGAACGTCAGGAAACGTCATGTGCAACAGCGGTAACTGCAACTGCGTTGATATTCATAATTTATAAAGCTGACGTTTGGCGCAGTTGTGTGCTGGGTAGATAATCTAATCTATTATCTAAATAAATCAAAGCAAGAAGAAATCAGCCTAAAACGTGCAGTTTTCGTCGTCGTTACTGTTCGTTTGACGTTACAGTCACCGTTGAACTTAAAACAGTTATGTTTGAATGTGCAACAGCAAACGGTGACAGTAACAGAAAATATAATCGCGCAAATGTGAAAGTTAGCTTTTTAACTTCCAACGGGAACTGCAACTGCGAGCGGTAACTGCAACTTCAAGTTTATAAATTGAACTTTAAGGACTGATTTATTAATTTGCAATTGAAGTTCCCGCTGGAAGTTAAAAAACTACTTTCACATTTGAGGACTCATATTTTTTGTTGCTGCAATGGCAAGTTTATAAATCGATATTTAACGTTGGGAACGTCATGTGCAACAGCGAACGGTGGCAGCAACAGAAAATATAAGTGCGCAAATGTAAAAGTAGCTTATTAACTTCCAACGAGAATTGTTACTGCGAGCGGTAACTGCAACGGCACGTTTATAAATCGGCCCTTAATTCTTCTAATTGCCAGTTCACGTATAGTTTTTTATATTTTGAAAGGTAGAACAAAGTGATATTTTGACTTTTAACGGTGTTGCGTGGGTGGAAGTTTTTAAAGAAAAAAAAGTACACATATTCAAAATGTATTACTAAACAATAGTAACATTTTATTTACAACATATAACTTTTATTTTTTTTATTTTGGGGGAGTGGCGGGGGTGGTACAAAATTTTTGTTTGTAATTTAAAAAAATATTTTTTTTCTTATATACCGTACGATGCACTCTACTGTGTATTTTAAATTTATTAGTATTACTAAGCTAGTCGCTGTATTAGCTGCCATGTTAGTTCCATTTAACTGATCATGAGCAGGCGAAATCTCTGTATACGAAAATTACATCCACATTATCCTGTATATGCAAAAAATCATTGTACAGGTAGTACAATTAAAACGAAATAAAATAATGCCACGTGTTTTAAGTTCAATTCTTCAGTTAGTTTTTTTATAAAAGCCAATTCTAAATATATTTATTTCTGAATAAGATTACTGTATAAATCAACATCGATCTTGTATAGGTGTGTTTTTATAATATCCAGGCATTCAAATAACAGTAAATTTCTCAATTGGTCTGACCTTACCTACTCCAAAACATCTCGTTATCTTCAATAATTACACAATCACAATACCCAAATTACGTTTAAAGCACTTTTCATTACAAGATAATTTACTTAAAATTAACCTATTTCTGTAATTGAAGAACTAGTTAAAATCTTATTATTTGTCTATTTTGATCGTACATATTATATTCAAGTGGCCATTACGAGTTGAAAATAATAGGAATTTATTATAAATTGCCTGAAGCACGTTTTTGGAAGATAGCGGTTTTTTAAAAACGAGATATTTTAATGAACCTAACCAAGAAGTTTTCATAATCAACATTGCATAAATTCAGAAGCTGTTATTTCTACTATAATTGTTTAAAATATTTATGAGAGAACTGCTCCAAATACAGTGCACCTGGGTCATTATATTTATGTAAGCCAACTAATTTTCTTAAATGAATTAAAAGTTTATAAACTCTATAGACAATTTTTATATTTACAAATATATAATAGATGTGCTAAGTAAAAACAATATTATGGTTTCCAAGTTGTTTATAGACTCTTTAGACCTGTTAATGGGCAAATAAATTTATTGTAAATAAGTATGTTAAACAATTTATAATTTTAAACAATAATTAGTTATGTTACGAGTTTATGTATATTCTCCTTGCATAAAAATTTAATTTATTGATTGAATATAATTCGTGTTATATCCAGTAATTCTTTAAAGAAGTTAGGTATTTAATGTAACAATTGTTAACTGCTAACTATTCTATATATGGAAGAGCCAAAAATTATAATAATTCACATATTTATTTTTTAACAAATTATGTTTTATTATTACAATAAAATCATTAAACGATAAAAAATGGTAATCCACAGAAGTGATTTACCTGTTAGTACATACTTAAAATAATAATGTATTTGTTAAAACAACCAAAATATTATTGTTGTTATCAAAATCTTTCATTTCTTGGTTTAATTTTATTGCCTAATAATTCTGTAATAGAATGTTTATCATCAACAGGGAGCATTCTTTCAGCTGTACTTATTAAGGAGATTTTTTTTAAACCATCCGATGGAATTCTTTTTATTGATATACTTTCACACAGTAGTCTCTGAAGAGTATATAGACTTACTGTCCATCTGATGTCAGGTTTTTTGTCAAAATCGAAAATATAGGAAAAATCAAGCTCTATAAGGGGACAAAGCCTATTGATTTTGAAAAAATCTGAATAAAAATGGGGGTTAAGAATGGTTGAAAATGAAAAAAAAAAAAAATAAAATATTTCAAAAAACGAAAAAGGATATCAACATGAAATCTGACCAAATTGGGTCATTAAGGGGTTTTAAAATATAAAAAAATCCTAACTCAAAAACGAAAAATGATATAAACTCGAAATTTATAGCAAAAAACAGGCCTATAAGGGGAAGAAGCCCCTTATATTTTGAAAAAAATCTAATTAAAAAGGGGAGGTTTAAGGGTGGTTGAAATATTTAAAAAAAATCCTAACTCAAAAACAAACAATAATATCAACTTGAAATCAAGCTCTATAAGGGGACGGAGCCTATTTATTTTAAAAATATCTGAATAAAATAGGGAGTTGAAAAAAAAAAATAGAAATTAAAAATCAAAAGTGATATCAACATGAAATATTTAGTAAAAATGAAGCTCTATTAGGGAATAAATAAATAGAAATGGGGAGATAAGGAGGGTTAAAATATTGAAAAAATCCTAACTCAAAAACAAAAAACGAAGGTGTAATTTAATAATTTTTTAATATGATTGATACTAAATTAGTCTCTTTAACAGATATTTAAAACATATTTGGCTTAATTGGCTTATTTAATTTACCAGGGACGGACTTTTGTATAATATGGTTTTATGAATTACTTTTTATGTTTATGAAATTCCTTCTTTGGCCTATGATTTTTTGATATATACCCATTTAAAAAATATATAAAATTAAGACTAAATACACATGACAAAAAAATATTACTAAGGGCGTCCGTTATGGACCCTTATCCCTGTAGGAGGAGCCATACGAGGAGCCATATAATTGTTTTTATTGGAACTCGTAATTTTATTTTTATGTGTTCCTTCTGAATCCGGAAGATTGGCAACAATGGCAATATATTCTGGGAAAGTGTGTATATTTTTATTATTTTTAGTAAGCTAAGGCAAATTTGTTAAGTAAAAACTACTTAGATATATTTAGAAATAGTTTTTATTTCTAAAATTAATTGATTAAGTATTAATAAGTCTATACCTTGTTTTCAATAAAGTAATATTACAAAGTTAAATATATTATGTAGGAATATACATAGAGGTATAAACTTATTTTTCTCTCAAGTAATTTTATTTTTGGCAAAAAAAACAAATTTATATTTGTAATAGGAATTAGATTACTTACATAATGAAATCTTCTAAAAATTATATATTTTATAACTAACCTATTTGATGACATTTTGCATCATTTTTGACAGATTGATCCATTTTGACATAAATTTAAGCTGAATAAACATTAATAATATCTTTTTGATTTCATTGGCTTGTAGCGATTAATTTTTTTATAAAAGTACATATACCATAGCAATAATTATGTAATTTATTATTTTTAATGAATAATATTTATATTAAATAAATGTAGGAATTAAGTGAGCAAATAAATAATTTGACATTATTTCCTAAGATAATGTATGCATTCGTAATAATGTGTACAGAAAATATTTATATAGTGTAATTATGATAGAATACCTATCCAGGGATGTATATATGACTTACTTAGTAGTTTTGAGGTCGAATTCTAACAAGGGTGAGATATTTTTCTACATAGATTGGACTTCAATATTATAGAAAATACCCTAGTTAATTTTGTTTTCAAATTACTCTAAATCTAGCTAAATAAATTTCCTTTTCCTACGACCACTTAGGAAAGTGACACATATCACACTATATAGTCCTATGGAAAGTGTCCTATATCACACGCGTATGACTAAGAATTTACTTTCCACCCAAGTGAGAATATGTTACTTTCCGCAGTAGTTGTCAAAAAATGTCAAACCCCTAATTTCTATTTTGATCTATGTAATGTCCATATTAATACTAAAATCGATATGATTGTTAAATTATTGAAATTGTTTTAAATTAGATCCTAGATATTTATCTTTAACAATTATTATTAAAATAATTTTAAAATAACTAAGATTATGTTTGCTCTTTAATTTGGGTAAATACATAACCGATTAGATCATTCAATTGACGTAAGGCCCATTAGCTCAGTTGGTTTAGACGTCGAACTTATCAACTTTGCCATTTTTTGACCGCGTTCAATCTATGGTTCAAATCCTGGCGGAGCCGAATTTTTTTTTTGTTTTTTTTTTTTATTTTTTATTAGTTTTTTTTGTTTAGAAAATATGAAAATTGAATAAATACGATTATTGTTGATTATTTTTTTAAATACATTTTAATTAATATAGTAATAATAACCTTGGTTTTACATTTTTTTGATATTATTTTGTAAGCTAATTTCTATTTTGATCTATGTAATATCCATATTAATACTAAAATCGATATGATTGTTAAATTATTGAAATTGTTGTAAATTAGATCCTAGATATTTATCTTTAACAATTATTATTAAAATAATTTTAAAATAATGTTTGCTCTTTATTTTGGTTAAATACATAACCGATTAGATCATTCAATTGACACAAGGGCTGTTAGCTCAGCTGGTTAGGACGTCGAACTTATCAATTTTGCCATTTTTCGACCGCGTTCAATCTATGGTTCAAATCCTGTCGGGGCAGAATTTTTTTTTTGTTTTTTTTTATTTTTTATTTTTTTTTATTTTTTTTTTATTTTTTTTAGTTTTTTTGTTTAGAAAATATGAAAATTGAATAAATACGATTATTGTTGATTATTTTTTTAAATACATTTTAATTATTATAGTAATAATAACCTTGGTTTTACATTTTTTTGATGACATTATTTTGTGGTCGTAGGAAAAATATTGTACATCACTTGTGTGAAAAGTGATTTTCCACACTCGTGTGATAGTCGCACTCGGCTTGCGCCTCGTGCGACTATATTTCCCACTCGTGTGAAAAATGTCACTTTCCACACTCGTAATGTAATATACTATTTTTAAATAAAAAAAATTCTTCACATACCTATATACTTATTCTAGATATATTGCAAATACAGGGGGAGTCGTAATTATTGGTTGTTTAGACCAAAATATAAGGATTGGACCAAGTTAAAATATTTTTTCGTTTTTATGTAACAATTTTACAACATGTTCACAAATCATTATTAAAATTGGCACAGAGGTAAAACTTTAGGCAAGGAATATTATTTAATTTATTATTTTGATACAGTGTGTGACACGTGAGCAATTCCTGATGATGAAATTGGTTAAACCCTTTTTGACAAAACTTTTTAATATTTTTTTATTAGAAAATATTATATAAACATAATAAATACCTAATTTGTATGTAAAATTGTTAACTTGTAACTTATGACTTAACCGTCCAAAGCGCTCGACTAAATTTTTTAACTAAGTGTAATTGTATTAAAAAATGTCTCCTCTGTACACTTAAATTACAAAAATCTTCCATTTTTTCTTATTATCTAGTGTGCATACACCAAATACCTTCTTGATTAATAATTTCAACCATGTTCGAGAAAAACACAAGTGAACACTTCATTTATACATCTCTGAAAGTGATTTTAAATGGTAAGCAGTAGACAAATTTGTAACTGTATAATAAATAGAATAAGTTAATAAAAATAACAAACCCAAAGTAAATGTTCTATGTGCCATGCTCCTACTTCTACACCTTTTCCAATTTGTTTTGATGACATTAAAAAAATATTACTGAGCCATGCCTTGTATTTTTTCCCAGAGTTCATTTCAAAAAGGAATTTTATTTTGCCAAAACCGAGGACTTCATATTTCCCCAAAATTAGAAACCCACTGTGTTGTAACTTAAATAAGTAAGTATTACTTGAAATCCTTTTCCGAGACTCTGAAATGTTCAATTGCATTTTTATCTAAAATGGTTGAAATTATCAAGTTTAAATAGATAACAATTTTACGAATTATGTTTATATCATGTTTTCTAATCAAAATTACTAAAAAAATATGAATCAAGAAGCACATATGTGTTCCCTGTAAAATAATAAATACAATATTAATAAATTAATAAAATATTCCTTGTTTAAAGTTATGCCTTTTTGGTTTATGAATATGTTGTGAAATTATTAAATAAACAAAATGTAAGTATGTATCTTTCTCCACAGCAATATTTTTTTATTCTATGTCCCAATAATTATAACCTAATATTTAATAGGTATTATTTTTGTAATAAAAAACTAACATAAATACCTATTTTCTAAATGAAATTTGTATGAGATAAAATATGAGGAAGGTAGAAATAATTTCTTGAATGAAATGTTAAAGAATGAATATAAACATGTCTGGCAACTCTGTAAAAACTATTCGACTACCCCAACTGTCAAAAAGGGAATTCCCTTTTTTTCATTCATGATTCATGATTTTTTACCCAGATTTTACATCGCTCAAGTAAACAAATACATAACCATGTAGGTATCTCTATAAAATATCGAATCAATAATTCAAGGTAATCATAATTTTATGCATTATTCTAAATTCTGTTAAGTAAGGTAAGTAAATAATAATATTAAAATAATAGAATCCTTTCGTATAACCTCAAAATCTAAAATGCACTTCCTACTTTTACAATTTTACATCGTAACCAAAACAACACTGCATTCAGCACACTAGAATTTAATTTTCGGCACTAATCCCGTTGTAAAAATATCAATACACTATCACAAAATGAATTTTTAATTTTCTGAGTGATTTTATCGATGTTTGTTTTCACCCAAGGTTAGGAACTTCAAACGTCAGTGGAAGTAAATAGAAAGCGGAATACTGAATAACAAAATACTGAATAACAGAATACTGAATACACAATACACTCAGGGGCAATTGATAAATTACCAAGATGAACTGATGTACTGAAAAATTAATAAAACAGGTTGTAAAGAAAACCGCGTGTTATAGTACAGGTCCGACGGACCAATCAAAATTTATCAAATGATAAGACAACGTGGGGTTCTGCGGAGTAGGCTTGCGTCGAAACATCGGAAGATCGTTGCTATGGTGATGGGAAGTGGGGAAGGGATACCTATTGTTATTTGTCCCAAATATTTGTTATTTTATAATAATTATTGACCACCAAAATGTAATGAAAAGGTCCCTACATATAAATACTCGGTATTTTCATTCATTACCGATGTCTCATTGGCAAACAATTATTATTAATAATAATGATAAATGTAATTTTTAAACATATACCTAGGTACCTAATAAACGTCGGACAAAAAAATTGAGTATTAACGTCAGTCTGACAACAAAAATCCAAAAAATAGTGGAGCCATTTAATAATGTAACCCATGCTTTGATTGTTTTTTTTATAATTATTATTATTATTATTTGAGTTATCGGTATTTTTTTATATAATTAATATCTTTTATAAAATATTATAATTAGTTGGTAGGCTTACCTACACTCTTCCCATGAACATTTTTTGTCCAAGGCTGGAATTAAGTTTAGGTATATTATATTTTTTGAATTACTGATCACGAATATCAACATGTAAAAGTTATAAACAATTTAATTGTTTAAACGGCTGTAAAAAGTTTGTTTGCTAAATTATGAAAAAAAAGTTTCAAACAAAAGTTGAAGGGGTTTAAAAGTATTTACAAAAAAGTACGCTAGTAATAATTTAGCTGGAAATTGCATATTAAATTAAATTGTTTATAATTTTTAAATGCCGCAACATTAAGCTTTTTTGTATTGATATTCGTGATCAGCGCATCAAAAACATAGTATAAACATAATTTCAGCCTTGGACAAATAATGTTCATGGGAAGAGTGTAAGCTCATCGACTAGTTATAATGTTATAAAAAAATACCCGGAGTAAATAAGGACTAAATGGGATAAATTACTGAATAAAAAATACACACAAGGGTAATATTATTAGTTATAAAAACATTTTGTGAGCACTAAGTATACCTCTTTTACATACGTATCAAGCTAGCTGAGCACCTTTGGATTTTTCACATTCTGAGTATGCCATAATTTTAGGCTCATTTTAGACTAATTTTATACCAACATAAAAAATTCCGTTCTGGCCTTTATCGAAATACTTAGGTGCTCTGCTAGGACAATACGACAATATAGCGTTTTCCGTTAATAATATTGAGGAAACTAAAAAATAGACACGAAATAATTTTAGGCTCATTTTAGACTAATTCTATACCAATATAAAAATTTTCCGCTCTTTCTTTTAATCGAAAAATTAGGTGCTCTAGCTTGACAATACGACTTTATAGAGATGTTCATTAAAAAATTGAAATAACTCAAAAATGGGTACTTACGTCATAATTTTAGGCTCATTTAAGGCTAATTTTGTACCAACACAAAAAAATGTCCGCTTCTTTCTTTATAGGAAATATTAAGTGCTCTGCTAGCTTGATATCATGCTAGCAGAGCACCTTTGGATTTTTCAAATTTTTATTACGTCATAATTTTAGGCAAATTTTAGACCAATTTTAGGCTAATTTTGGGCTAATTTTTGTATCAACCTAAATAAATTTCCGCTCCTTTCTTTATAGAAAAAAAAAAAAAATTAGGTACTCTGTTGGCTTAATATAACAGGCACGTATTGCGTTTTTCATAAGAAAATTTAGCAATCTAAAAAATGAAAACGACATAATTTTAGACTCATTTTAAACTACTTCTATACCAACATAAAAACATTTCCACCCTGGCCTTTATCTGAAAAATTAGATGCTCTAGCTTGACAATACGGCTTTATAGAATTTTTTCGTTAAAAAATTGAAATAACTCAAAAGTGAATACGTCATAATTTTAGGCTAATTTTGAACCCACATATAAAATTTTGGGCTTCTTTCTTTATAGGAAATGTGCTCTGCTAGCTTGATATAAAGCTAGCAGAGCAACTTTGGATTTTTCAAATTACTGAGGCCCTTATCCTATGGGGCCTCAATTTTACATTCGTGCAGACGAAAAAATTTTCTGACCCCCATTTTTTAAAACTTTTTTTCATGTTTCTGATCATTCTGAATCCGAAAATCCAAAAAAAAAATTGTTCGTCTGGTCGTCTGTATGTATGTATGTATGCCGGGGTAGTATTCTCGAATGTCGAATACCTCGATTCGCATGCGAGATTATAGTGAAATGTCGAATAGCAACTAGGTGATTTTGAAAAAGTATATTCTCGAAAACAGTATATATACGACAAATGTCAGGTGAATTCAACACGAGTGGTCTAAAGTGCTCGAATTTAAATTCGTATGCGACTTTTGTGGACCGTAAACATGGATGAGGCAGATTTTGATGAAATTAACATTTGGTGGCTGTTGAAAATCAAAACATTATTAAAGAGTGCGACAGCATAGAAGAAAGTAGTTTATTTATAAAAATCCCTTTAGAATTAACGATGTGTTATATAGTGTTATTTATCAAGCATTTTCGATTTTTTAACGAATCAACGCGACTGTCGATATATTGCAACTAGCATGTTATAAGGCCTCCAAGTAGAGTATCAGCAGGATGTTTTCGTGACATATTTTAATATTTAGTTTTCTGATTTGCATTGTGCTCTTCCATATTTATATATAAAAAAATCGCTGTTTAAATAATTCTGATATCTGCTTCAAAACTGTCTAAAGTTCTTAGCATAGAGGAGTTCTAATCACAAAGCACGTGGTTCTAATAAATAAACAGAGCACCATAGAAAAATAAAAAGCAGAGCACAGAACACCCTCTAATGTTGACAGTTGACATAATTTCCTACGTTGCCAGATCCAATCCTTCGCATTATTTCTCGCTTGTGATTTTAGATTCACTCATTTTCGAGAATACGATTTTTAACAACCATGCGAATTTGGTATGCGACATTTGCCGTGTGCGACAATTTTCATGCGAGACTCGAGAATTCTACCCCCGGCACGATAACTCTAGAACGAAAGTTCTGATTGACTTGCGGTTTTGATTTTCTTGAATAATTACTTCTAACTTAGAACCCTATTGATTTTCAGAAATTTCGGTTCATCCAAACTACTTTAATAACAATTTTCTTAAAATCCGCCTATGCATTCCTTATGTGAACAATTTTAGGAATTTCAATTATTTCTGACGTCAAAATTCCTAACATTCTTCACATTCCATAAATTGCAAATATTCTCTAACGACCTGTCAAACAACAGCTGTTGATAGTAAAGGTGAAATTTCTAAGGCGGGTTGCGACCTTCATACTTGCAACCATATAGCCTGCCAATTTATGAAAAATATATAAGCAGTTTCTTAAAAATGACTTTTTATGGTGGTGCTATTAAGCGTACTACTATTTCGCCCCTAGCCACAAAAACACCTTCATCAAATTTCTCTGTCGCAACCCCATAGAATAATAGCTTTGTTCGCGGTAAGAATCCTGAACCAAATTATTACTAATAGTAACGATTTCGCAGAAGCAGTAGGTAAAAAGAGTTCGCGGAACAAAAAGAACTGAACTATTGGTTCTATCCTGCGTTCGCGGTAAAATTATAATTGGTTTTGAACCGCTTGTCTATACCTGAAACACAGAGATATAATAGGGATTGCGCGCGCGGTAAAAATTCAGAATTGATAATGATTCGGGCATGCGCTCAAAGTATGAATTACTAATTCTGAATCAGTTCAGGATTGTTACCGCGAACTAAGCTAATTAACCGGTCATTGCCAATGCTTCACAAACCAAAAAATTCAACGTGCTAATAGGTACTACTATCGGCTTTCTATATTTCGTTCCAAGTTAAATAATTTCTCGTTTTTGTTACGCTACGAGTTTACCCTTGTGGGCCTCAGTCTCGATAAGGTGGGAACCACCATTTTAGCGTCTCTCGAATTAGGTCATAATTTTATGCTAATTTTATACCAATCTAAAATTTTTTCCGCTCTTTTCTTCATAAAAATTAGGTACTTTGTTGGCTTAACAACAGGCACTTATTGCGATTTTCATTAAAAAATTTAGCAATGTAAAAAATGATCCGAAAAATTAGATGACCTAGCTTGACAATACGACTTTATAGAGTTTTTCGTTAATAAAATTGAGCAAACTAAAAAGTAGACACGACATAATTTTAGGCTCATTTTAAGCCAATAGAGTACCTAATTTGGTTGGTTGGTTGGTAGGAAAAAATTATAAAGTTTCTATTTTTTATACATTTCAATTTTTTATCGAAAACTCTATAAAGTCGTATTGTCAAGCTAATTTTTCGAATAAAGGCAAGACCGAATTTTTTTTTATGTTGGTATTAAATTAGCCTATATTAAAATTATGCCTTGTTCATTTTCTATTTTCCTCAATTTTATTAACCAAAAACACTTTAAATTCGTATTTTTAAGCTAACGAACCCAATTTATCCGATTAAGGCCAGAGTGGAAAATTTTTATGTTGGTATGGAATTAGCCTAAAATGATCCTAAAATTATACCGTTATCTATTTTTACATTGCTGAATTTTTTAATGAAAAACTCAATAAATGTCTCTTGTAAAGCCAACAGAGTACCTAATTTTTTCTATAAAGAAAAGAGCGGAACATTTTTATGTTGGTATAAAATTAGCCTAAAATTATGACGTAATTAAAATTTAAAAAATCCAAATGTGCTCTGCTAGCTTGATATCAAGCTAGCAGAGCACTTAATTTTTCTGTTAAAGAAAGGAGCGGAATTTTTTTATGTTGGTATAAAATTAGCCTAAAATGAGCCTAAAATTATGGCATACTCAGAATGTGAAAAATCTAAAGGTGCTCTGCTAGCTTCATACGTATCTCTCTTACAAATATTTTAACAACCAAGTCATCTTTCACCAGGTTGCAAAAATTTCAATAATAAAAATTTATGTTTTAACAAGTTTTGTTAAGACTATGTTTATAACATCAATCAATATGTTAAAACAGAGTTTTAATACTAAACTACACGATATTTATTTGAATTTAAGTGTTCAAACCTTGAGTGTAAACATTATTAATAAAAGACTTTTGTATGTCACTTTAAGCAAATTATTAAATTATAGACAACAAACAAATAACCTGTTTACAAATAAAAATTATACAGGAAATATTTAAAGGTAATGTGTATTGTAAATTACGATATAGGACCACAATTCTGACGTAAATCGGTTTTTGTAATCGTGAGGATATTACCGAGTATTTTCTAGAATTTTAAAATTATTAAACGATAAATGCGAAAGTGGCGTGCTAATAAAACTAAGGAGAAATTAAATGAAAATTTTCGCGTGTTCAATAATTTATGATCACTATGATGATACCGTTCAATCCTTCCGTTTATCTAGATTTGTTCAATTTTCTAATGTCCCTATTTTAATATTATGATCTTTAAAAAAAAATAATTCCAAACTTAAATGTGACCAAGACGCAAACTAAAGAAAAACAAAAAAAATCTCGAAGCTATGTCACAAAATAATACGAGCGACGGTTTGTATCCAGAAAACAACTATTTAACTTTTTAAAAATTGTCCGTCTCGCTTTTATTCCACCTAGAAAAACTAGGGTTCAAAAAAAAACTGGGTATTACAAACTAATTATGATTTTGTTTATTAAGTGTAGATGGCGCTACTTTGTGACTTCTTAATTTCACTCAAACTACATCAGGGTAGCTATTCACTAAGTCATGGGAGCGCTCCCATGGGAGTGTTCCCATATATTTTGCTCTCTTACTCTTAGGTGGGTATATCGTGCTTACTCCGACCTAACTATGCATGTAGGTACCTGGGCTAAAAGTGAGTAAGCACGATATATCCACTTAAGAGTAAGAGAGCAAAATATATGCGAACACTCCCATGACTTAGTAAATAGCTATCCAGGATATACGAGTGATTTTTACGAATTTAGAGGTTGCAATGGTTGCATAAGAGATTGAAATCGAGAAAGTCTATTTATTGCTGTCTGGTTCTAATCATAGATAAATTAATATTATTAATTTATCTATGGTTCTAATAAGGAATAAGGACGAAATCAATCCAAGAATGACTTTCTCCTTAGTAAGCAAAATGAAAGCTACAGTGTTGAACATAATTTTCTTATGCTGCTGTTTTTCTTTGATTTTAATGCAATACCTGTTGTGCTATTAGCCCAGGGAGAATTTCTTTTCCGGAGGGAAACATCGATGGTATTAATTTGATATTTTCTTGTTTTTTTATTCTAATCTTTTTTATGGCTTCATGTATCACAATCACTAGTAACGGACTCAAAACGCAAACTGATCTTTGTTCAATTCGGCTTTTAATACTTTTTGTTTATCGGAAAATAATGATAAAATTGATTTTCACTTACTTAAGTGTTTTTCTTTTTTCCAACAATTCTGCTTTAGCTGCGGCACTCCAGCCGGAGCTCGAATAACCCCCTTTGCCATCGGATGGGGCAGCAGGAGGGGGACTGTCGAGTTCGTCGTTTTGTAAGAAGACATCTTCTTTTTCTTCCCGTTCTTCGTCTCCTAAACCCAAAAAACATTTATTTATTGGAAAATAAAGAAAAGCATTTGTTTTTTTATTCCTGGATTGCTTGTTCAAATGTTATCCAAACTATATGTAGTGCTTCGATTTTGCTTTGCTTGTGTTGGAGTGAATAGAAAATAGCGCTCGTACGTACAGAAAAAGAAACTCAATGTTGCCATGCATAGGCCGTTACTGACCTGTAAGTGGCAACGTAGATACCATATTCTTTCCTTCCTGCACATGTTAACGCCATTTATTGTTTACTCCAACACAAGCAAAGCAAAACCGAAGGTTTGATCTTGCCAGCACTGTATATAATTAATAATGGAAAACAGGAGAACCATGTATAAACAAACAATACATAAAAATAAATTTAACACACTTAATATACCTGTACCCCATAGAAAAATAAAAAGCCTGTACCCTAATGAAACCATGACCTTTTAACATTTACAAATTAAATTCCTATTATTACAAAAAAAAACAATAGATTCGACAGATGATACCCAGAGTGATCTATATAACCTACAAGAAGTCCATGCGAGTGAAAAAAATTGGGGTCTGTGAGATATAAAGGGGGATCCACGATAGTCATTCTCATTCAGACAGATCGCAACTTTAATTTTGATTTTTCATTAATGGAGTAACCCACACATAAAGATGATTTTGACTAAGTTAGTAGGATATTCGCTTTGTGGTGGCAATAAACTTTGAACTTTTATATTCTAAGCATATACATGCCACCTACGCGCGTACGTGAAGTAGAAGCGCTTGTCCATTCTTGTAAAGAGCGTAGGAAGACACCGGTGTGAAGTTAGTAGCCAAAAACTGGTAGCCCGTTTACCGAGTAGAACATAAGTAAAAGTTGGAAATGCTTTTGCCAGATCTCCCACTTTATACAAATAAATTGACAGGTTGGCAGCGGATCTCACCGAAGTGGACGCGATACATTGGCGTACAAAATTATTTTATAGATGTTAATAACAATTTCGAGTAAATAGTTTAATAAATTGTGAATAGCTGTTGAAATTTTGTAAAATTATAATTTGAATATTATAATACATGTTTAATAATTATTTATAATCCATAAATACATGCGATTGTCCGGTTCCGCCGATAACAATTTAAAATTACTTATTCTATGAAACGACACTGGCAGGTAAACATTACTGTGAAATTCTCGAAGCCGCCCGACGTGGTTTGACGTTTACCCCCTCTCTACCTACCAAAAGACTTTTCAACTTTTACTTTCTCTATACGCCCGAACAATAGAGTGACCCGTTAAAAAGAGCAATACGTATGTTTATTTCAGTTTTATGTGTTAATTGAAAACTAAGGTCGCTTGTATTTTAAATGTTATTTTCCTTATATAAATAAATACATGAAAAATAACACTTTCATAATGAAAATTCTTAATATTCATATTATTAAAAATAAGATATCAAAGTAGAATTGATACCAAGTATAAGTTTTAATACAAATAGTTACTGGCTAAAAGCATAATCACTTAGCGCCCTCCTAAGGGATAGCAGTCACACCCCAATTTCGAAAAAAAAAAAAATATTTATTCTAGTTAAAAATGAGATATCAAGTTGGGATTAATGACAAGTATACTTTTTAATACAAACACTTACTGGCCATAAGGAGCATCACTTAGCGCCCTCGCAAGGGGTAGTAATCACACTCCTATTTAGGAAAAACAATATTTGACGGTTAAAAATGATATATCAAATTGGGATTAATACCAAGTCTACCTCTTATTGCAAGCAATTACCGGCCAAAAGCAGAATCACTTAGCACCCTCGGAAGGGGTAGCAATCAGACCCCTATTTCAAAAAAATCAATATTTGACGCTGTTAAAAATGAGACATCAAGTTGGGATTAATATAAAGTATACCTTTTAATGCAAGCAGTTACTGGCCAAAAGCAGAATCGCTTAGCACCCTCGGAACGGATAGCAATCACACCCCTATTTCAAAAAATCAATATTTAACGCAGTTAAAAATGAGATATCAAGTTAGGATTAATACCAAGTATACCTTTTATTGCAAGCAGTTACTGGCCAAATGCAGAAATGGTTAGCAACCTCGGAACGGATAGCAATCACACCCCTATTTCAAAAAAATAATATTTAACGCAGTTAAAAATAAAATATCAAGTTGGGATTACTACCAAGTATACCTTTTAATGCAAGCAGTTACGGGCCAAAAGCAAAACCACTTAGCGCCCTCGGAAGGGGTAGCAATCACAACCCTATTTCAAAAAATCAATATTTGACGCAGTTAAAAATGAGATATCAAGTTGGGATTAATACCAAGTATACCTTTTAATGCAAGCAGTTACTGACCAAAAGCAGAATCGCGTAGCACCCTCGGAACGGATAGCAATCACACCCCTATTTCAAAAAATCAATATTTGACGCAGTTAAAAATGAGATATCAAGTTAGGATTAATACCAAGTATACCTTTTATTGCAAGCAGTTACTGTCCAAATGCAGAAATGGTTAGCAACCTCGGAACGGATAGCAATCACACCCCTATTTCAGAAAAACAATATTTGACGCAGTTAAAAATGATATATCAAGTTGGGATTAACACCAAGTTTACTTTTTAATGCAAGCAGTTACTGGCCAAAAGCAAAATCGCTTAGCACCCTCGGCAGAGGTAGCAATCAGACTCCTATTTCAAAAAAATCAATATTTAACGCAGTTAAAAATTAAATATTATGTTGGGATTAATACCAAGTATACCTTTTAATGCAAGCAGTTACTGACCAAAAGCAGAATCGCTTAGCACCCTCGGAACGGATAGCAATCACACCCCTATTTCAAAAAATCAATATTTGACGCAGTTAAAAATGAGATATCAAGTTGGGATTAATACCAAGTATACCTTCTAATGCAAGCAGTTACGAGCCAAAAGCAAAACCACTTTGCATCCTCGGAAGGGGTAGCAATCACACCTCTATTTTAAAAACTCAATATTTGACGCAGTTAAGAATGAGATATCAAGTTGGGATTAATACCAAGTATACCTTTTAATGCAAGCAGTTAATGGCCAAAAGCAGACTCACTTAGCAGACTCACTTAGCACCCTCGGAAGGGGTAGCAATCACATCCCTATTTAAAAAAAAATAATATTTGACGCAGTTAAAAATGAGATATCAAGTTGGGATTAATACCAAGTATACCTTTTAATGCAAGCAGTTACTGGCCAAAAGCAAAATCGCTTAGCACCCTCGGCAGGGATAGCAATCAGACCGCTATTTAAAAAATCAATATTTAACGCAGTTAAAAATGAGATAACAAGTTGGGATTATTATATTTTTATAAAGGGTGGTTTTTTGATAAGACGTCAGTGGTTTTAGACATCTAATTTTTCAGTAAACCCAGATCTTATATAGCACTTTTTTTCCATTATTCGCTATCTGTCATAGGGAAAATTTTTAAATATACAGTGTGTCTACTTAAGTTGGAACCATATGGAAAACATTTTTATTATTGATTTTAGGAAAAAAAGTTATTCTTGATAAAAAGTCCTGCATGACCCAAAACCTAAAATACAGTCATCACATATCAAATTTTTCAAGCCGTATACGAGGTTTGTCAAAAAATATGAATTTTGCTCTAGAGTAAAGTACGTTTATTTTTGACAAAATCGAAAATTTTCATTAAGAAATTTGCTAAATTCTTCACAAACATCAACAAAAGGAAAGCGTATCATGTTTATAGTAGCTAACGTAATTTATAACGTTTTCAGATATTTACAATCAATGTGTAGTGTTGAGTTTATAAAAACTAAGAAAATCTGTTTTTTCAGATAGATCGGTGTAATTGCATATTTGAATGTAATATTAAATTCTAATCAACTTTTCTTAATGAAAATGTTCGATTTTGTCAAAAATAAACGTACTTTACTCTAGAGCAAAATTCATATTTTTTGACAAACCTCGTATACGGCTTGAAAATTTTGATATGTGATGACTGTATTTTAGGTTTTGGGTCATGCAGGACTTTTTATCAAGAATAACTTTTTTTCCTAAAATCAATAATAAAAATGTTTTCCATATGGTTCCAACTTAAGTAGACACACTGTATACCTCTATCTAATATAAACTTTACAAACCACACCCTTTAATCAAAAATCGAATTATATACATTACTTTCCTATAAATTTACAAACAAAATAGATAAATGTAATAATAATGTATTTTTAAAAAGTATTAATAATTTTAGTTGTGTGAACTTGGTGAGGAGGAGGGGATAGAGCGCTGAGTTTGGGCGCCAGCGCCGGGCGCTAACTTCACAAAAGTGCTCAAAAATACTTGCACCTCGGCAAAAATATCTTTTCCAGTAGTGGTAACTTGTAGCGGCCAGTAATTCCTTTGTCTCTGCAACTTCTTCATCAACACCTCGTATAAAAATAGCTAACTGGGCTGTATCAGATAAATCTGAACTCTAATCCAAAACAATCTAAAATGCTTGAAAAGCAACTAATGTATCACCATATCAACATGAAATTTTTAGCAAACATTAAGCTCTATAAGGAGAAGAAGCCCTGTGAGTTTGTTTAAAAAATCTGATTGAAAATGAGGGTTTAAGGGGGTTGAAATTAAAAAATAAATCATAAATCAATAATGAAAAGCGAAATCAACATGAAATTTTTAGTAAAAATCATGCTCAATAAGGGGATGAAGCATATTGAAAAAAAAATCTGATTGAAAATGGGAGGTAAGGGAGGTTTGTTAAACTGTGAAGAGTATAATTATTTAGAATGCCACACATTGTATATCTTCATTCTAGTTTGTATCTGGGTAATGTTATGTATTGTGATGGGACTGATCTTATAAAATAAACAATTTAGTTCACTTGGTTTATTTGCCAATAAAAGGTGTTATGTGAGCCATTTCATTATTCAGTCAAGCTCTAACCCTCCAAGTTCATCTCTGTCTTATTTGGCCTTTGAGGCTCAACTTGTCCGATTATTATACATAATTAAACCCCTTAAGACCAAATCTATGTGACGACTATGGCGGAGGTACTTTCGCGAACATTCCAGAGTCAACGGGATACTCTCTAGTCTATTCCAAATATAACGTGATAGTGTTTCTAATTTTTGGCGAGAACGTTCTGGAACCTTCACCATAATTTTAAATTAGTATATAAATATTGGTGTAGAATAACGCTGTATCAGTTATTATATGGACAGTGAAGATAAATAGTCAACTTAAGACATTCGAAATATATATAAATTAGAATAATAGTGTTATAAAATAAATAGGTGTTTAAATAAATTATTAATAAATAAACTGTTGTTTAAAATAAACAAACATCACATTGGTGTAGAGAAGTGGAATGGTATAAATAAATAGTGGACAATAATGGCTAAAAAACTGTGAATTAAAAGTGGCTGAATTGCGTCGCGAATTAGAAGATCGTGATCTTGAGACTACAGGGAAGAAAGCAGAACTGGCAGAGAGGCTTAAAGAAGCACTGGAAAGTGAAGGTTTGGATCCGGAAACGTTTCTATTTTCGGATGATGCGTCCTCTATCATTTCTTCAATTTCCGATATGAAAAACGATATGTCTGCTTTAAAAACCGATATTTCTTCTGATGTTTCCTCTATTAAAAATGATATTTCCTCCTTAGAAACTAAAGTTTCTTCAGACATTTCTTCCTTAAAAAGTAAAGTTTCTTCTGACATTTCTTCATTAGAAACTAAAGTTTCTTCCGACATTAACTCTTTAGAAAATAAAGTTTCGTCTGATATTTCTTCCTTAGAAGAAAAGGTGTCTTCTGATATGTCTTCCGTGAAAAATGAAATATCTTCTGATATCTCTTCTATAAGAAATGAAATGTCTTCTGTAGAGAAGAAAATAAAAGAAATGGAAAAGAAGATAGAAGAAATGGAACACGTAGACCAAACCAAGAACGATGAAATAAAGTGCCATGAGGTGGAGTCGAAGTTGAAATTGGAAGGAGCTGTAAACTCTCCTCGTGTTAAAGCCCCAACTTTTGACGGGAAGATGTCTTGGACGAACTACCTTAAGTAGTTCGAAACAGCTTCCAGAGCAAACGAGTGGTCTGAACGAGAGAAGGCAATAAATTTGACCATCGCCCTTCGAGGAGACGCTTTGGATGTCCTTCAGACTATACCCGTGGAAGAGACCGATGATTTTGAGCAACTCAAAAAGAGACTTAATATGCGATATGGCCACGAACACTTGGAGCACTTATACCAGTCACAATTAACGAATCGTAAACAGAAACGAGACGACTCTTCAAGAATTTGAATTAGATATTGCGAAGATGGTGCGATTTGCCTACCCATCAGCTCCGGAATACATGATTGAATGTTTGGCCGTTAAAGCATTTGTAGATGAACTTCGTGACCATGAAATGCAAAGAACACTTCGTTTAGCCCGTCACAAAACATTGGTCGATGTCTTGTCCGCTGCTCTTGAATATGAAGCGGCTACGCTGGCTTCTGGTGGATACAGTGAAGTAAGGATTGTAAAAGAAGAAGAACAGGGAAATAAATTGGACCAATTGTTTCACATGATAAAAAGCCTAATTGAGGAGCAACCGAAGACTATTAGGTGCTGGAATTGCGGTGAAATGGGAAAAGTAAGCAGTTCGCGCAAACGCCCAAAGAACACTACGAATCGAAAAACCGTGCCGGTGGCTGTACAGGAAGGAACGGTGTTGCCTGAAAGTAGTGAAACCATAAGAGAAAGGCGGTTGCAAGGAACTGTAGAGAAAGCAACGTCTGTCATGGCGAAACCTCCGAAGCGCAATGAAGGTGTTGGTCAAGGAACTCTGATTGGAAAGGGGTTGGCCACATCTGTTAAAGAAGTTACAGTACGAAGAACGTCGGTTGTCAGCGATGAGGGCCCCTGTACAACTTAGGGAAGAACAAGAGAACGATTCCGTTTTAAAGAAGATAAGAGAATGGAAAGAGGAAAATCGTCGACCTACTTGGCAAGAAGTATCTAATCTCTCTCCAGTACGTAAGTCGTATTTGACTCAGTGGAACTCCTTTATTCTGGAAGATGGCTTATTAAAGCGAGTTTTTGAAAATGATGATGGTTCCGAGAACAGAAAACAGTTGGTCATTCCAAGAAGTAGAGTATCTGAAGTACTCCGTCAGTTACACGACAGTCCATCAGGAGGACATCTCGGTGTTAGGAAAACCCTTCAGAGAGTTCGGGAAAGGTTTTACTGGATGAACAGTTCCGATGATGTAAAGGACTGGTGTAAGAAATGTACCACCTGTGCTATGAGTAATGGACCTCAACGAAAAAGGAAGGCTCTCATGAAGCAATACAACGTTGGTAGCCCATTTGAGAAAATCGCCTTAGATATTGCTGGACCATTCCCCGCGACAGAGGATGGTAATAAATACATTTTGGTGGTTATGGATTATTTTACAAAATGGGTGGAAGTCTATGCCATTCCAAATCAAGAGGCCGCAACTGTTGCAGATGTATTGATAAAAGAGTTTATCTGTCGATTTGGAGTGCCCTTGGAGATCCACAGTGACAAAGGCAGAAATTTTGAAAGTCAACTTTTCCGTGGAATCTGTGACAGACTAGGCATGAAGAAGACCAGAACCACAGCATTGCACCCACAATCCGATGGAATGGTAGAGCGAATGAATAAAAGACCATTGGCAAATATCTGTCAAAAGTGGTTTCAAACCATCAGCGAGATTGGGATCAGTATCTTTCGCTCGTTGCAATGGCTTATAGATCCGCTGTCAATGAATCAACAGGCCAAACACCAGCAAAGGTCTTGTTTGGGCGTGAGATGAGACTACCGTGTGACCTCGAGTTTGGATGCCGACCTGGAGAAGACGTAGCTGGTGAAGATTATGTGATCCAGTTACGAAGAAGAATGGACGACATGCATGAATTAGTTCGCTCGCATCTCCAAATCGCCAGCGACAGGATGAAGAAATGGTACGTTACTCAAGCTACAGAGGGATGTTTCAAGGAAGGTGAAAAAGTCTGGCTCCATAACCCAAAAAGACAAAAAGGTTATTCTCCGAAGTTTCAAAGGTCTTGGGAAGGTCCGTACCTCATAAAGAATAAAATAAATGATGTAATTTACCGTATTAGTAAGATCCCAAACGGTAAACCAAAGGTAGTGCATCAAAATAGGTTGGCGCCATTTCAGGGTGACCATGAAGAAGAAGTAAACCAACTCCGAGAAACACCTGACCTTGTCTTTGAAGAATTTATGGCTGCATATGGAGGTACTGGAAAAGTCAGATATGGTGTTACGACCGAGCAACAACAAGATCTGCTCTCGCTTCCGAAAGACTACTCGCTGGTCCATAGTACTTCCGCCAGCATCAACGACGCGCGAGGACTGGCAAATGTGTTCCGTAAGAAGTTTGGTCGACTGGAAGAACTTCAATATCAGTTACCAGCCCCTGGAAAAGCCTTGAAACTTCAAGACGGGTCGCGTTATCTTTTCTATTTAATAACGAAGAACACCTTCCGAGATCAATCCACCTATCAGGATGTATGGGAAGCATTACTTAGTCTAAGGGAGCACGTACGGGAGTCCAATGTACAGAAACTAGCGATGCCGAAGATAGAAGGAAATCAGCTGGATTGGAGGATCATTAGGAACATGGTGGAAGTAATCTTTCAAGATACCGGAGTTCAAATACTGGTCTGCAGCCATTCGCCCAGTGCCCAGGTTACAGCGAAGACAGTCCCTTGTTACTTCCATGCAACTGGAAATTGTAAAAGAGGGTTCAGTTGCAGATACAACCATTCCATTTTAGTTTCGTAAGAGTTTCAGGAGGAACTATCTCTTAAGGAGGGGGCAATGTTATGTGAGCCATTTCATTATTCAGTCATGCTCTAACCCTCCAAGTCCCTCTCTGTCTTATTTGGCCTTTGAGGCTCAACTTGTCCGATTATTATACATAATTAAACCCCTTAAGACCAAACCTATGTGACGACTATGGCGGAGGTACTTTCGCGAACATTCCAGAGTCAACGGGATACTATTTCTAGTCTATTCCAAATATAACGTGATAGTGTTTCTAATTTTTGGCGAGAACGTTCTGGAACCTTCACCATAATTTTAAATTACTATATAAATATTGGTGTAGAATAACGCTGTATCAGTTATTATATGGACAGTGAAGATAAATAGTCAACGGTTTTAAGACATTCGAAATATATATAAATTAGAATAATAGTGTTATAAAATAAATATGTGTTTAAATAAATTATTAACAAATAAACTGTTGTTTAAAATAAACAAACATTACAGTATTTAAAAAATATATTATTTTATTTGACATGTGTGACAAATTGTGAATATTATTAAATTTACAATAAAAACCGAAAAGCGGTAGGTAAAGTTACAAATAATATTTTTTACACAAAAATGAATGTCAAGCTTTGTACATAACCTGATATATATTTAAATATAAACTCAAAATATGAAGAAAAGTCAGCTGACTATAACTAATAATGTTTATAAATGGTTCATCGTATTAAAACTAAACAAATTTTACAATAATTAAATTACTCATTAATAGTTATAGTGCTTGCAAACCAAATAAAAAAAACAGTGATATTGGCGCTTGTACAAAGTTTTGAACCGAACTTACGAACGATAAAATTATTGGAAAAAAAGTGAACACCCTTTTTAAAATTACTACAAGCCGCCACTGAGAATGGACCAAGAGTGATTAGAAAATATTGTTATTAATTCTATAGGATCTAACTTTTTAAAGCAGCTGTATATTGAAATTAATCAGCCTAACAATTTTGTTTGGAATGCCTACTTTGGATAAACCGTATTAAATTGAATTTTCCTTAAAAACATTTTGATTATTATGTTACAGTACTACTCGCAAAATTGCCTGGAAATGTATAATTGAAAATTAGCACCAAGATGCACCAAGATTTGCCACTGGTAAAATATAATTGTTTTAAAATAAAAGAACTTACCTATGATCCATTGCCCATTTTCTTGAACGTTGTTTTCAGTCATTTTTGGTATGTGTTCCTCGCTTTCTTCGACTCTGGGTTCGATTTTAGTTTGAGTATCATTCAGATGCTTTTGGCGAGGGCTAGTGCCAGTGTTTATAGTTTCATCTGAAACAAATATTACCAAAATTAATTCATAATAATTATATTTAAAGAATGAAAGTTTATCATAAGAATAAAATTACCACAATATATTAATGTTTAAGACACAACGGAGCAACTTGTTTCGGCATGTGGCCATCATCAGGTCTGTAATACAAAATTAGGTGTTGGCAGAAGGTTTAAAATTTACAAAGTGTTATTACGTAACATGAAATGTTATCAAAATTAAAAAATACACAAAATTATCCACCCAGTGGTATGATAAGATTTGTAAAGATTGTTATCAACAATTTTTTTTAAGTAGTACACGGTATATAATGTTTAATACAAAAAGGAACGACAGTATCGAAAATTATATCAAAATGAAAATTTTTTTATATAGAAAAATAACAAATCTGCTAACTGTTAAGGATTGGCGGTACTCAAAGGGTATCCAGTAATTAGAGAAAAACTTATACAATATGTTAGCCCATGTATCTTTCGAAATAAAAATGAGACTTTTACACATGAGACAAATAGAGACTTCCGTGAATCGGCTGACTGCCTGCCGTGATTAAACTTATGGATACACCTCTACCGCTAGTGAGCTGGCGCGTACTGTTCTATCTCTGTCTAATCAATATCATCGCTTATTCTATACCGTTTTTCTGGCATCATTGTGGGAAAGTTAACAATGCAGTGTAATGAGTGTGGTAGATATCGGAGTGGTACAGAGCAGATTAATGAGTAGAAGTGTTGGAAACACACCTCGATCAATAGTACGGGGTCATACAGTTATACCAGATCTAGGGAATTGTCTCTAGTTGTAGGGAGATTTTTGCCAAATTATATTTCTAGGGAAATATGGAAATCTTAGCGATTTTCAATAAAACAAATATTTGAGGCAATAAATTCAAAATAATTTTTTTTTTAAATAATGTAAAAGTACGCCATTGATAATTAATTTTTATAAAATATTTGTTTGTATTTTTATGTGTATTTTCAACGTTATATGTATTTTCTAGGTTTATTTGTTTCATTAAAACATTTTAAAATATTTTTAAAAGACTTTTTTTATTTTCATTTAATAAATTATAACTGTTGATTTCGTAAACGTCTAGGGACTTCTAGATACATTTCATTCATAAACCTCTAGGAAGTTCTAGGGAAATTTTTGATGCAAATCTAGGTATTTTAAATTTGATCATCTGGCAACACTGGGTCAAAGTAAGATGGTATATTAGACATGTGAAGCTTGAAGAAAATAAGAATGGAATAAGAAGTCCACCGAAGTTAACTGGATGGCGGAGTGCAGAACCCAAGTAAACTTAAAGGTTTTTGGATTAAAAGGATTCCTATACATAAGAGGAATGGTCTCCTCCAGAAGACCGGTCTTATGTTGCAATTTTCTAGTCATTACTACCAATATGAAGATGAACTTGCGAACGGTAGAGTGGTTTATGATTAGGTGGAAGTTAATGCCCCAGTCCCGAAAATAAATTGAATCGACATTTTTGATAGTGAACAACGAAAAACGAGAAGTCAAAACTCGGAAGGGTGACAGTTACATACCCTTTATCCTTCAACCGTGGAATAATTGGTTGATGATGGCCACATAGGTCGAAACTAGTTGCTCTGTTTTATCTTAAACATGAAATTATATTGTGGTATTGACTTTGAGTAGTTTTATTCTTATTATTTATATTTATGTAGGGATTTTGACAATAAATATATGACACATTTCTAATGAGCAACCCGGGTATCCCGTTTCGCAACATTCGCGAGTCACAATCTTTTTGGGACGTAGGAAATACGGTCGCTAGGTAAGTTGTTTTTTTCGGGCAGAAGTCAACGGAAAAAGTCAGTTATTCTTATAATCTCAATTTTTTATATAAAAAACCCCATTCCCATTCAATTTAGTTACACATAAGTGGAAACAAAAAATTGTCAATTTGCTTTTATTGGCTAATTTTGATGCTTATGGCCATATTTACATTAGGGTTTCCGATCTCGGCAAGAAAGATCGATTCTTAGTATCGATCCAAATGGTGGAGCCAAAGATCGATACAAGAAAAATCGGGAGGAAAAAATATCGATCTCGTAAAGATCGAAGATCGATTCTTTTTATGTAAAATATAAAATTAAATTTAATTAATAAAAAATAGACAAAAAATTTAATCTTTATTTTAAATATAAACATTGTTTGGAACTTAAAATTGTTAATATTCAAATTCTAAGATTTAAAACTATTCAAAAATACGAGTTTATTTGACATTTTTCCACTTTTTCTATCAGGAGTAATCAGATTTCCTGTTCGAAAAAATAGTCTCTCGGATGGAATTGATGTTCCTAACACACATAAAGACTTTTGAGCAACTTTGTTTAAATTGTTGAAAATAATTTGACTATCTATGCCAATATTTAATAGGATCTGTTGTCTTCAGATTCGAAAGAGGTTCATTCAGGTAACATTTACGCTTTACGAGAATACTCAAATATCCACAAAACACTCTCACATTACTCAAAACGGCGATAACGATCAGTGAATTTATTCTTTTGACGTTTATGGTAACCACAAAATACTCGAAAA
The DNA here is from genome assembly GCA_927349885.1 of Psylliodes chrysocephalus. Lineage (NCBI taxonomy): Eukaryota > Metazoa > Arthropoda > Insecta > Coleoptera > Chrysomelidae > Psylliodes > Psylliodes chrysocephalus. The sequence continues at coordinate 85,639,874 of OV651813.1, read as the reverse complement.
GTACATGTAAGAGGTGGGCTAGAATCGATCTCCGATCTCAGTACTTTCCATCGATATATAGATCGATCTCTATTTTGAAAAATCGATCCTAAAAAATCGAAATCGTGAAACAAAAGATCGATTCTCGATAAGATCGTATCGAGATCGGAAACCCTAATTTACATTGAGATAGACTGAAGTAGAGACCACATGAACACTATTTTACGATATGACAGATGGACGCACTTCAAGTAAGGGAACAATGTAATGAAACTGGCGACTTGAGTAGAACTTTGACTTCTTTGAAGTAAATAATTTTATATTTGAAAACTGACGGAATGAAAATGTTTTTATAATAACAAAAATAGCATTTATTTTTATTTTTATTTTTATTTACTTTTTTTTATAAAAACAATATAATCTGAAATATTTCACTTTGTTGATGGAACCCCCCATAGTTTCCTGAAACCCCTCCCATAAACAATTTCTGACTACGCCAATGGAGTAAAGCATTCCCGTTCCAAGGACCGGTATTCAAATCCCGGCTAAGGACTCTTTTTATTAGTTTTTTAGGTATATTAGTAAAATTCATATTTTTTTATTTTTGTTAATTATCTTTAAAAGCGTTATTTTATCTTAACACCTAAATTTATTTTTAAATTTTTTTAGATGGAATTTGTTAATGGGTTGTAGAAAAAAATATACTATACAACTCGAGTGGATTGTCCGTATCGTACTCAGATATAATCATATCCATTCTCGTTGCACAATAGTATATTACATTACGAGTGTGGAAAATCACTTTTCACACAAGTGATGTACAATATTTTTCCTACGACCACAAAATAATGTCATCAAAAAAATGTAAAACCAAGGTTATTATTACTATAATAATTAAAATGTATTTAAAAAAATAATCAACAATAATCATATTTATTCAATTTTCATATTTTCTAAACAAAAAAAAACTAAAAAGAAAAAAAAAAAAACAAAAAAAAATTCTGCCCCGCCAGGATTCGAACGCGGTCGAAAAATAGCAAAGTTAATAAATTCGACTTCCTACCCACCTGAGCTAATAGCCCTTGTGTCAATTGAATGATCTAATCGGTTATGTATTTGACCAGAATAAAGAGCAAACATTATTTTAAAATTATTTTAATAATAATTGTAAAAGATAAATATCTAGGATCTAATTTACAACGATTTCAATAATTTAACAATCATATCGATTTTAGTATTAATATGGACATTACATAGATCAAAATAGTAATTAGGTGTTTGACATTTTTGACTGCGGAAAGTAATATATTCTCACTCGGGTGGAAAGTAAATTCTTATTCATACGCGTGTGATATAGGGCACTTTCCATAGAACTATATAGTGTGATATGTGTCACTTTCCTAAGTGGTCTTAGGAAATAGTATATTACATTACGAGTGTGGAAAGTGACATTTTTCACACGAGTGGGAAATATTGTCGCACGAGGCACAAGCCGAGTGCGACTATCACACGAGTGTGGAAAATCACTTTTCACACAAGTAATGTACAATATTTTTCCTACGACCACAAAATAATTTCTTCAAAGAATGTAAAACCAGGTTATTATAATAATTAAAATGTATTTAAAAAAATAATCAACAATAACACAGGTCCACAAAAAAAAAGGTGGTCTGTGCTGGGTGTTCGACAAAGATTTTCCGACGTATTTTTTACCGCTGAACACGAATCTGAAGTCAAAATTGAGGGTCAAACTGCAAAAAACGGAGAAAAATTAAAATAACCGATAAAATCAAATGTATCTTATCGGTTTTTTTAATTTTTCTCCGTTTTTTGCAGTTTGACCCCCCAATTTTGACTTCAGATCCGTGTTCAGCGGTAAAAAAATACGTCGGAAAATCTTTGTCGAACACCCAGCACAGACCACTTTTTTTTGTGGACCTGTGTAATCGTATTTATTCAATTTTCATATTTTCTAAACAAATAAAAAAAATTAAAAAACAAAAAAAAAAAATAAAAAAAAAAAAATTCTGGCAGCGCCAGGATTTGAACGCGGTCGCTCGACAGGTCTCAAATGGCAAAGTTGATAAGTTTGACACTCTAACCATCTGAGCTAATAGGCCTTACGACAATTCAATGATTTAACAATCATATCGATTTTAGTATTAATATGGACATTACATAGATCAAAATAGAAATGATGTGTTTGACATTTTGTGACAGCTGCTGCGGAAAGTAGCATATTCGTACACGGGTGGAAAGTAAATTCTTATTCATACGCGTGTTAATAGGGCACTTTCCATAGGACTATATAGTGTGATATGTGACACTTTCCTGAGTGGTCGTAGGAAAACTACTATTTTTGATCTGTTATTAATTAGGTCTTAAAATGTAGGTATTCCTAAGTAACTAGATAACAGTTTAGTTAAATAATCGTTTAGTAATGAATTCTGTAAATCAATAAATAAAAATAGAGGTCATTAACATTTATTTCAATTTATTTTTATTGTTTTTAAGATTGTAGTCTTTTTATAGTTTACATACCTTTAAACTACTTTTTTACGACCTGCTAACAATATTTTAAAAAATTTAAAAATTTTGCCATGGTCAATGTGTACACTTCAGGTACAATTTTAAGAAACTACTGCGTAACACATTGCGATTCCTGTAGAAACAAACCCCTTGCCCTAGCCCTTGCCTTGTCGTATAACTTGCTTTGTACACTATCTTTAATTTTTTTGCAATATTTAAATTGCTTTAAACTCACTTTTATTAATAGTTTGCCTTCAATTTTTCTACGCTAAAGGATTCAATTTTGTTGAGATAACAAATGAATCCGGGATTAAAACACACTAATTTTCTATACCGACATATAACATGTACATTATAATACACAACTACAAAACGAATCAATAGTGATATCCGTTTACTGAACTAATAACTATAATTTCATCCATTCTAAAATGTAGGTATATGAAATCTACCAATTACAATTCATAATTAGTGCCCGGCAGATTCTTTTTTCTTTTTTAATTTTAAATTAATGAAAATTTTTTCAAACTAATTGTCAGTATATTTTTAATTATTAGAAATACCACAAGATAATTGTCTATATTTGCAAAGAAATTGTAAATTTTAATAAAATTAACTAAAACCAATTAAATTATCAACGTTAAGAAAACTTATACATACTATACAGTATTGTTTTAATGAAATAGCCAAAGGATTCACTGCAAATTTTGACCGTCATCTGATAACGAAACATAATATTTTTGTTAGATTCATTTCCACTAAATCCTGGTTGTTTATTTTTCACCTCTTCTTCTTCGTTGCTCGTTTCGTCATTTAAATGTATTATTAACTTTTTCCCAATATTAACACTGTACTTTTCTTCATATGTAATAACTTTCTTAATTTTCTTTTGCTAATCCACTGCTGAAATATTTGCCACATCTTGTTTTATTAGTTCTTTTACCCTAACATCGAATTAGGAATTTACGTTTTTTCGGCGTATTATCTTTTTTACTAGGCCCAAAATCAGTTCGATAGGATTAAAAACTCAAAAATATGAAGGTAACCTTAAAACTTCGTGTCCTTTTTCTTTGGCGATCTGGTCTATAAAGTACCTTTTAGGAAGTGTCTTAGTAGAAAATACTCCAAGCAGTTGTCCTTTTGTATAATTATCTTGATAATACAGGTCGTGGGCAATTAAAAAGTCTTTAATCGACTCTTTATTCCAAGACTTTGTTGAAATTTTTCCTACCAACCTCGAATGGTACGTTGCATTTCTCCATTGCTATGGCGCTATTTGGATTAATATTTAAGAGAAGAACATTCTTAAACCAGTCTTCAAATAATAATCCCGACATATATTTGTGGTAACTTATAATGCATTCAGCTTAATGTCAGACAGCCAAGCAGCACTTAAGGCCATAGCGAGTCAGACAGTTACGTCGAGGCTGGTATGGGAATGCATCGAAGAACTAAGAACACTGGCAGACCGAAATAGAGTAAAACTATTTTGGGTGCCAGGTCACCAAGGGATCGAAGGCAACGAAAAGGCTGACGAACTTGCAAAAAGAGGATCAGAAGAAACACCGGAACCAGACACAAACCCAGGAGTACCAAAAAGTACAGTCCAGGGTTTCATAAACGATTGAATTCGAGAACAACATATCAACTATTGGGGAAGCACCCCAAAACAGGAACATGAAAAAGCCTTCATAGGCAGACCATGTCCCAAAAGAACTGGAGAACTACTCTTAATGAATAGGAACCAGTTGAAAGGGATAACAGGGTTCATGACTGGGCACGCCCCAGTAAAGGGACACTTGAACAAAATTGGCATGTACAATGGGGAACTCATGTACCGACTATGTCACAAGAAACCAGAAACGGCCAAACACATACTGTGCGAATGCGAAACTCTAGATCGCAAAAGATAGGCTCTTTTTGGACAACCCCAGGTTGATCCAACAACGTATAGAACCCACTCACCCAAGGATCTGTACAAACTTGTACAAGGTACAAAGGTGACAGAGTGGGTGCTATGTACTAACATGGGGTAAAACACAATAAGGCAATAGGCTTCAGTGTTATTCGGAGACACATAGTCAGACGAGCGCAGGAGAGAAAAAAAAGCTAAATTTTTACCAAAAAGCTTTAAACTATTGAGAATCCATCCTTCTTCCCACAATGAAGATTATTAACATTGTTCCCTTACTTACAGGAACCTTTACTTGACAACGTTGGGACTTATTGATCCAGCCCTTTTTAAGAGTGTCATGTGTGTCGTACAAAGTCTCATCCAAATAACAAATTTTTATTTTGGTTTCTGAAATATTTAATTTCTCCATATAATCATTTCGCCAATTTATTATTTTTTGGCCATAGCGAGTCAGAAAGTTACGTCGACGCTGGTATGGGAATGCATCGAAGAACTAAGAACACTGGCAGACCGAAATATAGTAAAACTATTTTGGGTGCCAGGTCACCAAGAGATCGAAGGCAACGAAAAGGCTGACGAACTTGCAAAAAGAGGGTCAGAAGAAACACCGGAACCAGACACAAACCCAGGAGTACAAAAAAGTACAGTCCGGGGTTTCATAAACGACTGGATTCGGGAACAACATATCAACTATTGGGGAAGCACCCCAAAACAGGCACATGGAAAAGCCTTCATAGGCAGACCATGTCCCAAAAGAACTGGAGAACTACTCTTAATGAATAGGAACCAGTTGAAAGTGATAACAGGAGTGCGTTTAGAAACCACGCACGGCGCGTCTGGACCCTATTCTAATGTATGTGGTGAGACGCGCCGTGCGGGGTTTCTAAACGCACTCCTGGGTTCATGACTGAGCACGCCCCAGTAAAGGGACCCTTGAACAAAATTGTCATGTACAATGGGGAACTCATGTGCAGACTATGTCACAAGAAACCAGAAACGGCCAAACACATACTGTGCGAATGCGAAGCTCTAGATCGCAAAAGACAGGCTCTTTTTCTAAAAGGTACAAAGGTGACAGAGTGGGTGCTATGAACTAACCTGGAGTAAAACACAATAAGGCAATTTTGCCAATTTATTATTTTTTCGTTTCAATTATTGCACACTGCTTGTAAATAGTTTTGTAATTAAAACCCATTTTTTTTAATCCATGTGTGCAATGTTTCGGTAATGTAACCTACCTCACCCAGGTACCCCAATAATTTATTAATTCCATTTATTAACTAAAATATTGCATTCTTATTAAATTCAAAATCCTTCATTTAACGAAAAATCTCCCAGATAATTAAATCTTATTTACGACACCTAATAAATAATAATATCCTTAAGAGGATATTTCGTGCACTTTTCGTGCACGTGTCTGGGAACCCACGCCAAGAAACACTTGACACACTTATCTTAAGTGCATTTGAATAGTAATGTTGTTTTTGATACACAAAATTTTCATGGCAAGTAATAAATCAGCCACCCCCTTTCCACCCAGATTCGTTTTTCGCTGGGAACTAAGACACAGAGACGTCACAAAAAGCCATTAAAACTGGTATAAGAAGCCAGACCCAAATGAGCTCGGATTCATTCATTTTTATTATTTAATGTGTAAGCATTTAAATATATTTGTATTGTATTTCAAGTTCGGTAGTCAGTATCTTTTCTGAAACGCTCTTCCTAAAACAACGTCTATCCTACAATATATCCTATCCCCCGAACGCCGTCAACGTCCCACGCCTTATTTCCCGACGCTTGCCGTCCCTAAATATTTCCTTCATAATATATCCTTGTCTACACCCTTCGTCACGTCCGGCACCACCTAAATATTTTTACCGTATATCTGTCCCTATGCAGTACCGTATGAAATACCTTCCTATCCACCACGATGCTAGGCGCCTCGACGCCAGGCGATGCTCGACGCAGCGACGTACCTAAATGGTGAGTCAAAAGATTTATGTAATTTTCTTTGAGATACCACCGGGGTCGTTTAGATGAGGGCCTGACATTTGCTTCAAAATATTATCAATGTAACCAATAAACCATATGGCCTTCAATTATTCACCCCGAAAGACAGTTAGGTTAGTCATCTGTTTTCGGGTGAATTTAAGTTATTTCAATAAAAACTATTAAATTCAATATTAGGAAATATACAGGGTTGTATTAAGTTATTTCAATAGAAATTAAAATCAATATTAAAAAATATACAGGGTTGTATTAAGTCATTTCAATAGAAATTATAAAAATTAACATTTTAGAAATATACAGGGAGACATCAACATAGTAGTTAACCAACTGGCGAATTGACGCTGTTCATTAACTCCGTTGGTCATCAACCCAAATAAAATTTATATTGATAGCAAATGAACGTGGTTTGCGTTTGAACGGGACTCAAGTGAGATCTCAGTAAATAGTAACAATTGTAATATACTTTACTAATTATTGCATTACATTTAAAGTAATAAGAAAAATAAAAAGAGTTTAAATATGAATTTGTATGTTTTATTTATTAATTTGCACCGAACTTTGCATCGAATCCTAGTTTACCTTAATTAACATTATCACAACGTGGGTATATAAATTATCAATTAATTAACTAGACGATCACTTTTACTACTAGAGGAAAAAGGCGAAAATACAGTAAGTATAAACTAAAATAAAATAAACTTGTGAGGTAAATAATATCTCAGAGAGTAAAACAACGATCAAATGGGGTATCGGGGATGGGCGGTTACAGTACAAATATTAAGCTATGGTCTCTTTGACTTTAAAATTGCCTTACGGAGTCTAACGTGGGAAATTCGTTTCTCTGGTACGCATCGTAAATAATTGCCCATACCTTTTTCGTCACAGATGACTAACGTCTTTTCGTTTCTTCCTTTCATTGGAACCTTCTTTTAAAATACGAAAAATTGTTCTTTCGGCTATACTAATTAAAAACGCCGTTTTTTTCAATAGCACTACGGATTCAATGAACCAATTTTTTGGCAAAATTCAAAACAAGATTTAATAGTTATTTATGCAACAAGTGCAAAAAGTAAGTGTTTATTGCACGCGACGTGAAATTGTCAACACGTAGAGTGCAATAAACACTTATTGCACGAGTTGCATACAATATTTTTTCTACGTTCATGCAAAAACCAAAAAATGTTTTATAGAACTGCAGTTGTATTATCCAAATCATAGTAGTCGTGATCGTGTACCTTTGTTTGAGGCATTTATTTACGTTTGTGTTCATATTTTGTAATGACATTTTTAATAAAATACATTTTTTATTAATTTATTTATTAAATGATTGAAAATAATATAAAATATGCAATTATTTTTAAAACGTAACACAGAAAATGAAAATGGACTAAATATTTGGCGTTGATTTGAATATTTATGTTTGTCATGATCATAAAACGCTGTAGTAAAATGACAGATGAGTGCAATAAAATTTTTATTGCACTAGTGCAATAAAGAACCAGTTTTTTCACTAAATATAGTTCAATAAAGTTTTGTTTTTTGCAAGAACGTAGAAAAAAAAATATTATCGGCTCAACTGTTTTTAATTGAGCATATTAACACTATAAAACTCATTTTGGGTCGTTTAGAACTAGATTTAAAATAATAAATACCTTTTATTCTAAAAACATATTTGGTAATTTAAATAAAAAGTAAAATCACATATCAATATCTACTCAAGTGAGTCCAAATGATGAGGCATGATTTCTTCCAAAATTATTTATTCCTCTTTGTCATAATCATCTTCTAAATTTTCTTCATGTCCCAAAGTTTGTGGTTGTTGTTCCAAAAGCATTTCTGTAATTTCTGCTGGAAGCTTTAACTTCTGTTGTTCAATTATTCGTTTTTGTAAATTTATACTTGAAAATATGGTGTCCATAGCTCGATAAAAACATCTTTCAGATTATTCTGTCGGCTCATTTTCCTATATAGCGTGAAATTGTCGATCATATTTGTAAAGCTTATTTCTGACTTCAGATCCCTTTCCCCCGAAATATCCCACGGGCAATATGGTATTCTCCATTATCTGTCTTCTATGTACTAAAATTTTGTGAATGGTTGCAGGCATAAGATACCAGGAATATTTTTTCATGTATAACCAGGTAGTTTCATGACAAAAAATTTATTTTTTTTAGCATCTAGTTGTTACTGGCAAGACAAACAAATTATGATGATTTTAAATTTTTTAGGGTTTTATCAATATTTGTTATTTTCGAAAACAGTTTGGTATTGCTAAAGGCTCTATGATCAGTATTGCCATCATTTGTGCTACCAAATCAACTGGATTTTGGTTTATCTACATGTAAATGTAAAATGGATAATAATCGTTCTTGAATAATTTTTTAAAATCTTTCTTTATTTTCGGTACCTGTAACTTCCCATTCACATAAATCACGCCTGTGGGATATGTGTAGTATGCACTCGAAAAAACGAATCCAAGCATGTAATGGGCTTATTACATATTGTAAAGTATTTGGTTTTAGGTTAAAGATATTAGTTGTTTTGGGGTTCTCAACTTTTAAAAAACCACATATAGACAAGTTTGACTTCACTTTGTACCAGTTAATGTACTAAGTACCTTTCTATCAATTAAAGTCATAAAAAGAATACATTTAATATTTATTATAGCTTATTTTCAGGTAACGGTAATTTTATTTCTTTTAGTTTTTCAATTTGTAAGTCAATATTTTTTCTCTTTTAATATATGTTCTGATGATTCTTTAGTATACTCTAACTTAAGTGGTCTACAAAACCGAACAGACCGAGTTCTATTCTTCCACAAAATATTATTTTTTGACTGCAAACGAAGAGGTATACATGTCGTTGCAAATAAAGACTCATCGGACTTAGTATCTGAAGTGCTGAATGTCTGTTTGTAAGCTGATTGGCCACTATTCACCGAAGCCATAACTAAATACTATTTCTGCACTAACTTCATTCTCTTTCATCATTTTCATGTACTGCGTAATGGCCTCTTCTTGTAAAAATACAATTCTTTTTGTAGTATGTTCAAGAAGGTTTGATAAAGGAACTTCTGCTACAATATCAGAAACAATAATACCGGTTGGTATACATTTAGGTTTAAATCTCCATACTTCATTATAGTTTGGGTACATATCAGATTTTCTTGAAAGTGATCCGTATCTGATGTTTAAATACTACTGTTTATTAAAATTGTTATCTTGAATAGATTCTAGGGCTTCTTCAGGCGTACACTTTAAAGTTTCTTCTTTGGGCGAAAAAAACATTTTTCTAATTTTAGCTGGGCTTTTGTTTACTTCTCGTTCCGCCATACTTGCAACTTGTCCTATTATTAATGATTCATGTTGCTTTTCATGTGATAACTGCGAGGCTTCTTTTCTTTTTGATCGATTTGATTTTTCAGAAAACGGAATTGTGGGACGGCCGAAAGATGTAGACGGCATGATTTTATTTATCCCAATACTATAATTACTTTTTAGCTAATACGAATTTTTTTTTTCTTAAAATATTCCTTGTTCCTCTACAATATGGAGATAGCAGAAAATTAATCGTCTTTGTCTCTTTCTTTTAGCCACAGTTCCAAAAAGTCTTCATTCTTAAAACGATGCATGATTAGAAAATTTTGTTTAGAAAGGGTAGCAGATAATAGCAAAAAGATATTGAATAATAATCACTGATAAAGACGAAATGTTATCATAGTAAAAATATATTGGCCAAACTCCGTCAAATTTTTATAAGTCTACCTAAATCTTGAAGTTTACAATATCTAAAATAAATATACACAATTTATGTATTAATTAATTTAAAAACCTATGGTGAAGAATTACGTATTTTTGTTTATATCAATTAAAAGTACATAATCTTATCAGTAATGCCACAGTTAACTAAAAATCCAATTTTTAAAAATCACAACAGCTCAGCTTTAAAGTTTGTATACGCTCGGCGACTTCTTTACGATAATTTATCATCGACAGAAGCTACAACTTGTTACCTTCAAAATGTCAATATCTTCAGTTTACTTTCACTATCGCACTCTATAATGTCTTCATTGGGTCTATTAACAATTTGAAAAGTACTATCTTCCCACGAACAGAACACTTTGAAACTATTTACAAATATCTTAAAAAAATGTTAATATCTTGATTCGAAATAATTTAAAAAGGCACAAAACTATTTAACAAACTTACCGAGATTAGCACACTACAATAATTATCATTTAATATAATATGTTCTCTGCATCAAGAAATTGCCGAATTTTATTAATAGGTAAAGATGGCAGTGGCGGCGCGTGGTTCAATACTCTGGGGGTGCACAACGTAAGATACAAAAAAAAATTGGGTGCCACACAACCACGTCCAAAAATATTCTTTAAGCGCTATCAAACCGTCAATCTGGGTTAGCAAATTAAAGGATCTTATTAAAAAATTAAAAATTAATAACTTACCCTGCTGTCTCTGATGAATACTTCGACCTTGCCAAAACAATTGTCTTTATAGATATAGGAATAATAGTTTTTATACTTCACAAACACGTTTTGAATTGAAAATCAATACGTCTGTCCTTTTTCGAGATAAATGCATCAATAACTAATTCATTAAAATTTGGGATCTCTTGAATCATTTGTTTCTCAATAGATAACATTGCGAGGGCAGTTAACCTATTTTCACCCATTGTACTTCTAAGAAAAGTTTTTATTCGTTTTAATGTGGAGAAACAACGTTCCGCTTCTGCGGTTGTCATGGGCATCGTAACAATTGCTTGTAGCACTAAAAACGTCTCTGAAAAATCTACTTGCAAATTATTTTCAATTAAAAATTTAAGTAGGTGGACTGCTCCTGAAACTTCTCTAAAATCTGATCTTCTGTATATTATTTCCAGTTCTGTCTTCAATTTATGCTTGTTCAAAAAAGGAAAATTCATAATCGCTGAATTTAGGTTTAGTATGGGAAAATTCGTTGAAAATGTATCAAAATTATCAACTGAAAATAAGTGCGCTATTTCCAGATGGCCAGTGAATGAAAATCTTCTTTTGATTTCTGCAATTATAGTGTCACATACCTCCTTGGCTTGCACCACCGTAGAAACATAAGAATGTCTATCTTCTGTCTTTCTTCTTTTCCTAGCTTGATTGTCATCAATGTTTGCTAACTCAGTTTCTTTAATAGTATGTATATTATCTCGTTCTTTCTGAATATTTTGCTCAAACTCAGTAATGCATCTTTTTACGGTTACTGAATCAGTAGCTCTTTTTTGCAGCTGTGAATATAAAATGTTGACGTGGGGCATTATACGATGAAAAACTGACAACCAAAAAATAAACTTAGGATCATGCAATAATCTTAAAAGTGCGCCTGCCTTCGTGATGGTATCAGATTGTCTGGATGTAGATTGTATTTTTTCCATACACGCTATAAGGGACTCCCGGTTTTCATATACTGTATTAACGGTTCTAATTTTGAAGTTCCACCTGGTAGCAGATGCTCTTGGAACTCTATTTCCAACCACTTCATCCAATATGGCAACTCTTTGTGGAGAGTTGGAAAAAAAATTGGTAATGTCACTCAGTTCGGCAAAAAAAATACGTGCATTCGTATTTATGCTTGTTGCCTGAGACATTATCAAGTTTAATTGGTGAGCATAGCAATGAATATAATGGGCGTATTTAAATTTATCTTTAATAAGTTTTTGTACACCACCATGAGCGCCACTCATGACGCTTGCTCCGTCATAACTTTGGGAAATCAACTGATCAGGATTTCTTAAAACATAATTTAACGCTTCTTCTATGCAGCGAGCTAAAGCAACAGCATCATGTTCATTCGGTTTTACAAAAGTCCAAAATCGTTCAACGGGGCTGCCGTTCGGTAAAGTATAACGGTAAACTATAACCATTTGGAAAATATTGGAAATATCACTTGTTTCGTCACTCATAATGGACACAAATTTCGAGGCGGCAATTTCTTTTTTGATATGTGCCTGACACACGAAAAGAATACATTCCAATAAATCGTTTTGAATGTCTTTTGATGTACCTTTAAACACAGTAGCTTGCTGCAAATGATCCCTCAGTGCTAAATCCAGTTCGGCAGAAAAATTTATAAGTCCTCTAAATATACCAGGGTTCACAGAATCTTCTTGTTCATCATGTCCACGGAGAGCAAGCTCAAAAGCACCACAAAATTTTATACAGTTTATAATTTTAGATAAAACATACCTATTTTTCTTTACTTGGTCATTATGTTTTTGAATGCTTGATCGATATGCACTATTTAATTGTTGTCGAATATCTTGTTTACCTAATAAATTATATCCTAATTTAGCAGATAAATGTGACTTTGAATTTTGATGTTTTTTAATTTTTTCGGATAAATGTATTAAATCTCTAACGCCAGATTTTGTCCATTCTGATGCCTCGTCGCTTCCAAATAATAAACAAGGAAAGCAGTAAAGACTGTTACTCACATCACACCCGCACAACCAGTCAGTTTTTTCATAAGTATCTGTTTTAAAAGTACGTTTATATTCACGACTTTTGCATTTAGTTACATTCGTAATTAATACACTTGGTTTCGGACGCCCAACACTTTTAATTTTTATTTTTTCTTCTAAAGGAAGGGAAGAAAAATTAATTGTCTTTAAATATTGCACGCTAATGTCCGTCATTTTAACAAAATTCCCTTTCGACAGCGCGACACCGATTATTACGCTCCCCACGCAAGCTACAAGTGCACAAATTTTATGTGCACGCGTGCCAGTAGAAACATCGAACATCACACTAGACTGCCGCGGTGAGGGAGGGAGAAGATTGACCAATCGGATCGAATATTCCGATGTGCAGTGTACGAAGATATCGCGGCGGGCGTCGTGCAAAGCGAACGGCTGTATTTTTTTTTTTCTCGGCTGGATTTCTCACGTTACGCATAGCGTCTTGCGATTTGGAGTTTTGTTTACGAAATAATTGATCGTTTTTTAAATAAAAATAATTATTAAAATAATGACAGGACTGAATCACAGGATTTAACTAGTTTTTTTTTTTCAAGAGGCATTAAATTTGGGGGTGCACGTGCACATGTGCACTTATTGAGGAACCGCCGCTGAAAGATGGTCAATTGAAATATAAGTTGACGGACATTGCCGTTGGAACGAATAATGCTAGTTTATGTGATTTTTTTTAGTGACGACAATTATTAGACATGATTTAGAAACGATTTTGACAATTCAATAAAATCAATAATTCCGTTCTAAAAGCACGATATTTTTTTTTTCATTTTAAAGGTATACGATGTTCTATTGCTTAAGGTCTGGGCATTTCAAAAGTATTTCACATTCACATACTATTATTTTTATAGCCAAAAAAAGCGAGAAAACCGTTTAAGTGCGAGTCGGATTCTCGCATGAAAGGTTCTGCACCATTGTACAAGATTTAATACTATGTAAGTACTTTTTAAATACTTTATTAAGATCGATCAAAAAAAGTAAAAAAAACATGTTTCTAGTAGGGGAATCCTTCTTAATTTTATTATTTGTTGTTATAGCGGCAACAGAAATACACATTCTGTAAAAATTTCAACTGTCTACGGAGCGGAGGCTTAGAAATAGGGTCTCGTTGGTTACAATTCGGGTACGGAACAATAAAAAATGATTTGAATTGGTCCAAATAGTTTTGTGATCATACAAAGGACGGAAACAAATATATAAAATAGACTAATTTTATCAAAAAACCTAAACTGAGTTATATGTATAGAATTAGCATAGTAAATATTTTTTATCTCTAGCTTAGTCAGCATTTAAAAAGTTATAAATATATGTTAACTTGTTTATTTTAATAATTCTTCAGATATTCTTCATACTTGATTGTTGTAGTTTGGAATTAAATAGTTTTTTTTAAAAAACGGTTTTTCCTTTAAAAAACCATAATTGGCGCAGTCAGTAGGATTCGCGCGGGCTACGAAAAACACAATTAACGTTCGCATCGTGCTAACAGTGATTTTTCGGTAGACTTTGGCAGTTTTAACGCCTTCAGTGCGAATCGAACTTTCCATCAACTAAAATCATTCCATCGAGGAACCTTCAGTAGAGAAGTCGAAGAATTCGGAAAAAGGAACCAGGATCTACAGCATCCATCGAGGAACTGTAAGTGCCAAAATCCTTTTTTGCCTCTCCTCTTTCATCGAGAAATAGGAAAGATAGTAATATTAAGTTGTGATTTTAAAAGAAAAGAATATTTAAGTTATATTGAATTTTGAAAATATTAATATTGAATATTGAAAAAGAATATATATAAGTTATCTATATTGCATTTATTTTAAAATATTTATATGACAGAATTTGATAAAATTATAGAAAGTTTTAATAAGATTTCTTTAGAAGATAATAAAGATAACAAAATAGAAATGGCTCCACAAGTAGCTAATATTAATTGGAGTTTCTTTAAATCCAAATTAAACAATATTAAACCTTATGACGGGGATAGTAATACATTAAATAAATTTATCAGTAGATGTGATGCACTTTTTCAAAGTTATGCTGATTTGAATAATGATCAATTAAATGCTCATATTTTTGAATGCATCCAAGAAAAACTTATTGATAAAGCCGAATTAAATGTAGGAAACAGAACAGAGTTACAAACCTGGGACGATTTAAAAAATGCTCTTGTTCAATGCTTTTCAGACAGAAGAGATCTGGATTGCCTTGTGCAAGAACTAACTAGAAACTACCCTTATAAAAACGAACATTTATTAGACTTCGGTAGTCGAATACAGTTATTAATGAGTACAGTGATTCAAAGAATCAGTAATGATGTTACATTATCAATAAACGATAAAATTTGTCAAACAAACCATCATAAAAAGACAGCTTTAAATACATTTATTGCGGGTTGTCCACCAATTTTAAAAAATAATTTACATTTAAAAAAGCCAGCTACTTTAGAAGACGCTATGGCTTATGTCACACAATTTGAAAATTTCGAGAAATTATATGGCAATATTGAACATAAACAAATGCCAAAAATTAATGTTAATCATAATAATCAAAATATAAAACCTAATAATAATTTCTCAAACATGAGACAACAAACTAATCAAAAGTTTTATCCTTTTACAAATCAAAATAATAATTCTAGATTTTACCCTAATAATAATTATAATTATCATAGTTATCCAAGATTTAATAATCCTAATAATAATCAACAATTTTCAAAACCTATATTTCCACGACAACCAATACATGTTCAACCAATTCCAGAAATAAATAAAAAATATTTCACCAATCGTCAAGTTTTTGGGGAAAATCTAAGACCTCAAAATGTTTTTAAACCCAATCAAATTAATTCAAATCAATTACCCAAACCAGAACCTATGTCAACCACCTCTCGAAACCCATCACTTATGAGAAACGTAAATTATAATCAAAGACAAAACTATTTTCAAAATAATCAAAAACCAAATTTTTCATTTGAAGAATTAAATAATACACAAACAAATTTGAATAAAAGTTTTGATGATACTGTTTATCAAAACTATGCTTTAGAAAATGAATGTGAAATATACGCGGATGAACCGTACGAAAATTATAATAATAATCAACAATATAATTATAAAAATGAACCAGAAACTGAAACCCAACAAGATGAAAATTTTCGGAAAGCCAGCCTTTCAGAAACAATTACATAATAGAAATGAATAATTATAGTATAAATAATCCACTACTATATGTAGAAATTAAAAACCCTCCAATCAAACTTCTTATTGACACTGGAAGTTCCAAATCAATAATTAAACCATTCATTATTGAACAATATTTTCCTGACACAATTTATCACGCAAATATAACATTGAAAACATCATTGGGGAGTAAACAGATCCGATTTCAGTCAGATATCCCAGCATTTGCAGAATTTAATTGCCAGTACGTGATTAATTTCATTGTATATGATTTTCATGACTTTTTTTGATGGTGTTATTGGACTTACTAACCTAGTTAACATGAACTTAAATATAGATTTAATAAACAAGAAATTAATAGGCCCGTATGTTGAAATTCCTTTTAAATATAGACAACCAAATGATATAAATTTTTCGTTTACCGTTAATGGTAAAGAATCTCTTTTAAAAAAATTACCTGTTAGTATACAGGATGGAGACATAATTATTGAAGAAACATATTTTGGAAATATTTATTTACCTCGAATGATAACAACCGCAAAAAACGGATTTGCTTTAATTGAAGCTCAAAATAATACAGATAAAAGTATTTCTATTAAATTAAATAATCCTATTTTAGCTAAACAATTCCAAAATTCTGAACATGAACTATACAAATCTGAATGTTTTAAAACTAAATTTGAAAAAACAAAAAAATCGAAAAGTAAAGAAAGTAAAGCAAATATTTCAAAATTAAATAGAACGAGTCATATGAACTCTAAAGGAAAAATAAAGGTAACGAAATCCGTAGAAGATATTTGTCAAGAAACAAACCTATATAATCTTTTTGAATTGGAAACTACTACTACTAATAATAATAATAATAATTTGCAAAACGATATTAATTCAAAGAATAATTTGACAAACTATGAATCACCTCAAAATATAATAGATGAACTTGATGATGAGAAACTTCCTAAAATAAATTCATATAATAAAAAAGAATGTTCATTATTGCATAATGATATTAAAATAAATCGAGCAAATATTCGTAATAAAAAAAATAAATTTTTATCATCAAATAGTATTAGAACCAAAATGAAAAACACTGGAACCTACAAATGTTATCGAAAGAGAATAAAATTTAAAAACTTTACAAACTCGGATAGGAAAAGAGTAAGATTTAAAAACTGAACATTAATAATTTAGTTTTAATAGAAATAAACATAATTTTAATTAATTCATATTTCGGAACGTAGTTTAAACTCTTATAAAAATCAAACTTTTATTACCTCCAATTGTAATCAGAGAATCAATAAATAATCAAGTAAGAATAGAAAAGATTTTTGAAAACTCTAGAATATACGTAACCTTATCCAAAATTAATTTAGAAGAACAAATTATTAACTTTGTTAAAAATTATATTGATCCAAAAGTAACATATGCCTTATATTTTAAAAATCAAAATTTACCTGAAACATTTATAACTACAGTGCAAAATAATTTTAAACATTCTGCATTTAAATTTATACATTGTACAAAATTTTTGACAGACATTTTAACAACTGATGAACAAAAAACTAAAATTGAATATTACCATATTTATAAATCGGGACATAGAGGCATTAATGAAGTAAATACAGCCTTAAGTTCTAGATATTATTGGCCAAAAATGATGGAAGATATTAAATATTATATAAATAATTGTGAAAATTGTCAAAAAAAATAAATATGATAGAAATCCTCCAATAGTAAAATTTAATTTAACGCTTACAGCCACAAAACCATTTGAACATGTACATATTGACGTATTTAAAATTTCTAATCAATCATATTTAACTATTATTGATTCATTTTCAAGATATGGTCAGGCATATCCTATGAAAAGTATAACAGGAATAAATGTAGTAGATAATTTATTAAATTTTGTAACCCATCATGGATTACCTCAAAAAATTACAACAGATAGTGGCACTGAATTCAAAAATTATGATTTAGAAGATTTTTGTAAATTACATCATATTGAACTTCATTATACTACTGCTAAAAATAGCAATTCAAATTCACCTGTAGAACGTTTTCATTCAAGTTTAATTGAACATTTTAGATGTCTCAAAGAAGAAAATAATGATCTAACCTCTGATCAATTAATAAAACATGCTATATTAGCCTATAATAATTCCGTACATTCCGTAACAAAATTCACTCCTTATCAAATAATTAAAGGACATATTAATAATGAAGATCCTTTTGATTTAAATGATCACCTTATAATTTCAAATTACGTACAAAATCATAAACAAATTAGTAAAAAATTATATGAAGACATAAAAGATAAAAACGAAACAATTAAACAAAAAGTAATAAAAAATAGAAATGAAAATCGATCAGAACCAACTAATTATGAGGAACCAAGCACTGCATACATAAAAACTAAATTAAGAAATAAAGCTTCTCCAGTTTATAAGAAAACTAAGGTTATTAAAAATAAAGGTATTTTATTAAAAACTAACAAAGGGACTTATCACAAAAGTATAATTAAAAAACCTAAAGGTTCAAAAACTAATTCAAATTTATTGTTGCAGAAACAAGACGAAAATGGGGACAAAAATAATGATAATCTGCCTAGTACTTCTAGTAATAGAACAAATTAATGCACAAGAAGATATACAAATAACTCCACTTGAAAATTTATTATTACCTATAAAATTGGGAACATCAAAAGTAATTTATAGTAAACATACATTTTTACATTATATAGATATAAATTCTATAATTGAACAAGTTCAGCAATTAACTAAAAATTTTGAAATACTTAAAAATCTTATTATTCATGTAGATAATATAACCAATCAAATATCATATCATAGTCTTGCTCAAAATAATTTATTACGAACTGAAATATTAATAAATACTGTTCAGAAAAAATTAGGAAATATTCATCCTTATATTAGAAATAAAAGAGGCTTAATCAATGGTCTTGGAAAATTCAATAAATGGTTATTTGGAAATTTAGACTCAGATGATGAAGAAAGATATAATAAAGCTATAGATCATTTACAACAAAATCAGAAAAATCTCATTGCAGAAACAAATTTATAAATGTCACTTTATAAAAAATTAATTGATCATTATAATCGGACAATAACAATTTTATTTAAAAATCAACAAGCATTTACTGATACTCTTAAAAAACTCCAATATTCAATAGCAAAGAAAATACAAACTTTAGAAACTTTCGTAAACTTTCAAGGAGCACTATCTCAAATTAATTTAGATTGTCAAACTATAATAACTTTACTTGATAATTTGGAAAATGCAATATCATTTTCAAAGTTAAATACACTACATAATTCAATAATTTCTATTGAAGAAATTTTAGATTTATTACAATATTTATCGAAATTATATAAAGAAAATGAAATTCTCAAATTTCAAAATATTCTTTCATATTATCAAATTCTAGGTACACAAGTAACATTTACTAAAACAAAACTAATATTTGCTATTCATATTCCTATTTTGAAACCTGTTTCCTATGAATTTTATCACCTTTATCCTATTATCCAAAATGACAAAATGTTTATCCCCAATTACCCTTATTTGGCACGGAAGAAAACCGAAGTTCAATTCGAAAAAGATGAATGTCCAACAGTAGAAAAAGTATACTATTGTCAAGAAAATTATATTACTAAAGATGATTGCACCCTTCAAGTAGTAGATGGAAATAATCCAAATAATTGCCAATTTTTAGATGTAAGCATTAAAGAATCAATCAGTCAACAAATCACAAGAGACGAAGTCCTATTTATGCCCTCAAAGCCTGAAAAAATACTTTCAACGTGCGAATCCAATCAATATTTAAAAATTGAAAAACCAGTCTTAATTAAAATTCCAAAAAAGTGTAATATAGAAACTAATGAAGAAAATTACATTAACGACGTCCAAATCCAAGAAGGAACGCCTCTGATTTTACCAAAATTCGAAATAGAAGATATGAAGACACCATTTCAATTTCAAAAAGCTAATTTAACTAAAGTCAATTTTGAAAATTTATACGAAATAAGTAAAATTGCTAAAAGTTTAAAACCAGTAGAAGAAGTAATAGACAATCCTTATAAAACTAAATCAATATCAATTATCATAATTATAATCTTATGCCTTGTCATTTATTTAATATGGAAAAGAAGAAAAGAATTACTACAATTGAAGATATGTCCTCATCAAAAAGAAGCAAGAAAATCTACAAATAAAGAAAATGAAGAAATAGAATTAGAAGTAAGAAGAAAAGAAGATAATCCAGAAACCTCGAAGAATCAGTCCCTGATTTTCTCAGCTTAGGAAGGGAGGAGTTATATGTATAGAATTAGCATAGTAAATATTTTTTATCTCTAGCTTAGTCAGATACTATCAGTCCCACAAACATTAGTATAAGAGGGCAGATTTAATACTTTATGGAGAAGGTGGATTGTTTCAAAGAGATTAAAATTAAAATTATCATCTACTATGATTAGTATTTAGTTTATCTGTTTACTCTCTTCATTATTATCGATCAGATAATTAGAAAAAAAAATCGGCAAGTCGTTTTAATATTAATACTATATAATATTATATACGCAATTTAGATCTTTGCATATTAACATGAAATTTTTTAATATTAAATCGACAAATATTTTGATAAAGTGAAGTCCGCAAATAATAATATCTGATAAGGAAATGATTACTTTGTGTTATCAGAATTATCAAATAAGGAAATGTACGAACGAGTACTACGTGGACTAACAAAGAAAATACAACTTAAAAAAAGATTTTATTTTTAACCGACTTAAAAAGAAGGAGGTTCTCAAATTCGTCGGAATATATATTTTTTTGTATGTTCAGCGATAATTCTTTACCACGTTGTTAGATTTCTATGATTTCCATATATACATTTTGTTAGGATCTAATAATTGAGTTCATGAGAAAACCATCAAACTCTTAATTTGTTTATGTACGTACAGCGATAATTCTCTACCACCCTGTCCGATTTCTATGATTCTATTTTTGTTACAAAGGGGTTGTCCTATATAAATTTAGTCAAGATCTGGTGATGGTATCCATGAGAAAATCACATTCGTAATAGAATCTTCACGATTTAGTAGTCGACTTTTTAATAATACTTTTATAACTTCTTCTATGTTGTCTCCTACTCGCTCACAACACTTATTCCAAATTAGCAATGCCTTCAGTAGATATGGATGACTTCAAGTCCTCGAAATAGCTATTTACAGCAGCCACTACCTCGGAATTAGATAAAAATCTTTTGATGACGAGCCATTCTTTCAGGTTTGGAATCATGATAATCGTTCCGAGTCAAATCTGGGAAAAACCGGTGAATGTGACACTAATTCAATTCTCAATTCACGAATTTTGGCCATTACAATCGCAAACTTGTGAGCAGGTGCGTTATCCTGATGGAAAAGCACTTTATCAAATGAGGCCCTTTCTTTTCGATTTTGTCTCTAAGTTGTTGCAACAAATTGGCATATTACTCACCATTTATTGTTTTTCCGCTTTTCAAGTAGCCAACCAAGATAACACCATGAGAATCCCAAACCATAGTTGCCATAATCTTTACTACTGACAAAACCTTTTTATCCTTTCTTTGGCGTGTCCATTCCGTTGTTAGGATTGTTCTTTGGTTTCTGGAGTATAATGACATGACGAACCCAAATTCCGTTGACGGTTATGAAACAGTGCAAAATGTCATTTGGATTTTGACGAAAACGTGCCAAAAGGTCGCGTGAAACACTCAAACGATTCAGGTTTTGCTCCGGTGTGAGAAATCGCGGCACCCAATGCGTTGAATAATTTTCATTTTCATATTTTCAGTAAAAATTATATGCACAACTTCGAGGAGTAAACCACTGGGAAAATGTACTAGTACACATTTTGCCACAAATAGTAAAGAAACATTACACATGGTACACATTCAGATCCTCGCTGGTTCTGAGATATGTATACAAAAAATTGAGAGAGGTAAAAGTGGTATTCATACCCAAACCTGGAAGAATGAACTACACTATCCCAAAAACATACCGGCCAATTAACCCGTCATAATTTTCCATGATGACATTGGCTATGCGTAAGGTATATAAGATGTGGTGACCACATCAACACCATTTCAACCAAATCAACACGAATTCGAGAGACGCTAAAATGGTGGTTCCCACCTTATCGAGACTGAGGCCCACAAGGCTAAACTCGTAGCGTAACAAAAACGAGAAATGATTTAACGTAAGACCGAAAGCCGATAGTAGTATTAGGACGTTGAATTTTTTGGTTTGTGAAGCATTGGCATTAATTAGGTTAAACCATGTGATGATTTCCATAAGCCTTGATTTTTAAAACCATTCTATATCGCCTTTTGATTAGGGTTTACAAATTTATCCCATAATAATTGGCCCCTTTACCTCTTAAGCCTGCTCATGTAAAATATTTGGGCTCTTTACTTCGCCTATTTATATAATATTAATAAAGGACAGAAGGATGGGTATTGCAACTATGTTAAAAGAAATAAATTAGCTTTCAGTTCAGAATTATGTTCAGTACATGACTGATATTTATTTATAAAATAAAAATGACATATTACCATCGCATCAGATCTATTAGAAAAAATTCAATATAATTCGAAATATCACAACTAAATTACAAGAAGCCAATCTGACTTTCATGTATGGCAAGCCATCACTGAAAGTTCCCAAAATACAATTTTTATTAAAGGTTTAAAAAAATTTAATAGACTGCCTACAGAAATAAAAAAAAAAAAAACAAATGTATTCAAAAGTAACCTCAAACAATACTTGATAAATAAACAGAACGGATATACTTTCTTGTGATAATACTTTTTAAACCTGCCCTTTTTAAGTATTTCCCTTCATTTATTGTTATTTTACCCCTCGTTTTACCTGCATTTATTATAAATTATTTCTATTTTGAGATCATGTACTTTATTTTAAAAATTACTTGATGTTATAATAATACTACTTACTATGTTTAAATTATTAATAGTTTTGCGACGATAGGTTATAGCAACTTATAGCCACAAAACTATTTTTGTGTTAAAGTAGATCCATAGAGAGCAATGTAATTTACAAAGACCTTCTTTCAACATACAAATAAATGACAACTTTATAATTAAAATAAAAAACACAACAAAATACCTCAGTATCAAGGTAAGAAGATTCATTTTTAAATTTTATTTATTGAGGAAATTTATGACTAGAAGTTTACTAATTATTATTTACAATTCGCTGGTTGAATATGTAATCCAAAATCGTATAATAAAAATTTTCTACAAAAAACCAGCATTATAACCTATCTTTGTATAAGAACATTATATTATCTATCTTGCTGTACATTTATGGAAAGCCTGAATTGAGATATACTACAAATTATTTATATATCAAAAGAATTATACATTTTTAAATAATTTGACATTTAAGAGCCATTCACACATCACAGTTGACATCTTGATACTTGACAGGCACAGCCAAGCATTATTCTGATTTTTGCCAAATAAAATGGCCGGTTAATTATTCTATGGGGTTGCGAAAGAGAGCCAATAAATTTGATGAAGGTATTTTTGTGGCTAGGGGCGAAATAGTAGTACGCTTAAGTTAGCACCACCATAAAAAAGTCATTTTTAAGAAATTGCTTATATATTTTTCATAAATTGGCAGGCTTGGCTACTAATTTCGAATAAAAATAACCTTCAAAAGCTTGATAAATATGGCATAAATGGGGTCTTACTGCAATGGATTAGTAGTTATCTTACGAACAGAACTCAAATGGTTAGAATAAACCATCACTATTCTTACTCATTTCAAGTTACCTCAGGTGTTCCTCAAGGATCACACCTTGGTCCCTTATTATTCAACTTATTTATAAATGACATCATTCATTGTTTTCAGTAAAGCACTATTGTTTGCAGATGATTTAAAAGTTTTCCTAACTATTAAAACCATTTATGATGCCCTCTGTCTTCAGTCTGACCTTGATAATCTATCAAACTGGTTTTCCTTAAATGGCATGGATTTGAATGCTATAAAGTGCCATGTCATGCGTTTTTATCGATCCCATGTACCAACTAATACTTTTGATTATAACTTAAATGGTCATATTTTGGAGTCTGTTAATCAAATTTAAGACCTTGGAGTTATTCTAGATCCCACTTTAAGCTTCAATCAACACATACCTAAGGCTATCCATAAATCCATGAAAATGTTAGGTTTTATCAAAAGGCTAACACACGATTTTACTGAAACAACTGCAATTAAAGTCCTTTATTGTTCACTAGTTCGACCTCACCTAGATTATTGCTCTTCTGTCTGGTCTCCAAATTACATAACGCACAGCAGAAACATAGAAAATGTGCAAAATAAATTTCTTAGATACATAGCCTATAAATTGGGTGTCCTTTGCGAGTATGATTTGATAGAACATCCCCTCTTTGGAAACTAGGAGGAAACAAAGAGACCTGACATTACTTTTCAAAATTATCAATGGCAGATGCTGCTGTACTGAACTTCTAACTAAAATAAATCTTTATGTTCCAACGCGCTCAACTCGACAGCAACAAACATTTTATGTACATTTTTATCGTTTGAATCATACTTTTAGCAGCTGTATTCCAAGAATGTTAAGATTAGCCAACACTCATAACGATCTTGAGATATTTAACACCCCCTTTCATAAATTTATAAAGCAATTACTTAGGCTGAGCTTTAATTTTTAATTTTTGATCTTTAATTTTTAATGTTTAATGTAAATATTTTATTCAACTTTATTGTCTTTTGTCTTTTAAATCTTTTAAACTCTTAACCTATTTTATGAATTATATCACGATTGTATTTCAGCACCATATATATTTCACTATATTTTAATTATAATTTTAAAATTGTAATTTATTTCTAAAATGGGCTTGCCCGTAAATAAATAAATAAATATAAATAAATATAAATAAATATAAATAAATATAAATAAATATAAATAAATATAAATAAATATAAATAAATATAAATAAATATAAATAAATATAAATAAATATAAATAAATATAAATAAATATAAATAAATATAAATAAATATAAATAAATATAAATAAATATAAATAAATATAAATAAATATAAATAAATATAAATAAATATAAATAAATATAAATAAATATAAATAAATATAAATAAATATAAATAAATATAAATAAATATAAATAAATATAAATAAATATAAATAAATATAAATAAATATAAATAAATATAAATAAATATAAATAAATATAAATAAATATAAATAAATATAAATAAATATAAATAAATATAAATAAATATAAATAAATATAAATAAATATAAATAAATATAAATAAATATAAATAAATATAAATAAATATATAAATAAATAAATAAATAAATAAATAAATAAATAAATAAATAAATAAATAAATAAATAAATAAATAAATAAATAAATAAATAAATAAATAAATAAATAAATAAATAAATAAATAAATAAATAAATAAATAAATAAATAAATAAATAAATAAATGATTGCAAGTATGAAGGTCGCAACCCGCCTTAGAAATTCCACCTTTACTATCAACAGCTGTTGTTTGACAGGTCGTTAGAGAATGTTTGCAATTTATGGAATTTTAAGAATGTTCGGAATGTTGACTTAGAAATAATTGAAATTCCTAAAATTGTAACATAAGAAATGCATATGCGGATTTTAAGAAAATTGATTATAAAGTAGTTAGGATGAACCGAAAATTCTGAAAATCAATAGGGTTCTAAGTTAGAAGTAATTATTCAAGAAAATCAAAACCACAAGTCAATCAGAACTTTCGTTCTAGAGTTATCGTGCCGGCTGTTTTCATAGACACAGAAGGTGCTTTTGAAAAGACCACATTCCCCAAGATAATACACTCACTAATCAAGATGGTTAGTGGGTGAATACATAACTTGCTTTCAAAGCTAGCAGTAAACGTAAGTGTAAAGAGGCTTGGTTACGAGGAGATGTCCACAGGGAGAGGTAAATTTTAAAGTAGAATTTGTTTATTTTTGATCAAAATACTGTTGACCAGAAAGTTTCCCTGCTCGCAAATTTCCAAATTTTTGACAGACATATAACAACCAGGACTACTAGAAGTAACAGATTTACTGCCGCGACAGTAAATCTGTTTCTATGCCGTGTGAAACATATAATTTTTTCTCCGATTGTTTATACAGTGTGTTTAAATAAATAGAACTAAAATGAAAACCTCTTTTAAAGTATAACGGATATAACTCACGCATTTTTAATATTTATTCTAATCGTTATTTTTATAACTATATACCTTCAGTTCTTATACAAACTTTGTAGTTAATTTATTTCACTAACTTTTTTGACCGGATGCTAATGTACTGTAAGACTTCCAAAGAGAAAAGATGAAAAAGTAAGTTTTTAATGCCTAGGCAGTAAAAGTGTTACAGAAATGTTACTAAAAAGGACATTTCATGTCAATCTATTTAATGTATATTTTAGATGTCTTAATAATTTCTGTGAAAATTAGATGATATTCTTTCATTTTTTTTGTAGTTCTGCAGCTCTACAGCACTTATGCACCAGCCGCTACTGCTCTCATTTATTAGAAGAATTGTGTTCAGCTAGGATTAGCTAATGTCGGCCGATATAAGAGCAATACCTCTTGCCGATGTTGTCAACTACATCAAATCTGTAGGCTGGCTCACGAGCAGAAGTGGCCTATCATCTTAGGAGGATGCACAATGGACCTAATGAAGCCTACGTGTCGTGGAGTAACACACTCTCCAAACTATACACATACAGAGTGTTGAATCCAGCTCTTCTTGGAATTCGGTTGATGTTAAGCTTTTCAAATAAAAGTACTTATCACTACGCTCAACTCAGTTTTTTTCATTGTTTACAAAATCACGTGAAACGTTCACTTTGGCGTACTGTCAAAAACAGGCTAATTGACAAATTGCTCTGCACTGTCATATTTAACCTATTAGGAATTCCAAACAAATGAATTACCAGTGGGCAGGTTTGGTATATCTAAGGGTGGCGACATATGGTGTATTCTATCTACTTTACGTAAAATCATGAATAATGGATTACATTTAAATATTTTATGTCAAACACAATAAAAATAATATTTAAAAAACCCATCTATACATTTCTTCATAAATTGGCAGGCTTGGCGAGTACTACTTCGAATAAAAATAGTGTCCAAGTTGCAAGACTATGTCGCTAACCCCTTGAATATACAATAATTTCCCACTGGCACCTATTGTTTGACAGGTCGTTGGAATGCCTAATTAAAAGATGATTTTACAGAATTCGCGTTATTTCTTTGTTACCGATCAATCCTCGGTATCTCATTGATTAATTAACAATAGTTGAGAAAGTGTAGTTTTGTTTTATAACTGTAGAAAAACAAAATTTTCAAATAACTACTAAAAAATGGACTTCTTTTTCGGCTTCGTAAAAACACACACACGTTTTTACTAGATCTATTCATTAATCTGTTTTGCAGTAATTGTAAAGTAATTATAAAGTAAACATTGTTGAACATTAACATTACATTATTTTGATTAAATATTTTTATTTGTAAATACGTTTCATATGTGTATAACAAGTTATGTTCATTGGAAAATCAGCACTGTAAACTGAGAGCTAGCGGCCGCAAGTATTAAAGTACGGTTAAAATAACCATTATTTCGAATTTCAAATACATATATTAATTATCTATCAATATAAAGATTAAATAAGCTGGTGGATATAAAAAATATTTTCCTCTATAGGCGGAAATCGCCAATGAATCACTTCGCCAAGTGGTGATGTGCTTGTGTTCTTCTTATTGTAATTGAACCCTACTTTTTACCCTCTGATCGTACCTCTGGCTGGAATTTTGTGAAGTGGTTGGCGGGACCATCTGCAAGGATTTAGTTTAAAACTCCTGCAAAGGAGATGTCAAAAAACTCAGTTTTAAAAAATATCGGCTAGAAAAACGATCGTACATCTGGCTGAAAAATTACATATCACCTCTTTGAAGGTCACAGATGAGGTGTACAAATCGTCAGATGGCTAGGCCACTGTTAAAGGGCTGTCAGGCGCCTTTAAACTTGTAATGTTTTTGTTAATATATTATTTGAGTAGATAACTTACTTGACATTTCTCGATGGTTCACATATTTAACCATTCAACAATTTCAACATGCATTTCGCGACCGTGGTTCAATTCCCGGTGAAAGCAATCTTTTTATTTTTTTAGTCTTGAAAAGATATGAAAATTGAAACTTACTATTGTTTATTTATTTTAAATACACTTATTTGTCATACTATATATATAACCCCTACAGTTAGGCAATCCATTAATCTCTCTGTTATTTATTTTATACTATTACGATTCAGAAAAAATCTAAATAGCTATCAAAATATTATAGTGTGACCTTCAAAACGGGGATTTTCAGCCGGAGGTAAGATCGTTTTTAGCAGATATATTTTACAACTTTGAGTTGTCGGACGTCTCCTTTGCAGGGGTTTTAAACTATTATAAATCCTTGCAGATGGCACTTTCCTGATGGTCCCGCCAACCACTTCACAAAATTCCAGCCAGAGCAATATGGTACAGGAGATCCTAAATCTGCCCAAATTTAACAAATAATGAAAATAATAATTTGACAAAATTAGTAGCATAATTCATTTGACAAATCATCAGCTCATATTATTCCATAAAAATTTCACTCAAATATCTAGTAGGCTGCTCGTTAAGACAAGCGAAATTGACATTGTGTGTCATTTTTGTTTATTCTGACAGTTTGTAGGTGAAGTTTGTAAAGGTGAAGTTTGTAAAGGTGAAGTTTGTAAAGGTGAAGTTTGTAAAGGTGAAGTTTGTAAAGATGCGATATCAAAACGATTATTTTTTTAATGCATTTTGATAATGACCAATATTAAGGTAAGGTTAATTTGTTTAAGTAAAATACATTGAAACATTTCGTAATTTTAAGTCGTAATTATTTAAAATCTAGTATATGATATCTTTTCTGCAATTTATTAACTAAAAATAAAGGTACGAAAAAGTGTCAGCAAGTGTCAGATCTAATATGAAATAAGATAAAAAAATAAAGTTTGTAGCACGAGTTTGACTTTTAAAATTGTCTAGAGGGTAAAAATTAAATTATAATAATATTTTTAATACTTTATTTTCTTGCAATTTAACCAAAAACTCAAAACAGTTGAATATCTTATTGTTGACGTTTTGCGACTCAAAAATGAAGGACTTTTCAATGTTTGGCTCTCCGAAAAACTCCCTACCCTTAAACCCTTTGCTGTCGCCAAGTTTGTTTTGAGAAATTATGATGAAAATGCACCAGAATATTACATTAAACATGTACGGAATAAATCACGTTTATTTTGCATTCACTTGAAATCAAAATGGTCCAAAGTTGACAGAAATAAATCAGCTTTTTTCAGTAAATTCAAAGGATTGCTCCAAGGATATACGATATTTGAGAAAAGTAGAGAGGCAACAATTATAAATAATAATTTGTTGACCGCACGATCAGCAGCAGTAGGTCGCCCATAATTGCAATTTTCCGACAAAAGTCTAAAGTCACAAAAACGTGATGCATTGAAATTGTCGAGGGAGAATGAACACGATTCCAGTTTAATTGTAAGTGCCGCCGTAGCTGCTGCAACAGCAAGTGGAAATAAATACTTATCATGTGTTCTTAGAGAAACTACTAAAAGTCCCACAAGAGCTTCTAAAATAAAAAAAGTGTTATTTTCTACCAAGGCCAAGGATCCAATTAAATATACCACTCAAGAAGCGTTATCATTTCTACTCCGAATTAGATAGTTTAGAGTTAGACAGCGAAATATTTAGTTAAATTTTCTTTGTATATTTAAGTGCTAATAAAAGTTTCTGCGTTTATCTTTTTTGTGCCTCATAATTTATTTTTACATTATTCAGTGACTTTTACTTTGTTATAACATTGTAAAATGTGAAAAAAATTGTAATCCAGATAACTTTTGTCATCCGCAATGAATCTTGACTTAATTGAAACCTATGCGTTTTTTTCATAGTACATATTACACATGATACTTTTAATTGAGCTTAGATTTTAAAGTATCATCATCAAAAATTATATAAATTTGTTATGGGCTTCTTTAAAATGTTTAAATTTTGTTCACACAGTATTTAGGAACCAATTTATATTGAAACAAATAAGTTTATACAGCTTCGGAATATAAAATAAGTTTGGGCGAAGTACTCGATCTGACTCACATCTGGCCTCTCCTCTTTTGACTAAGATAAAGATGAAGAGTGAAATGAACTGATGAAATCTTGCCTTTAGATCAGAAGTATGCGTTTTGGCCTGCAGGCCATATCGGAGCTTGTAGGGCCTCCATTAGACTACTATTTGTTAACAATTATTTTTAAATAAAAGTAATTGCTCAATTTTTATTTACACTTCCCAACAAAGATTAAGTGAATATTTATGTTATTGGTGTAAGTGGAAATGCGGCTACATTAGCTAGGAACAGGTACGTACTTCAAATTTTCTACAAGACAAAAAAGAAAAAGTAAGACATTTCTATCCAAATAAAGGCGATACTACTTATGAAAGACCTTGTACTGCGACTTTTGTAAATACATACTTATTATTGTTCTCAATACAAATGTTATTACTTTGTTGCGATATCTCGGCAAAGATGCTTACTTATAAATCTTGGCCTCTTTCCAAAAAAAATTAAAATTACATCACATTTACCAGGCAGTCTAAATCATGCGTTCTATAACTGACTGCTTCAATTTAATTTATGCACGATTTCTTGTTGGTTCTTGTTAAATAAAGTAGTTGAACTTTCAAATATTATTATCATTTCATTGTGATCACATAAAAAGTATAGCAAAGCAATTTCAGACGCTTAGATTGCGCTGGTACATGGCTCATTAATAACTTTTAATACTTTATTACGTTTTATCAATATCTATAAGCACGATAATTATCTTTATCTTCTTAAAAAAAATAGCAATATTATAGTAATTAAACCACCACCTGTACCTATTTGAGACGTATTTTTAAACCACGAAAAAACGTTTCCAAAAAAGCTCCCCTTCGCTTCCATGCCACCAACACTATTATTTTAAATCAAATCACTTACATCACAAGTACGTAAAATGATCGGTATGTAGAGTACAAATGCAAATCAAATGTGTGACCTCTAAAAGGTCACAAAGGTCTTGAATTTGATATTAAATTGTAAAAACAATGTTATAACATCATAAACACGATTTAGGACAATTTTAGATGTGAAATTTTAGCCATGGTCACAATTGATTATAATGTTATGTAATATGTAAAATGCGCATTAAATTTACTACCAACCAGTGCATCAATGCAAGAATCTAAACTGAATGATACAATATTTTCGTCAGTTATTTATTTTTTAATCGGCGGAAATAGATAAAATCAGATTATATTGATAACACCCTTCCCTTCGACTTTTGCTTAACCTCTTAATTTTTTTATTCCAATTGCTTATTATTTGTTTATCACGTTGTGTATTATATTTGGTTATAGATTCTAATGCCCGATATTTTAATTAAAGTAGAACCAGTAATATTGTAAGGTCAGAAAGCACCAATTACTTGAATTAAAAGCAGGCGGTCGCCTCTACGCAGAGACCTACTCCAGTGTTTCCAAACTAGGTAAAGCGGTCAATTATCAAAACAGGTACCCAGATACTCTTAATTCCCCATTATTTATTTAACTTTCTCTAATATGTCTGGAATTATATGACTCATTATCTTAAACAATACACTTTGCAATATACTTTATATTTTACAATATACATTACAATATATTTTACAATATACAATATACTTTATTTAAATACTTTACAAAATATTATTTCATAAGATATTTTATGCGGATCTGGGAATCTTTTAAGGGACACACAATTTCATTGTTTATCTACATCTTCAACAATAGGAATAGGGTCGTCGGCTAATACTGATTTATGACTTTACAATATTTCTACTTTACATGTTTTATTGTTGTATAAGAAATAAAAAATCAAAATCTTACAGAACTAAATATTTCATTCTAAATAAGTAAATTTGGTTAAACTACCAAAATAATTAATTTATGACAATTTTTAAAGCTAGCAGCAATGAACTAGGTTACTAAATTTAAAAGATCACTTTTCTAACTTGAAGTGGTTCAAAAAAATGTTCCAGAATTGGAAAAACTCACGTATGTCGAAGCGAACAATTATTTTTCTCTTTAAATGTCAGTTTGGAATTAATTCAGGGGGGGGGGGAGGTAGTAACAAAAAAGAAAATATGTCTTACAATTTGGTTTCCTATACAATTGTAGGTGGAGGGAGTAAGGGGTGGATCGAAAATCTCCAGAATCCAAAGGTGTGCGACTTTAGGGTGTAATTTCGAAAAAAACAAAATTGTCCTTTTTAATATGAAGAGGAGGGAGGTTGAAATTTGTTTCGCCTCAAAGTCCAATCTATCGTACTCTAAGTTCATTTTCCTAAGTCTAGCGGTTCGGTATATCGACATTCCCTGGGGTAGGGGGAGAAGTAGGGGGCTCGGGCCGTTTGAAATCATTTCGGGCGCTATTAGTTTTTTCTATCCCTTGTCATTTAGACTATTTACAAAAAATGTTTTATTGATAACACTAAAGCTCGTCATTAGCTACTAAACAAAAAATAAAAAAAGAAAATCGATTCACAACAGAAGATAAAATGGTACTGAACTATTTTGTCTTTGCCTATTTATATAGATGTCTAGTACCAAGTTGTAAAATACTGTAATATTTTAATAATTGTTACCAAATGGCTATCTATAATCTTAGAAATTTAGGCCAATAAATAAAATCTTTTATGCATTTCGTGCGTTATTAAACGATAATGCCCAGAGGATGCTATCCATCACTTGAACCGAAGGTCTTCTGACTGTATCGTGTCTCCTTCTGGATGCTAGCATCTATATAACACCCGTGTTACATAAAAAGCTATTAAACCACTTTAAACGCCCTATTTTAAAGTAAATGTCTAGGTGTCTAAAATTCTTGACAGTCTTCAGCGCATTCAAAAACAAATAAAGCACATTTTTGCAATAAAGAAAGCCGTTTAAAATACCTGCGTACTAATAGAAATACAAAATGTCAATTTAAAAACTTCCGCATGGCAATCTCTTGAAACTGAAGCTGATGTAGGGTCTAGTGAGGCCGGGAGGCTTCAAGCGAACATGGATTCCATCTTATCTAGATTTATCTTCCAAGTTATAATGAAACAAATAAAAGAGCCGGAAGTGGCAGGTATGATTTAAATCTACATTTACGGTTCTAAACAAAACAAGGCACAGGATGTGAAACATATTCCAGATCCTTAAACCTAAACATAAAATGGGCTGTAAACAATAGTGACGTGTAGTTTAAACCGAGCTCACGGGGATTCTCGTAGCAGCAAAAGAAGTTATCAGAAATAATATCAATGGAAGAAACACACTCATCTATACCGATAGTAGACAAACACTACTTAACCTGGACAGATCACTAATTTACTGAAGGATAGTACTAGAATGTCACGAAGCTTTGGCCGAAGTATCCATCAATAATGTGGGTCACCTTAAGATGGTTCAAAGCTCACGCCACATCGAAAGGTAACCGTCTTGCTGATGCACTAGCCAAGAAGGTAGCCAACCTAACACATTTTGGACCTGGCCCTTCCATTGGACTGACAACATCGGTAGTGACCAACCTAATTAAAGAAAATTCTTTTGTGAAATTCAAGAAAAGGTGGGATCAAATAAGAATCTGCACATTCATCAGGGAGCTTTCAATTTACTCTGACAACACCACAGCAAACACATACTTGACTATGACCAGACAGAATCAGCGCCTGATCACAGGCATTCTGATTGGTTATTACAAAGTACGGAAGCATCTCCATAGCCCCCTTTAGCGGGATAAAAAATTGTAAAGTGCAAACAAACGCCAAAAATTTAAGTGGCTCCCATGCTAAATTACATCCTTAACATGTTAAATATTAATTGCAATCATAGAAAAAAGAGTTTCCCTATACAGGGTGTTTCATAAGGAATGGTAAATATTTTGCTAAATAACACTGGGTCAAATGTTATCTTATTCTGAGATACAGAGTGTGAAAGATAACATTTATTTTTGGTTTTTTTTGCAATATTTTCGTTATTTAACGTATCGACTTGAAATTTGGTATGGTTATATTTTTGGGCTATAAAATGATAAACATGTTATCAATTTTGAGATTAGAAACCTAAACTCTACTGAGTTAGAAAAATGGTTAAGTCGTTAGACGGAATTTGGAGAAAAAAGTAACACTGCAGTCATTAAGTTAACTCTATTAATACATTATTTAACAGCTTGACATTTTCATTTTTGTTTTCAAGCCTACTTTGTTCCAACAGTGTAAAGTAAATTAAATAGATACTGTGACTAGAAAATTTTAAATGCAAATGGGTTGAATTTATGCTATTAAAACAAGTATACTTTTTTTATTCCAATTTACAGAGCAGCTGACTTTTTAGAATTCCCAAGAATAAAAAAATGATAGATTTCTTCATCCAGTAGAGTGTAGGTGACGCCCTCTTTGTCTAATGTCAAACATACTTATGATTTTCTAGGCCAAAAATATAACTATACTATACGTAAAATAATAACATATATTGCAAAAATAAGAAAAATAAAAAATGTTAACTTTAACACCACGTAGGTACCTCAGAAGTAGATAACATTAGACCCAGTGTTAGTTAGCAAAATAAGTCCTGAACCTAAAATATTTACCATTTCATATGAAACACTCTGTATAATACGGGCACGGATTTTGGTATCTCGACCGGACTGACAAGGGATTACTTTGAGAGCCCAACTACCACAAATAATCTAAAAAATATTGATTAATCCTTTTCCGAAACCGTTCTTAGGCTTATTTTGACGGTCTTTCTCATAAAAATTTTTTATCGTAAAATAAATAAAAACACCAATTTCTTTAATTTAATTAGAAATAGTGGTCTTAGAAAAAGTATAGATAATACATAACACTGTATGTTAATACCACCAACTAGTTTCGACTAACCAGCCATTATCAGGCAAAATTGATAGATCCAAAAAAATTGAATTGATATAAAATGTTGTACAGTTCACAGACAACAGGTAGAAATAAAGTGGTGAAAATATGTAATATTAAATCAGCAACGTAGAATGCAGGATAAACCTAAATTAAAGTTAACAAATGGATATATGTGGAAAAAGAAGAGAAGGAAAAGATAGTAGAAATAAGTAATGTTATGTATCATCGGTATCAAAAGTAAGGTTTCTGATGATAGCTGGAAACTAGTTGCTATTTTCTAAATAAACAATTTTATATCGTATTGATTTAAAGTTTCCTTTATTGAATAACGGCTACCACATTCTGATAACAGTATACATTATTTGAGTTTAAGATTTTTGTAACTTAATTATATTTGGCAAAATAGAACTAAAAATCGAAAAGCAAAGGATATAAAAAAGTCTTACTTGTTTCATAAAATCTGGTAAACTTAACAAAATAATAAATAACTCCAATAACAGCGGCGCCCGTCAAAATTTCAAAATTAGAAATTTCGAACATTCACCAGCACTAACTGAAACATTACTAAAATGCGAAATTTATCGATCTGCAATAATTTGTTTATAATAATTGTTATTATCAATAACCTTGCACAAGAGAAGCTGTGTCCAAAATACCCTTGCTTGACATTTGGAGATTTGAGATTGAGGAAAAATATTAAAAGCGTGTTGATAACGTTATTTTAATTCAAAATCATATGGTAATTAATGTACATTCATAATTATTTTTTCTGTTTTAGTTTGTTATCAACAAGTCAGATTCTAACTTATAGATATACGAGGCAATCAGAAATTATAAATTATGTGTAACCAAATGCGACTCCAGGGAGGTGGTTAGGGGGACTGGAGATTAAAATTCGTACAATAATTCATGAGCCTTACTACTAAAAGATAAGAATGGAATAAACGCCTTGAAGTCGTTTTATAATAGTATATCGTGCAAACAAATGCTTAAAGTAACCTATTCCACACGATTCACATTGGTTTGTGCTACAATCATCGAGGGTGGAATAGAATGTCTGCACGAGTAGCACACCATACTTTATCTACGATCATAATGACTAAAACACAAATTGCACATGTTCTTTTAGTAATTTTCTAAACCTGAACAAAAAAACAGGTCCGGTCTCAGCCAAATTTTGACACGGGTTTAAATTTTATTACAAAATTTGTATGTTAAATAATAAAAAATAAACAATGAATTTCAAAATTACAAATGTATAAGTACAAATAATAAAGTCATTGTAAGTCATCGTCGAGGTCTGAAATCTCACTCTCAAAACTTTCGCCAAAATGTACTCTTATAATGAGTTCATCAACGTTGTCTTGGAGATTATCAGCCACATACATATCTTTTTCCGTTTTTTCTCTGACAACGAACATCCTTTGTCTTGAAATCAAAGTTGTTATATAGCAAAAAGTCTTTGCCTGATTCCATACCAGATCGATCGGGTTAAGCTCGCAATAATACGATGGTAAGCGTAAAACAGTTACCCCGTATTTTGCAACTTTTTCTCAATCTTTTTTGTCGTACTGCTCTCTGCATATGTTGGCAACTTCAAGCCTTTCAGACTTTAAGTGGGAGTCGTCAAAGAATTTTTTATATCGGGTTTATTCCATGATGTAGCTGAAAAACTATATTTACGGAAATCATACGAAGCGTTATCCATAACAACAACGTTCTTTCGTCAATTTTTGGGTAAGGTTTGAATTAGCGACTCTTCAAACCATTGCTCAAAATTGTAGGCGTTCATTTCGTAATGATATTCGCCATCGTTTTTCTTTGCCAAGAAAGCACGCGTAGCGCCAGGTAAAAATCTACCTTTATATCCTATATGAACAAAAATGAAAAGTGGACTTCTTTGAGTAGGTGCTTTGAGGCCCGTGGATAAACCCTTTGTAAAAAAGCATCTCTAAGATTTTTTATGGTGTTGTCACACCATGCATAGTTAACCGTTAGACCCACGTTGACCCAAGCCTCATATAAATAGATAACGTTAAAACAAGGATATTGTTTGAGCTCTTAAATATCTGTGCCGCCAATGAATGATGTCGTTTCGTTCTAACCTTATACTTTTACGACCACGCTTCACATATTCAAAACCAATATCTTTCACCAATCTATATAGTGTTCTTAAAGAGAACAATGATTAACTAACTATCATTCCTTCGATTAATATTATAAAGTGCATTCAAAGTTGGCGGAATGTTAAAAAATTGCCCAATTCCTCTCAATAAGCTCTTAAAACCCCCATCATATGTAAATTCACGAGTTTCTGACTGCCTTATCCGCTTTTTTCTTCTCGCAGGAGATTTCAATTTGCCATTGCTTTGTTCTTTCTTGATGGTATAAATAGTTTTTTCTGTGGCGGGAAAAAAGTTTCGACATTTTATCTCTCTTGTCAGGTAACAAAATGTCACTTTTTATGAAATTACTTTCTCCCTGTTTCCCGGGAAAAAAGTGAGTACTTTTTTCCCGAATATATATACACATAAGTAAAGGTAGATATTTTAGAATATTTTTTCAATATTAAATCGTTTTTCCTGTCACAGAAAAAAAATTGTGTTTTATACATGGGAAAAATATTAGATTTTAGCTCTCGGTTTTTTGTTTATAATAAAATTAAATGACAAATATAGAGCTGTACTAGTCATAATTACTTACATTTCTGATTGTTCTTTATTATTTAAAAAAGAAACCCATTTGCTAACAATTTTATAAATGACTGCTACAAAATATACCAACTATCATTAAAAAACTATGTCATCGTACATTGTATAATTTGAACAATAAAAGGTAATAGGGAACAGGGATTTTTTATTTAATTTAATTATATAAAATTAATTCTAATGCCTTGGTAGGATTCCCCACTCGACCATTCACTGTTGGGTTCTAATTAACAGTACTGTTCCTAAAGTGGCGTTGGGAAACAGTAACAAAG
The DNA here is from genome assembly GCA_927349885.1 of Psylliodes chrysocephalus. Classification (NCBI taxonomy): domain Eukaryota; kingdom Metazoa; phylum Arthropoda; class Insecta; order Coleoptera; family Chrysomelidae; genus Psylliodes; species Psylliodes chrysocephalus. The sequence goes on along the minus strand of OV651813.1, from coordinate 85,601,630 downwards.
CTTACACAGGCTAATAACCTTAGTAGTTGATGCCGATGACACCAAATAAAAAAAACAGGTATTTATCTGTACAGTTTAAAGTACATCTTCTCTTATATATCTGAATAATGTTTGAGTTCTTCACACTATGAGGCAAACTATTGTATTGAAAAGTCCATTGTGAAAAAGATCAGTTGGTGGTAACTGTAAAAACAGAAGTCTTCTCTGCCTCAGGTTAGATAGTTATGTACATATGTTATATATTTAGTGTCCAGAATATAAAGAATACAAATTGATTGAAAATTCATAAGAAGATGTAATACAGATTTGTTTAAAATATGAAAAATTATTATTAAAAACGATAAAATAATTCATAAAATCTAATGTTTTCCGAATATCATGCAGCACAGTTGGTACATATATTAGTATCTGACGAAACCTAGAAATAGTGAATATAGAACAAATCATGGCTTGTGTGATGTTAGCAACATTTGTCTAATCTAATTCAGTCGCAAACGGGTCAACAAATAATGCAGAAGTCGCACTTGCGCAATAAACTAGATTAATTTTGGATTGGACATGTTGAAATAAATCTTAGGTATATAACACATTGAAAAGTTGTAATTCTGCACATGCGACTTTAATTAGAACTAAATACGACCCTGCTTAGACTACATTTAAGCCACGCCCAGTGAGGTCATTTTTAATAACGCATATCTTATGGAAAACAATTGCCTCATGGCATCTCCATTAGTATTATATATGAAGACTAGAGAGTATTATACCTCTATGTGTTTACCCCATTTAATTCTAAAATTAAACACTAGAGAGGGCTAACTTCGGCAATAGTGCTGCCTCTATATTTCAGGCACCGTCCCTATATGCGTATACAAAAATTAAGACTAGAGAAAAGGAAGCGAATCGGCATATTCGAAATTAGGTCCCAAAAAACGAACTCTAATTAAGCTTTTACAATTCACCGCAGGAGCGCTAGGGATGTTAAAAATACATGGCTTCTTATGGGAATTTTAAATAATTTTGTAAAAAATAATAAAAAACTTGTTTATTGCAAAATAAAGCACTGAAAATATTGTTATATTTATTTCTAAATGGGTCTTCATGTTTTAAGTGATAAATTATTTAATTTTATCTATATAAAATACAAATTAGGTATGACCAAATTCGAAATGGTTTGTTGAATGATGAAATTTTGTAAGTACAAGTTTGTGGCAAATTTTTTTCATTTGACACCCATTCAGTACCTTCAGTTGAGTAATAGTAATAGATTAAATACGTCATTTAAAAAAATTCTTAATATTTGGACGAAAATGAACCAAATTCTTTAATAATTGTGATGTGATGATGTAGATTTCATATTGTCGCGCGAAGCCGACTCTGTTGGCAATCACAGGAGTGCGTTTAGAAACCTCGCACAGCGCGTCTGACCACATACATTAGAATAGAGCCTAGATGCGGCGTGCGTGGTTTCTAAACGCACTCCTGCTGTCCAGCACTAAGACTCGAGAAGTCGATGCTGGAATCTACGCTATGCAGTTCGGCGCGTGAAGGAAGCTTTCGAAAAATTTTTGGCAGGAATGGTTCTTTTCTAGGCCGATACATTTTTGTATAAATAACACGAGTTTGTCGGTAGACGTAAATTTTCAATTTAAGTGTTGGATAGTAAAGATAAATTGTAATAAATAAATTAGAATTGTGTTATAATAGCGCCTAAGTATTAAATAAATTAATTAGTACGTTATAAATAAATTTGTTCATAATAAATAAACTATTACAATATCCACGGGTTTTAGCAATTTTTTTTTTAATGAAAATCAGTCAAATATATCTATTGTTACAAAAAAAGCTTTTGTGTAATTATGTTTTTAACTCAAGGTCAAAATTGTTTTCCCATTCCTCTTTTATTGTTTTAATTTTTCTTGCGTCGCAGACTTGTTAACATGTCACTTGTTATTCATTGTATTCATGTATCAAGTATTTTTAATGTATTTTTTTCTATTGTTTCTTTCAATGAAATTAACTATTAGTTTATTAAAATTAACAAAAATTGATGCCAAAACTCAAACAGAATTGCTCTGATGGACTGTTCGTGATTTTATAAGAGTCTTTGTATATGCTCAAGAGTCTCGTAGTCGTGAAAAACTAAACTTTTCGTCCTTTCATCATAAACTACTATTTTAGAGTTCATAATTTTAATTCTAAAATAATATATTGTTTAGCGACCAAGGAATGGTACTCATTTCCTACGAGTATAATATTTACAGCATGAGCTGCACTAAACCTAAATAGATAATAACCTGCGGTTCATGCTGTAAATCATACGAGTAGGAAATGAAATATTCCTTCACACATTTTTAATAAGTTTTATAATGTATTAAATAAAAAACTAATTTGTAAGGGTTTTTCTCCACCCCTTGAGAAAATACTATTACGAATGGCACTACACTCGATAGGTTACGCGAGCACCAGATTATTCGAAGTAATTTACTCCACTAAATCTTGAGACGGCGACAAAAACGTTCGGGCAGCTGCAGATGGAGATCTACAAACAACGAGCAACGGCATAATTTCAGTCTTTGGCGTCGATACTCGGGTGTTAGCGGAAGTATCAAAGGCTGACGGTAACTTTGGAGACTGAAAGACCTATTATAGCGATATACTGACGAGACAGGCAATCCAACGTCCTGTCAGAATGGACAAACATTTTCGATGCTTGGCAAAAACAACAAAGTTTGTTAACCTGACTTATTCATTGATGTTTAACTGTTATTGTAAATCATACATTTAATATTCATATAGTTTTAATGAATATTAATTTTTGGCATTTTTCAAACTAAACAGAAAATAACTAGTCCAAAACAATAAATACACGCTTAGACTAAAAACCTGACTCACAAAACACTCACTTTTGTTGTTTTCTCCAATCGACCGCCATTTAAAGTCACGTGATTTGGATTACCTAATAGGCAAATGCTGGATCAGTAACATCCTCTCAGATTTCTACCACTACCACAATTCCTTCTTTGCTTTTTATCATAGCCATTCGAATTTTATGTAGCAGAAGTCAGACTTCAGATAGATCACAAAAGTGAAAATAAGCAACGTAGAGCATAAAATATTAGTATCTATCTATGTTTAGAAATGTCTCTTTGGCATCGGTTAGAAGCAGAAATATGTGATGAGTTTACAAAACTATGGGTAAATATAGTACTTGGAATTAAAATATTTTTAACATTGTAAGTAGGGGGTGGGTTGGCTCAGTGGTTAGAGTCATGACTTTGAGATCGGAAGGTCTCAGGTTCGAATCCCACCGTTGGCCGGGATTTTTTTCATTTAATTTAATTATTTAAAATTAATTCTGATGCCTTGGTAGGATTCCCCACTCGACCATTCACTGTTGGGTTATAATTAACAGTGCTGTTCCTAAAGTGGCGCTGGGAAACGGTCACAAAGCCTACACAGAACACGAGGCGAAATAACCTTAGCAGTTGAAGCCGATGACACACCAAAAAAAAAAAACATTGTAAGTGTTCATGTTCGTATATGGAACCAAGTTAAGAGTTTTTGTTCAATGTTGGTAAGAGGTGTTCAGTAGGTCCGCCGTTAATGTTGAAATTAGGATGCGCAGTAAAGAATTCATTTCACTGAAAGTCTCGAAGTGTACACTTCGGAAAATTCAATCGTTAGGACGATGTGCACACTTGTTTCATAGCTATTATTCTAGAAGTTTGATAAATAGTAAGGGTATCAATTTCGTAAAAGTTTCGGCGAGGTTGAGACTAGTGATTTTAGTCAGTTAAGTACGAGAACGCCGTGAGCGTGTAATGATGTACAAACTTAAAAATTCTGATGTACAACCAGTTTTTGTAATGTCACGAATGTTAGTTTCAAGAACGAAAATGCAACGATAAAAAAAATAAGTTAATTTTGGTAGTAGTTTATTTTGTTATCATATTGTATCTTATTTATTTTAGCAATTTGTTTTATTACTATTTTATTTTCGATCTGTCAGTTGTGTGGAGTTTTTCACCAGGCTTTGCAGGCTTTTTCACGATGAACTCCAATCAGACTTATTTCGGAAAATATTGAAAACCAATACGATGAGTCTGGTTAAAATATATCGATTTTTACCTTTTTTTGTAATTAAAGTATCAAAATCTGTTTAATATAAAATGGTATTCAGTAAATAAGCTTCTCTTTAATTGTAGCAGGGTATGTTCGAGTTTCTTTGTCAGATGTAGAAGATATATTTTCTTTGTTTCTATTTAAAACTGTATGAAAAGTTTATATCAGATAATAAAATTTAAGTTACTATGTTTATTTGAAATGATGTTAAGTAAAAATATGTTAAATCGGTTGATTCTATCGATAATTTAGTTGGTTTACGAAAAATGTCTTATTAAAGATCACCGTGAAAATGCTTATACTGATTTTATTTCAGGTGGATTCTGGATTAAAAATTCGATTTCAAATTCTAATTCGATATAAATAATTTCTTTTAACTGTTTTCCTTAATAAACTTTTCCACCTTCTTATGCGTTTCTTTTTGTCGTATCTCTTGTTCTATTATGGCAAGTTGTATTGGATCGATGCTAAAATCTTCGTATTCTTGCGATTTATCCTTGGATTTCGACCCACTCGAACGTTCCAAAAATTTCTTATCGTAAGTTTCTAACGTAAAAAGCTCCTTGTCTATTAACTTGTCTATTTTCTGTTTGCTGTCAGTTTTTAAGGGATCTTTTTCGACGTGTAACCTTACAAAATATAAAAGAAATATAAATACAATTTTATCGCATTTATAGTCTATAAAACTGGTCTATGCGGAGTAACTACTATTTCATAGGGACATTATTTCTATTTCTTAAACAGTAACAGATAGAAAGTTGGTTAAAGTACACAAAAGTTGTGCACTTTTGTGCTCATTAAAATGGTGCCAAGAAACCTTTGATATCTACAGGAAGATTCAAAATATCGGACAAAAAAATTAAAATTGTTATTTCTTTAAATTCATTCCTTTTTGTCCGATATTTTGAATATCCCTGTAGATATCAAAGGTTTCTTGGCACTGTTATATTTAAGTTGGCAATCATGTAGTTGGTTTTCGGAACACAGTTCGACATGACAGTCGACAGCGCGCATCACGCAAGAAGACAGTCTGTCATGTCCGTCTCAACCGTCTGTATCTTGTCATGATACTCATTGTAGTTTTGTATTGTCTTTAAGAATTTTTTTTTTTTTTTTTATGGCACTGGATAAAACCAAAAGGCCAGACTATTGTAGTAATCCATAACTCTTTAATTGTTTTATCCACTATTGTTACATGATTACATTATTATTATTATTATTATATTTTGACTTACAGCTATCAAAATACCTGAGTTTGTAATTAATTATAAAAAATGTCTATTTTTTTATTATATGTATTTTTGATTATTTTTTTTGTATTATTTTTTTTTTGTATTTTTTTTTTTTGTATTATTTTTTTTTGTATTGTTTTTTGTTTTTTTTTTTTTCTTTTTTTCCTTGGTTTCATTTTTTTATTTTATCATTTATTTTATTTTTTCGTTTCAGGTTTACAATATTTTTAGGGTAGCTCAGCTACTTACAATCTTGTATTAGTTTTTTTAACAAATTCATACAATATTTTATAAACTTTAACATCGTTTAATGAAAGCAGAACATCAATGTTTATTGGTAGAGGTATACCAATATTAACTAATTCTAAGTACATTGTGTCAGTATCTAGCGAATTTAGGACACACTCTAAAATTATATGATTGAGATCAGCAATTTCATCACAAATTAAACATAAATTATTATCTGATAGCCCAAATTTTTCCTTGTAGGCAGGATGCATAGCATGATTACTTCTCATACGACAAATAACTCGGATAAAAGACCTATTTATTTCGTTTTTGAACCAGGGACACTTTGGAATATTAGGTTGGATGTTTTTGTATTTCTTCCCTTTTTCTTCTTTAGAATATGCATCTTGCCAAGTTTTAAACATTGATAATTTAGATTTAGCAATAAAATCTGATTTTGGAGTTTTAATATTTTTATTAGTTCCCGAAACAGTAGCCTTTTTTGCTAGTATATCCACTTTCTCATTGTTACTAATACCTACATGAGATTTTATCCACGCCAACGAAATTTCTTTATTTTGTTCCAAACATTGATAGTTAAGCTTAAGAATTTCTGAGGCTATATAGTTGGTAGGACTGGTAACGTTCCATTTTGCAAAATATTCTACTGCACTCTTACTATCAGTAAATATAACATATTTAGATTTATTTTCCTGAAGACATACGTTAAAAGCTTCTTTTATAGCAACAAGTTCAGCATTGTATATTGACATTGTACTGGGAAGTTTAAATGAAATTTCATAATTTTTGTTAGGATACAAAATTGCACATCCTAATTGGTTCCCAATTTTAGATCCGTCGGTATATATGTTTTCAAATGTATTCCATTTTGTTATTAAATCTTCTTTAAATGCGTTTTTAATCACTAGAGGGTTTTCATTCAGTAGTTTTTTGTTTATATATGTTTTCAATGGCGTTGTTAAAGCTGAAAAATGTAAGGACCATAGTGGAATTGCATTTTGTTGATGGAGGTCTGGAATCATTTCAATGGTAGATAAAAAAGTCTCTACTAGTAAAGGAAGTTTTTTCTTTGACCAATACTTTCCAGTTAAACACAGAGAAGATAAATTGGATAAAAGAGGGAGAAGAACCGAATTTTTCGCCCTTTGATTTATTAAAAACTTTTCGGATAAAAATTTTCTTCTAAAATTGAGAGGAGGTTCTGTAGTTTCTGATTCTATTACATTAATTGGAGTACTTGGGAGAAAACCTATACTTAATCTAAGACATTTGTATTTTATTCTGTCCAATTTTTGCAAATGAGTATTTGATGCATCATTGTATAATATTGCTCCATAGTCAAAAATTGATCTAATCAGCACCCTATAAAAAAGAATTGCTATGTTGGGGTCTGCACCCCAATTATATTTGGAAACAGTTTTTATTAAATTTACAGCATTTTCTGTTCTTTTTACAATATAATTAATATGTTCTTTCCAGTTTAGCTTCTTGTCCAATATGACACCCAAGAATTTATGACTACTTTTAAGTTGAAATTGACAATTTCCTAGTGAAGCAACATTTGAAAGTTGAGTTCTTTTCCTTGTAAAGCAAACTACCGCTGACTTGTTTTCTGAAATTGTTAGACCATTTTCAAACAACCATTTCTGTATGTCTTCTACACCTAATGATAGTTGATAAATACTAGAATCAATACTTTTATGCTGAGTATACAAAACAATATCATCAGCAAATTGAAGAATTTTTGTAGGAATAGATATATGTCGTTCCAAATCTTGTGTATAAATAAGGTATAGAAGTGGACTTAAAACGCTTCCTTGAGGAAGACCAAATGAAGTTTCTCTAGGTCCTATAAATTCATTATTTATTCTAATCAATAACTTTCGTCTTGTATATAGTTTATAAATATGTAAGGAGATTAAGTGAGGGATCCCCAATGATATCATTTTTTGAATCAGTATTTCTAGATTGACATTATCATAAGCTCCTTTAATATCTAAAAACACAGCAGTGGTAGAAATTTGTTGAGAAAATCCAATTTGTATGTCAGTTGTTATGGTTGTAATACTTTCTTGAGTAGACTTGTTTCTCCTGAAGCCAAATTGTGAGTTTGGAAACATATTATTGTGTTCCAACCAATGTTCCAGTCTAAGTTTGATCATTTTTTCATACGTTTTTAAAACACAAGATGATAGTGATATTGGTCTATATGAATCTGCATTAGTTGGAATTTTGTTTGGCTTGAGTATGGGTAAAATAATATAATCAGACCAAGATTCTGGAATGTCCAGTTTCTTAGCCCATATTTTGTTTAAGATATTTAATAGTTGTTGTTTAGCAATCTTAGGGAGGTTACTTAGCATTGTATAATGAATATTATCTAAACCTGGAGACGAGTTCTTTGTTTTCATTAAGGCCAATTCTAATTCATTATAAGAGAATGGTGTTAATAAGTTTTTGGAGTTTTCGGTTGAAGTGGCTAGGGATTTATTTTCCAATTCTGAATCATTAGGAGGGCATGGAACAACGAATGGCGGGGCTAGTTTCAAATGAAATTCTGGTATCCACTCGGCTGTTTCGATGTCTACTGGAGGAATCATTAAAGAATTTTGATTTTTTAATGAACGAACTTTTTGCCAAACTTCCTTAATAGGAGAATGTTGGTTCAGAGATAGACAATAATTTTTCCAACTTTCCCTTTTGACTTGTTTTATTGTCTTTTTACTTTCCTATCTGTATACAGATATAAGGAAAGTATAGGAATCATGATTTTTTTCGACCTCGAGTTTTCGACGGATTTTTACGTTTTGAGGTCCCCTGAATCCGTTTTGACTATTTTCGCGATGATGTCTGTGTGTGTGTGTGTGTGTGTGTGTGTGTGTGTGTGTCTGTGTGTGTGTGTGTGTGTGTGTGTGTGTGTGTGTGTGTGTGTGTCTGTATAACGCATAACTCATGAACCGATACACAGAAAAACACCAAATTTTAAACTTAAGCTTTGTTTCAGCGTCCAATGAGCTGATTAGATTTTGGGCAGTGTCGGAACATCTGGGGGGGTACTTTATAGGTGGTCATTTTTATATTTTATGGAATATATCTGTTATTTACGTTTGGAGAAGAAAATTCTTCAAATAAAAGTTACTTCTAATATAATTATCTATAATTTTTGTTTTATGCAAAATTTTCCTAAAATGGTCCGTATTCGAGAAATTTGACAAAATGTAAAAAACATAATTTTTTATAAAAATTGTTCAAATAAAAGTTGTTTGTAATATAATTCTCTATAATTTTTGTCCTATACATAATTTCTCTAAAATGGACCGTATTCGAGATATTTGAGAAAATGTGTAAATTTCGAAATTTGAAGAAAACTCAAAAACGGATAAAGGAAAAAACATTAAATTATAAACTTAAGGTTTATTTCGGCCTGACGTAAAATGATTAGATTTTGGACAAAGTCGGAACATCTGGGGGGGTACTTTATGGGAGGCCGTTTTTATATTTTATGGAATATATCTGTTATTTATGTTTGGAGAAGAAAATTGTTCAAATAAAAGTTACTTCTAATATTATTATCTATAATTTTTGCTTTATGTCAAAATTTCCTGAAATGGTCCGTATTCGAGAAATTTGACAAAATGTGCAAAATTGTAAAAGTTGTTTGCGATATCGATTTCTATAATTTTTGTTTATACATGATTTTTCTAAAATGGACCGTAATGGAAAAGTGCTAAATTTAAATTTTTCTGTATTTTCTTTTTCAATGAATATCTATAGAAAAATGTTTCGAGGTAGATGTATGTGTAAAATGTATATATTTAGTTTATCCTCTAAACATTTATAGAGATGCTGCAATAGGTTGTACAAAATAACCGGAAAATGCCTATAATAACTAGATAGGAAAGTCATGTGTTGGACACATCAGATTTTTTGCTATGGCATCTAATCTTTTGTATTCTATAATATTTGAGAGTGTAGGATTTGTCTGGAAGGTTATAAAAGCTTTTTTTCTGTTATCTATCACTTCATCACATTTTTGGTCTTTAAGAATTAAACAACTTAAAAAGTCCTGTCTTTGTCCCGTTTAATACATAACAGGTACCATTTTAATGAGCACAGTATTGCGCAACTTCTGTCTAATTTAACCAATTGTCTGTTACCGTTTGAGAAATAGCAACACTGTCCCTATGAAATAGTAGGAACCCTGTATAGTCTCTTTTTTTAGTCATATCCTATACAGGATGGACCATAATGAATGAAACGTAAATTAACCACATATTGGTTAGATCAAAATATGAAGATTATCGGTTGCAAGCACGTTCAATAAAATTAATGTGTCTGGTGTGACAATCTTCAAATTACTTACAGTCTAAGCTTCTGTCAAAGTTGATCAGGCTCTTAAATTTTAATGAACTTTAAACGCAACACACACAGGAAACCTAGAGTACACTTGGATTGGAAGCTCGTGAAGGAGCCAACAGGGAAGACTAGCAGGCTTCCAAAAAAATGGTGAATTATGACAAATGGAATCAACTCATTTGAAGCATATGAATCACCCAATAATGCAACAAAGAGACCCTGATATTTTATACATAAAACTCTGCAACCTGGCCTTTGGATACATACCAAGAGCATGGTTAAACATTAAGGTCACTTTTAAACCAAAACTTGAGAAAATAGAATAGAGGACGGCTAAGTCCCTAATATCAATAAATCTAATGTCGTTGGTACTCAAGACTTCAGAGAAACTTCTAGACAGACATATTAGAGACAGGATATTAATTCAAAGAGCAATAAACCAGGACTAATACACCTAGAGTGCTGGAAAATCAACAAAAACAGCTCTCCATCATTTAGTAAAAAGAGAATACACTTTTTTGGACATAGAGGGAGTATTTGACAATACCTCCGTCGACTATCGTTAGAACTCTGGAACATAAAGAAATCAAGGACACATGTGTGACCTGGATTGACTCTATGCTAAAAAGGGAAAATGATACATGCACCTATTATGTGAAAGAAGATAGCAGCCTGGGTTGCAAGAGGATGCCCACAGGGAGGAGTACTGTCTTCACTACTGTGGAAGCTGGTCATGTAGGGCTGCTTAGTACTCTCAAAAATAATGGACATAAAACCCTGAGATATGTCGAAGATCTAGTGATCATGGCATAAGGTAAATACAAAACTACAGTTACAGATCGTATGTAAGACGTTCTAATCATGGTAACTAAATGTTTAGAAAAATAAGTCCCAACAAATCTACCATAATTGCATTTACGTGAATGAGAAAGTTAGAGGAACTAGAACCGCTAAACGTGAGAACGTCCAACTAAAGGGGAGGTACAATATCTCGGGGTTACAATTGACTCGAAACTTATTTGGAAAGAAAACAAGGAAAGCAGAAACATCACTAGTGATGGCAAGACGCTCCTGTGAACAAAAATAGAGATTGAAATCATATACATACAATTTGGTGATAAGACCGATAATAACATACGTAGCTTTCATGTGGTAGCCAAAGACAAGAGAGGCAATAACAAAACTAAGCCAGATACAAAGTCTCGCCCGTCTTGGAATAACTGAGGCAATGAGAACAACCCCCACAGCAGCAATGGAAGCACCGATAGGCTTGCCACCACTTCACCTTGTGATAGAGGGGGAGGCAACATAAGTGCTTACAGACCAGGTCACCTAAATATTACAAAGTTAGTGACAGGGGACATGCTAGACCTGAGAAGAGATCACATAACCAAACAATACCCCTTCAACACTCTATCCGAGGTTTTAATATCAAACAGAATGAAGAAAACCCAGTGTCCAATAAACTTGGTTAGGAGAATACACAACTATTGGGAGAATATCTGACAACAAGCACATGAGAAAACCTTTATAGGAAGACCATGTTCAAAAAGAACAGGAGCACTACTCTCTATGAATATGTACCAGTTGAGACCCATGACTGGGAATGCCCCAGTAAAGGGACAGCTAAACCACAGCTGAACCACAAACATCCAAATATATATATTGCCCAACTGCGAAACATTGGATCGCAAAAGACAGGCACTTTTTGGATAACCAAAGGTTAATCCAAGAACCTATAGAACACACCCTAAGAAGGACTTGTACAAACTTGTACAAGGGACTAAGGTCACATAGTGGGTATTATGATTGAATATGGGTAAAATGCAATAAGCCATTAGACTCCAGTGTTATAGAAGTCTGCGTCAGACGAGCTCAGGAAAAAAAATCCTGGTGAAAGGGCGACAAATTATAAAAGTTATAATATAAATTAATTATCACATCTTCTACTCAAATTCTATTTTTGAATCTATTATTCGGGATTATATACTGGCTCAAATTAAATTCAATATAATCTCTTTTAAATCATAATAGAAAGAATAAAAACATTCGAAAAACCATTCGTCCATCTTCTATAAATTGTAAATTTATATTAAAAATATAATGTGTGTTAAATACAGTTACGGAACATCAATAGGCTATTTATAGCTATTTATTAGACTGACTATATTCTAGTAACTCTTGACTTTGATTATGAGTACAAAATAGATAAATGTTGGTTGGTGAGGAGACCTCGTAGAACATTAACATCGGGTTTGTTCGTCACTGTGTATATTTACCTCGGACTTTTAGGAGTAGGCAGTGGATTCCTCCATCTCTCCATACAAGCGGGACAAGTCGTCTGATAAATACTGTACTGCCTACTGCCTCTTCGATCAGGATCGATTGGATGGTTATGCCTGACTTGTTCGCCGCTCCTCCTATGTGATCTAGTATCACTCTGCTCACTAATTCTTCTTCTCTTAGCTGTATCTTGCAGATGTTCAATTTTATGTTCTTTATCCGTATGGTGAGCATACAGAGTATGGTGAGTTTCAATTGCCACAGCAGCAGCGTGTTCAATAACGCTAGTAACCGATTGTCTTGGAACATTTTTTAAAATATCGGTCAACCCCACTTCTGCTTCTGGCTGCTCAGGTTCCTCAGGAGAAATGGGCATGGCTCTATATCCAATATACGTAGCACCTAAGAAGTATTATTTAGTAATATAATACTAGATATTGAAAGGAAATATTCTTAACCTAAATTAGAAGAGGTATACAAATTGAGTAATATTTTCTTTCTCGCAAAGGAGTGCAGCAATAAAAAGCAATTTCGTATTAGATAGACCAACCTTAAAAGAAAAACAAATCATGGAATCTAGCTAATAATAGATAATGTACCGTCATTTTTTTTTTAAACAAAGCGAAGTAACAACTACAACGGATATGTCAATACTAATCGTATCATAGTTGTCAATTCTTTAATCATGATTAGGTTTGTGATATGTTTGCGTTGACTTTATCTTAAAGATTCTATAATCTATTTATTGTACTCCCTTTAGTCTAGTTAGGTTAACATCTACAGACTCTGCTACCTAGGGTATGCCGATAATCTGGCAAGTTCGCAGATACAATATCGGAGCGCACACAAACTACCGGTCTGGACATTGTTGACGAGTGGTGCAGAGAGGAGGAACTAATAGAAACCCTCACAAAACCACAATATTCTACTTCATAAAACGAAATGAATTGACAGCTACCGTTTGCCCAAAAGCACAAATATTTAGGTGTTATGTTTGACCACAGGTTAACATGAAATTAACACTTGCAAAAGTGACCTAAAAAAGCACAACATCCTTTAACTTATGTCGAAGGTTGTGTGGAAAAAATTTGATATTAAAACCAAAAACCCTAAAATTCATACTAAACCAAACACAACTAAATATACATATTCATTTAAAGTAAAATCAGGTCCGTCACATACAGACTGTACGCAGGTCCATCACCCATAAACAATATACATGGACGTGACTACAGCGAGGAATACAAATGTAGAACGACCAAATAATGGGAATGCCTTCAGATGAAAAGACCCAAAAATATAGCATTTAAAAGCAGTATAGAGTAAGTATATCGGACAGGGAGTGGACCTGCTATTCACGCAGAAATCACCTGGTATAGAGACGCCTCCAAAACCTTTGAAGGATCAGAAGTAGGTGTATATATAGTGTCAAGCCAGAGACAAGAATTTCACTGAGCTTAGGTAAACATGCGACATTTTTATCACTGCGCAAAAGAAGTATTAAGACATAAGGTAAACGGAAAAACCTTTGTCATATACTCAGACACTTAGTTTCATACAGGTACACTCAAAACTTGTGTGGGACCTTAACATAGCTGAGTAATCAAAACAGACAAATATTAGCCAGGGCAATGAAGAGGCTGATTTACTAGCACGAGAAGGAGCCTTAACGGGTCTAATTGGCCCAGAACCATTATGTGATGTCAGCTATCAGAACATGCACAAAGCAGTTGATGTTTAAAAAATCTCAGGAATGGTGGAAAAATTCACCAGGATAGAGACAGGCCAAAGAGTTCTTAAAAGGACCTGTTATAGAACCCTCTCAATACCAGTGCAATTAGTGGTGGAGTTGTATGGGAAAAACCATAAAAACGAAGAGGTCGCCGTTTTCATTGCAAGAAAACGTATTCTTTTTTGCAGGGTACAACCCGACCTAATGGAAAATATGTTACTCCCGATAGTGTTTGGATTTCGATCAACTTATTTCTACCGCGTCTACAGTGGAAAAAGACTTGAAACGAAATAACAGAATTAGAAAGCTCAACTTTACCAAAAATTTCCGAAACTCTAAAGGAACTAAGCTCGACTAAAATTTTTACCACCCTAAATTTCAAAAGCTGGTACTGGCAAATAGCTTCGACAGATCGAGCATAACATTTGTCAGCTTTCTCCATACCTGATGGAGCTCATTTTCAATTCATCGTTATGCCATTTGGCCTTAAAAATGCCCCTAACACCTTTCAGCAACTTATGGCCCGGGAAGTTCTTTCCGGCTCTTTTCACATATTTGCAAAGGGATACCTTGATGATATTGTAGTCTTTTCAAATTCTTTGTCTGAACATCTAAATCACCTCCGTTTGGTTGTAGAACCACTAAAACTTCACTAAAAAAATGTCATTTTGCCACCTCATCATTGTTAACTTGGGTCATGAAATTCATGGAAATATCAATACTCCCCAAACCAAACATCTTGACCAATTAATAAACTTCCCAATACCGCTAAATAAGAAAGACATACAATCATTCTTAGGAATTCTCAACTGGCTACAAGAATATATTCCCAGAGTAGCAGAAATAACTGCTCCCTTAACTGAGCTGTTATCACCTAAATGTAGGTGGAAATGGGGGTTAGAACAACAAGAGGCATTCGAGACAATTAAAAAGGAAGTTTCTAAACCTTTAACTCTTCACCGACCTGACCCTTCATTGCCATTTGTATTGCAGTGTGATAGTAGCACAGTCGGAATCCGGTGCAGCTTCATATGAGGAAGGCTCCAATGATGAAAAGTACCATATCATTTTGTATTCTATTGCACCGTTTAAATAGAGCTGAACGAAAGTATCATATAAATGAATTAGAATGTTTAGCTATAACATATGGGCCGTTAAAACGTTATAGGGTATATCTAGAAGGTCCGTCCTTTTAAACTAGTAACGGACAGCCGATTTGTACAATCGTTAAATAAAAACATTGATACTAAAGCAAAACTGACGGTGGTATTTACTACTTCAATAATTTTCTTACACGTTCGTTCATTACCTTGGTAGACTAAATCAACTCCTTGATTTCTTAACCCTTAATCCATCAAATTAATTTGTTGAAAATATTGATGACGTAGATGGACTTTTACCTCCCGACACTATTTCTGATTCTAATTATCCACTCAGTACTCCGACTCAACCAGACTCAACACCAAAATCTAACTTGGTAAATCACATTGCTCCTTTTAACCAACCTTTTCTATATGAACTTATTTGATTGGCTCAGTCAGAGGATAAAATGATTTGAAGAGATAAAATTAAATTAAAAATATTAAGAAGCGAAGGTTGTAAAACACATTCAGAATGTAATTTTTCGTATCATACAGTATTGAAAATGATCTCCTGTTAACTAAACCTAGTAAAGTTTTAATATTCCGTTCATCTTTAAGAGCTCGAGTATTATATACTTATTACGATTTCAAAAATACAAAACTGTAGAATTTGCCATCTGTGTGAAGGTCGAACGCCCCAAATCAAAGCGTCTCTGACCGCACACATTCCAAAAAAATCCATGGAATACTATAAGTACCGATTTTTTGGGACCATACACAGCATAACAATCACAAATATATAATAGTGTGCGAAGACATTTTCACTAAGTGGGTGGAAACTAAATATGTCAAAAATCAGAATGTTAAAAAATTACTAAGAATTCACTTAATAAATAAAAACTCCAGTGACTGGGAAAAACAGTTGCCCCGCGTCCTCTTTGCTATTCGTTCCAAGAGCAATACGGCCACGGAAATATCTCCAAGTGAAGCCTTGTTGGGCTACAACCTACCATTTCCTGGAGATCGAACCAATCCGGTCCTGTGGAAACTCATTAGAACCACGGAGAAAATCACAATATAAAGGTGCAACAAATCCAAGACAACCATCGCCAATATCAAGAAAAGTATGCTCCTGATCTACCACCAACAATCACATTCCATGTAGGAGACGAATCTTTATGCGAGGACAATCCTTTTGGGTAGGCCCATGTGAGGTCCTTGTAGTTAACTCAGACTCCACCTATACCGTATAACCAGTTAAGGCCCATATAGATGATCTGAGATTTGTTCCAGCATACAAATATCTACTATATGATGAAAAGCAACCCTGCGACGATGATTCATCAGATGAAGATATCTAATAAAGCCAAACTTTGACAATTTTGCTCTATTTTTCCGCACTACCTCAAACTTAGTAAAGGTTCCGAAGTGCTCAGTAGACAGAATAGCTACTTACACACCCTAGTTAACCCCAAAGTGCTGAGTGGACAGAATAGCTACTTATGCACAGTAGTATTTCTTTAATGGTTAGCAGTCTATTAACCAGATTTTCCTATCTTAAATCTAAAACTTTTATTCCCATTTTTAAATGTACAAGACCATATATTAAAATGTACCTACCCAAAGCTATAGAAAGTTCCCTTACAGAGAAAAGCTACCTATTTAGTGGAAGAAAAAGAAATCTCTACAGGGAAAATGAACATTGAACATTTTTCCTGTACTGTGATTTAAACGCGGTAACCTTACCTAAAGACTGAATACTTTAATTTTTTTTCTTCTCGTTTTACTTGTTTTCGTTTTGTTTGTCCTTGATTGGTACATAGATTTAGTTAAATGTTCCTAACATTTTTGTAATAGTTTTAGGTTTTGTACGTATGTAAAGAATATGTCTCAACAAAGAATTTCGCTCTTTTCGAACCGGAAGGTGTTACAAATACCCTTTTCAATACCCTTGAGTGCACCCCTGTTTTTTTCGAAGTTCTTTACCGTGACATGATCTGGGGGCCTATTCTCCAGTTGAGAGAATGATCATTTTATGCGAACTGGACAGCCATTCTCTTAAAAAGTGTGTGAGTGGTATTCTTGAATTGAAGTGAATGATCACTTCGCATGAAAATGGAGACAACATACTTCTCTTAGTCAAAACCAGTAGAAGAGCATCATTTCGGGAGAACATTGTGAGAACTGTCATTGTTGTGGGCTATCAAAACGTCACTTTTTTTAATTAAAATGGATTTGGACGAAGCTCTTATTTATATTCATATTTTGAATGATCTAGCTGAAGCGGAAGAAGATGCCAATCGACCAAATAGAATTTTTTTAAGAAAAGAGGATCGTTTTGACTTTAGTGACCGAATATTCATACAAAATGTTCGTCTAAGTAAACCTTTGGCATGGGATTTAATAGATAATAATGGAAAATATAATCTGTTATTATAATTGTTAAAAAATAACAAAAAAATGAAGTAAAGTGCCTTCTAAAATAGTTCTAACGCACAACTTAAATTTGGCAGCGGTGCTCCGTGAACCTATGAGATGTGAATGATTCAAGAATACCGAATATGATGACCGAGATACCAAATTGGTGATAGGACACTTGGAGAATAGGGCCCCTGATCGTTTTGCGCGCGCATCACCGCATGTGCTCGCTCAGTCGGGGAGACCGGCATATGTCATGGTGTGCCTGAGGTTGTAAGGTGATACACGTTCTTCTGCTGTTTTAGAGGTAAGAATTAAATCGTTCCATTAATTAAATATCTAGTAAACGTAAACCTTCATTAATCAGTTTATCAATCAGAAACGATAACCATCGTCTAAGCTCACCAAGCATCTACTAAGTAATAATAGAAAAAATACTAGAGTATAAAAGTAAAGTAGGCCTATTCACAGGACTACCAAAACTGACATTCCTTAAACTTTTGAAGGAAAACCAAGGGCAATTAGTTACACCGTAGAGCTACTTCCCAGTCTATGGAGTCTACTGCAAAAAACAAACTAAAGGGGGGAGGCTACATGGCTCACGGTCCTAACGAAATCCTATTTAATTTGGTCATTTGATTTGGGGAGAGACGATTTCATTAAATACTGGTTAAACTAAACCCCAAATAATCTCGAAAAAATGGGTGATCTAAAATGTCCGGTAAACGTTTAAAATCTATTATGCTGTGCTCAAATTATGTCAAATGTGGAAGAGATACATATGTTTGCGATTTTAGCATAACGGGGCGACCTGCACTACTGCGCAAAAAACAATGCCATGGATGATGCAACAAAGATTTGCGTACCGTGTTATCTGGCCACCGATATCGTGTGATCTAACCCCATGGGACTAATGGGAATAATAAACAAAATAGGGAGTTTCTTGTGACTTGAAAAATCCAACACGAAGACGAAAAGACTAATAATTATCCATACTGAAGGATCAGAAGGATTTCTACAAGATTGATTATTACTATCGTAGATAACCACGAAGAAGCAAATGGCGCTTTTATTGAAAACAAGGTTATAAAGATAATAAAAAATGTTCAACTTCGAAAACTCTATTTCGTCCCCATGCTTACTGCACTACTCTTCTGTTTTTATTTATTATAGTATTAAATGACATGAGGTCTCTATATGGAAAAAATAAATACTGCGTGTCAAATTTACAGACCAACGTTCGAGTTCTTTCTTTCTCTAAATGCGTGCGCACCGATCATGCTGATTCTTTTCGACTCCCTTCTATTTGGTAATTTTATTATGTCGCGCTCCACATCGTATTCGATTCTCTTCGCCTTTCCAGCTAATTCAATATTCTTCTTAACAAAATTCGGAATAGATTTTTGCAGATACGCTTTATTGTCATCGTCTTTTTTATCTTCTTTATACATTTTAGATAATTTTAGTTTCAGTGGTGGTCTGGCGTATCTGAAGGAGATAACGAAATTATGCTTGATTATTAGAATATTAGAATAACGGTAAGCGGATGCAGGAAGAATGACGAGGGGAAGGTACTGACTGTTGAAGAAACTTCAACATATTTTTGTTAATCAAAACATTTGGTTTAGACTGTCCCTGGCATTTACAGAAATTACTCGAAAGCGTTGCGTCACTTGTAGTCGAACACTAGCTCCCAGGGTAGTTATTCTTGAATTCGAGGGAATAGAAAACCGGTTTTTCCTCTTTATCTGCAGCGCACAAAATGTGTATTTTTGTCTCACTCTTCCCTCAAAATTTCTACTCCCTGAGATTCAAGAATAGATACCCTGAAAATAACTAATTTTAAAATATTTTATGAATTTTACTGATTTTTAAAATAAAATAAATACGAAAAAAAAAATAGTCGCCAGCCGAGAATCCGGCTTTTCGCGTGGAAAGCAAGCACTCTGTCCATCCGTCTACGGCCACTTTTACGATTTTCGTTTTAATAGTTTCATATTGTTTGATTAAAATTTATTTTTTTTTGTTCAAAATATGTATCAAATAAAAATGCAATTAGGATTATTTACCGATTTTACATAAAAATAACTCATTTTAATGTATATTTAATCTCAATAAATGAAAAATATACTGACAATTAGTTTGACAGGATTGTCACTTATTTCAAATTATAAAAATAATAGCAGTTGGGTGTCCAAAATAGGAACTGTGATTGGTGAATTTCATTTTTTTGCAGTGTTCTCACTACCTAGAATGAATATGAAACATATTGGTTCAGTTGAACGCAATGGCATACCTTTTCGTTTTTTAGCCTGTGCGTGCATAGATAAGCTAATATCCATGTGGGTGTAGACAAAATATTAATTTGCTATAGCATTTAAAAGCTACGTTTCATTATAAAAACTGCTTGTATTTTTTTTTTAAATTTTAAAATTATATTTTCGGTCCTTTACCAGCCCCCAAAATAATTAAAAATAAAATTAAATGTAAAATTTTAATAAACTATAACCATCAAACGCTGTGTTTAAGCATATACACTGTTTTTTTTTAATTTTAGTAATACGTTTTAAGCCCTCTACCACCCCCTTAGAAAATTTATATAGACAAAGAAATTTATTTTCGTCATGACCAAATTGAAATCCCGATTTTTACTAGAATTGTAACCCAACTATTTTTCACTATAAAGATAAAGGCGACCTTTAATTTACACTCTTTTTAAAATCCCACTCCGACCCTTACATAAAAATAGTATCTACTTTTTAAACATATCTTCTCAACGTCAAATCACCTAAAACTGTAATCTATTTAAATAGGTAGAAACAAAATAGGACACGTTTTCGGGGTAGGTTATAAATACGCTATACTCGGACAAAATATTGTAGAAGGCATGCATGATCAACACTGTTGTCTATGAATGAAAATTCCGACAGAGTCAGCATAGGCGGCGTATCAAATACCAAATATTTATTTATTATTTATTAGGTATTTGTTAGTAAACTTTATTAAATTTGTTTGTTAACATCTTTATTTAAACGTTTTTGATAGTTTTCAAAAAATGAATATATTTATTCCCTAATGACTTCGTTATCTTTAAAGGTTTTAAAATGTGTTTTAGACGGGTTACAGATTGAATATTGTCAGCACAGGCACAAAGACAGTTGAAAACTAACTTTCGACGAAGTTAGATTTGTATCGCTTTAACTATTTACGATAATTATTTTATATTTTATAAACACTTTTTTGTATAAGTGCTCTTTTCTGATATACGAGTAGGTGTTCATGTTTGTGCCTTACAATTTGGTAGTGGTAATGCATATTCGAGGAGTTATATTTATTGTGTAGTATATTAGGTAGGTACTTTAAAAGTTTATTAAATAGTACAATATTGGTGTCTTTATAAATTTAATAAAAACAATTTAATAGTACAATTATATTGTTACAATAGTAACGGATTCAGAGGCGGATCCAAGTGAAACCCAATTACGTCGGCGAAAGCCCTTATCAAAGGATGAAAAGAACATTATATGGAAAGTGTATGATGGGCTGAAACAGACACTTCCTACAAATGAAGCTGTAAACCGCAGTTCTTTTTTAACTGGAGTATCTGTTTCAACAATTGAACGTATTGTACGCGAAAAGACAAAAAAAGGCTCCTTAGAAGCCCCTAAAACGCATACCCGTGGTCGAAAATTGTAGAAATTGGACGATAACCAAAAACAAATCATTCGAAGAACATTCTTTTCTTTCCATAACAAAGCCCCAACACTTAAAGTTTTTCTTACGAAATTAAGAGAAAACGAAGAAATTCCATTAATGAGCCGTGAAACTTTACGAAAAATTTTATCGGGCCTAAAATTTCGTTTTGTCAAACGGTGTAGAAATTTTAATTGAGAGGTCAGATATAGTGTCCTGGCGATGGCGTTATTTACGAAATATTAAAGAGTTTAGAGCCGCTAAAAAAAAGATATACTATCTCGATGAAACGTGTGTGAATGCTGGACACACGGTATCTAATATATGGTAAGATACTTCTGTAACTAGACATCGCCAAGCTTTTATAGAGGGATTATCTACAGGTTTGAAAGCACCATCAGGTAAAGGACAGCGCCTAATTGTTACCCATATCGGAAGTGACAGTAGATTTTTGGAAAATAGCGCTCTTGTGTTTATATCGAAAAAACAGGAGACTACCACGAGGACATGAATGCGGAATGCTTTGAAAAATGGTTTACTGAAGTATTACAGCGTGTAGAACGAAATTCAGTTATTGTACTAGATAACTCTTCTTATCACAGTCGACGAGTTAAACGCATTCCGATAATGTCCAGTAGGAAAACGGATATGCAAACCTGGCTGCTTAAAGTGGAATTAATGGACCTAATAAAGGAACACCGACATAAATATATTCAATATGTTGTCGACACAATGACTCGTGATCGTGGTATGACGGTATTAAGACTCCCCCTTATCACTGCGAATTCAATCCTATTGAACTAATTTGGGCGCAAGTGAAAGGGTTTGTAGCTCGAGAAAATAAAACTTTTAAAATAGCCGACGTTCAAAGTTTATTAAAAACCGGTATAGAACATATAAAATTTGAAGATTGGCAGAATGTTATTTCCCATGTAATTAAGGAAGAAAATAATATGTGGCGCTTGGACGGTATGATCGAAACGGTAGTTGAACCTTTAGTCATAACTTTAAGTTCCGACGATAAAGACGATTCCAGTGATAGTTCTGCAGAATCAAAGGATTACGAAACTTCATAGATTTAGAATTCAAGTAAGTGATACCAAGCTTAAATTACATACTTTTATAATAAACAAAATACAATTATAAACATAGATGAATTATAACAAAAATAGATAACCAACCTACTTACATCTAGTAATATTCACAAATACCCATTTAATTTGCCAATATAGTATTTCTGCGACACTGGAAGAGTGCATTTTGATATGATAACGATACCTTTTGCAGTTTTAAGGCGCACCTTCTTCAATATTTTGTTCTAGTATAATACCCCATTTAATTTTCCAATAGTGTTTCTACGCCACTGGCATAATATTTACATATTTTAACAATAAACAAAACAAAATTATAAACATAAATGATTATTACTACAAAAATAGATAACCAACCTACTTTCATATAATATTATTTACTATTACCGCATTTAATTTGCCAATAGTTTTTATACGCCACTGGCGTAATTCATTTTGGCAATAAACATGCATTTATGACTAGTTGGCACGTGATTCCGATTATTTCTGCAGTTTTAAGCGCGTGATTCCATTTATTATGCTCTGGTATACTATGATTGTTGTACGTGAACAGGAAGGAATCACCTTCTTCAATAATTTGTCCGAGTATAGTAGTTTTATTTAATATCATTTAGACAGCTTAAAACACGCGTATACATATAAATATAACACAAAAACAGCTTTAAATTGATTTTTGAATGATTTAGGTAGTTTTCATATTTTTCATATTATATCGGTCGAATTAGCATGGAGAGGTGCAGAAGCTGCAAAATGTCTAATTAATTATTTTCGTGAAGAATGAACATTAGAGGCCAACCAACAGGTAATAATTAAAAAATGTATAAATAGACCAGAGCATACTGGCGCATTCGTTTGCAAAATTGTTTTAATTCGTAATTTTTATTTTTAAATGTCCGGAAGGCTTTCCTGATTATAAAAGTGTAAGATGACACTCGATATTTGTTGATGTTATTGTTTAAACAACGAAAAATTAATTAAGCCAGAAAAAAAGCATTTTTTGCAATGCATTAATTTTTTTTATATTCTTTGGGATATTTCGAATAAAAAAAGTCCTTACGCCCATCATCGTATCTTCAACCCTTTAATTGTTATGAATTTTTTAAAATCCAAAATTGACGAAAATTCTAATTTTCTTGAATTAAATAATATACCTTAAAATGTAAAATGCTATAATTTTAAATTTTTTACCGAATATACAAACTATAATAAACAAAATTACCTAAATAAATTTTCAAAATTTTGTTTGTTATGTTTTTTTTTACGTTATAACAATATGCTTCCTACGCGCCACGATGCCACGAAAAAGATTGTTCACTAGTATTTTCATTAAACAACAAATTAAATCGCAAAGTCACGTTATCGTTTCGACGAAGAGTTGCATTTTTTAATTTTAAATATGTATCAGGTTTCGGACACTTCACTAACGCCTCGCCATGATCACAAAATAAACACTTTTTGTCGTCAGATAATTTTTTTTGAATTAAAGAGAACGACATTATTACTCAGAAAATTAAACGGCTGCAAAGTAAACCAGTAGATGTAGAATCGAGCAAGACTGATTAACAACTGAAAAATAATTTTCAAAACGAGCCAAAAATTCTAAGGTAGGGTTGAATTTTCTATTTGGAAGGTTGTAAAAATTGTTTATAACAGAAAAAAAAATAGAAGAAAAGTTAAACGTACAATTTTTTCAAAATAGGAAATAAGTCCTTTTACCTATTTGTATTCATAGTGGAAAAGATTGAAAGTCATAAAAAATTTTCATATTTATAGTACCTACTTATTCTCAATATTAGAAAAAAAAATTTTTTTCCTTATTTTTGTTAAATGGGGAAAGGTTTGGATATTTTTGAAATCATAAAATTTTATAACCCCAGTAAGCCTACTATGTTCATTGTAACAGGTAGAAATTTTTCACGAATCACAAGCGCATTTGGCCTTTTTATTGTATTGAAAAAAAAAAAAAAGGTTGAAGAAGATTTTACTTCTCAGACAGTATCTGACAATAATTTTTTCATGAATAAAAATAAATGTTAAAAATAAATGTTTTTGTTAACTTTAATAAATAAAAAAGTTATCAAAAGTATCTAAAAAAGTAAAAAAAATCACATGATACAAAACTATTAATCGGCAAATATAACAAAGTGTTATGAAAAATGTTAATAATAATTTTTTTAAACTTATTACCTCTGAAAAACAGCAAAAAATTGATTCAGCGCGTCATCGGGCTTTCTCTTACCCATCTTATACATTGAGTTGGAAGTGAGATAGAAGTACTTCTCTCTAAAAGTACACGCGCGTAGGAAGCATATTGTTATAACGTAAAAATAAACATAACAACAAACAAAATTATGGTTTGAATATTCGGTAAAAAATTTAGAATTATAGCATTTTAAATTTTAAGGTATATTATTTAATTCAAGAAAATTAGAATTTTCGTCAATTTCGGATTTTAAAAAATTCATAACAATTAAAGGGTTAAAGATACAATGATGGGCGTACGGACTTTTTTTATTCGAAATATCCTAAAGAATATAAAAAAAATTAATTCATTGCAAAAAATGCATTTTTTCTGGCTTAATTAATTTTTCGTTGTTTAAACAATAACATCAACAAATATCGAGTGTCATCTTACACTTTTCTTTTATAATCAGGAAAGCCTTCCGGACATTTAAAAAAAAATACGAATTAAAACAATTTTGCAAGCGAATGTGCCACTATGCCCTGCACTAAAATATATTAATGTCTTTACAACTTTTTAGGACGAATAGAATACAATCCAGTTTTTACTAAAACTTCTCAAGGAGGAGCGAAAAAATGTGGTGAGAGCAATTGGTTAGCGCCTAATGAAGCAAACCCGAATGTATGTCCAGTTAGATGATTTAAAAAAATCAAAAGCAAACGAGGTCCTAATATAACAACAGATATAATGTTTTTAACATGTAATCCAAGTTGGACAAAACGGAATTTTCTTACTGGTATAAGAATATACCAATAGGAAGAAATGAAATATCTAAATGGACGAAAGAAGCGGCCGCAAAAATTGGTTTGGATACAAAACAATGTAAAATTATTACTAACCATTCAAATAGAGCCACTGCTGAAAGTAATTATTAATTAAAAATAAAGCACAAGAACAATAACAACGGAGGAGGAGGAAAAGAGAGAGTCTCTCTCTTTTCCTCCTCCTCCGTTGTTGTTGTTGAGAGAGATAAGCGTTATAAATAAATTAAGATGCAATGAATTTAATGTGGAACAACAACCTAGTAAATCCAAAACAATTTTAAATAGAGGGTTGGAATCTAGTAACGTAGAAAATGTAATTAGTGAAGAAGAAGAAACGCCGATTGTCTACCAAAATTGCAACTTTTTTATCAATTGTACTAATGTAAAAAAAATTAATTCATGTTCTCTGTTTATGATCTGTTAATTGTTTTCTAATAAAAATTCTTTAGTTCAAGCTAATATTTTTATTCGTGAAATAATCTTAAAATATACCCTTCGTGCATCTAATTTAATAGATTAAACTATACTCAAACATTTTTTAAATTTTGCTTTGTAGTAAATGCTTTCGTGTATAATTTTAGATCAATCCCTTTGACCTACGGTCTCAGGAATTTATCAAATTATTATACACATAAGTCATTTACTAAGCAAAATGTTCAAAATAGTGTTTTCGTATAAAGTTTAATCGATTAAATTAGACGCACTTATGATATAACCCTTGAATAAACAAAGGCAATCCAGAGAAATCGAAAGACTAAAAAAATATGAATCAGAATCTTGCAATTTATTAAGACCCAGCTATTCCTTTCAAACTATTATATTATTGTCAGGGTCAGAATCTGACCCCTTAAAATTTCAATCCTCTTCAGATGACGACTTTATCAATCCAAACTTACCCTTTATTTCAAAAAACACTCAAATGAGAACAAAGTTACCTAAGTTAGGTCTTGTATGCAATAAATATGGTATATCTGATCAGCTGCTACGATTGCTAGTGCAATATTAACAGATGTACGAGTAGGAATAATTTAATAATTACCACAGAACATCCGTCGAAAATAGTTGACAAAAATAAAGTGAAAAGAGAACTAAAGATATCTAAAAATGCCGCAAAGAAGGAGTTTGAAAGTGATAACAGAAGAATAAGAAGTCTGTATTTTGATGGAAGAAAGGAGAAAATTTTACTGCAAGAGAAGAAACAAGGCAGATTATACAAGAAAACTGTTGTCGAAGAACACACATCGCTTATCGAGGGACCTGAATCTATCTATATTGGCCACGAAACTCCAACTACAGGGACGGAAAAGTCAATTGGAAAGGCAATATTGGACTTTTTTGCTAAAAACAATTTGGAACTAGATGATTTGGCGGCTGTGGGTTGCGATGATACTGTTGTTAATACCGGTAATAAAAATTGTGTGATTAGGTATATTGATACTGAATTGAAACGTCCTTTACAATGGTATTTTTGCCAACTACACGCAACTAATTGCCATTAATACATTTATTCTAACATTTAGATGGCAGCACAGTGGGACCTCGTCGATATTCTGATGAAGTCGGGAAGTCTTTAGAAAAATGTGAACGTCTTAAAATTGTAAATTTTAATCCAATAAAATGTGAGTTGCCAAATATAACTGTAATGTCTAGAGATTTAAGTTCTGATCTCATATTTATATGAAATTTGCAATGCAATATCAAGAGGCAATTCCTCATCAAATTTAGCACAACGTAATCCTCGGAAATTAGCGCACTCTAGATGACTCACAATGGCAGATCGTGTTCTTCGGCTCTATGCTGGAACGGAAAAGCCAACATCAAGCCTTACGGATATGGCCGAATTCATAACTAAAGTGTATACCCCAATGTGGTTTAATATTAAACTAAATTTCAGTTCCACTAGTGGTAGTTTTCAAGTATTTAAAACGATTGAACTGTCACGGTATTTAAGAGATGATTCAAGAAGTATTGTGGATACGGTAATCAAAAGAAACGCGTATTTTATACACCCCGAAAATATTCTTTTGTGTATGCTAACAGACACTCGTGAATGGGTTCGGGAACTATCTCTACAAAGAATCTTAAAAGCTAGAGAAAACAGTCGAGAAACCGTTGAAGTAAGACACTTTGTGGTACCCAAAATTAATTTCAATACTACAGACTACTTTGAGTTAATTTACTGGAATGAGTGCGATGTGACACCTCCTCCTGTTTTAAGAGATTTTACTGATGATACTCTTAAAAACCTTATAAACGAAACCGAAATTCCAGACTTTGATTTCCGAAGTTCCCTTGCCATACTCAATCCGTGGAGGGATGCGAAAAATTAGTTACAGTGTCATGTTCTTTAGTAATTATTGGTCCAGAATTAAAAGACGGCTTTATTCGCTCAAGAATAAAATTAAAAGAAATTATACCAACATTTGAAAGTAAACGACAGTTTAAAATTCACTAAGTTTTTTTTTATTACTACGTTTTTTTGTACTTGATGTGTTAGCTTTTTATATTTTTTTGATTTCTTTAGGTACTTTTACCATTTTTAAAATAAATGTATTTAGATTTAATCGTATAATATTTATTTGTTGTTCAAGTAATTTTTACCTCATCTTTTAAAGACAAATGGTTTAAACATTGGTTAAAAGGGGTAGTAAAGGACTGAATATTATTTAAAAATATTAAAAATAAATATTGTGAATACAAACACTAAAATTTAGCTTTCAGTAGGTATTGTACTTCAAAATTTCAAACTTTAACTCTTCAGACCTAAAGGGGGCGGTACAGAGCTGAAAATGAGGATTTAGAAATTTTAAAAAATCATGAAATGTAAGCACAGCAAAACGCAAGTTTTGATAGGTATTATTAACTTAATTTTAATATTTTTTAAAAATATGCCTATTTCGGCCCAGCCTAATACACACATGTAGTATAGTTCAGTGATGTTAAAGGTATAATACGATATTCAAGAATAAAAAGAGTTTTTAGTGATGTCGGCGATTTTATTCCGTAAACACCTGAAAGTAAACCAGTTCAGCTTTACTATTCATTCAGTCGAAGGAATTTTTTTTTAAAATGTAGAAGAATAATGCACCTTTCTTCCATACTGATACTTTTTAGTTTTTATTATGAATCTCGAAGAACCATTAATTATTGCAATTCAAGATATTTTTATGTATTTAATTACCGTATTATCTAATAAATTCTATGCAAATTAGTAGAGTTAAACAGGCTTCGTCTTGCGTACATTAGTTCGCGTGTTGTTTTGTGCGTTGTTGTCAAATTGTCGTTGGAGTTGGTGCTAAATTTTTTGTATGGTTTTTTTGATCATCTTTTAAAGAAGTATTTTTACAATTCAACTTACTAAACATTAAACTAACAGAAATGGTTTTAATGTATGGGGCTGCTGGAGAAAATGGTCAGCAAGCACAAATTATTTACGGATTCCTGACGTTTGTAGCAACTAAAGTCCTAGACAGATAAGTGGCTGCAAATTCAGCTACAGATCTTTAATATTGAAATGGAAATGGTAACAAATCTGCAGCTATGATCGTCCAGCAATCCATTATTTTAGTTTTTTTGCCATTTTTACAATTTTGCCGACCATGTAACGAGTTGTAAAATCGACTAGTTTCGATTCATTGGATACGTTATCTTAACACGAAATTTAATTAATATTACATTTGTTGGTTTGTAGTTGTACCTACGTATCTACTTACTGGCCTATATCTCATTAACCTACTACACCTGTTGACTGTTGAGACTATCGTAACAAATAAAGTACAAGGAAACAAAAAGTGCATTACTTAATTCGGTATGGTACTAAAAGTGTCTTTTGAATGTTTTAAACAACTTTGTATATAATGATACGTTACGAATTACAATCTGCTTTATTGTAGTTTTTACTTTCACCTGAAGACAATTGGTGATTAAGCGTGTATGAATAGTAATTAGAAAAGTCTACCTAAGCCTTCCCCTCATCATGGATATGCAAAAAACTTAATTAGAAATTAGTGATAGACAGGTCACTAGATGTAAATCTGATTTCTTGGAAATTAGATAAGTTTCGTAACAAGTAAGAATCAAAAAACTTTGCACAATATGGACTATTTCCTCGTTTTTAATATCTCAGAAAAATGTGTTGTTTGATAAGTATACCATGGAAAAGGAACAGAGAAGTAAAAATACATGTAATTATCTTTTTGGAAACAATGTATAAAATAAATTATATTAATTGTAAACTGTAATATTTTAGCTAAAAATCGTTAAGTGTGCTTAGGGTCGGTTTTTCAATGTGTAGTTAACTCTGACCTTGAGATTGATAGTTTCAAAGACTAATTAAAAGTTAATTTTAATAAAGACAAACCTCGGTGTGTACATTCCACCTCTAGTTTTTAATACAGCTGCTTTGTTGACACAAATACAAGAATGTTTGATATGTTACTTTGAATTATTAAACATTTTTTCTACCTCAGGGACTAAAACATCCATTTTACTCCCTCATTTTAGGTACTGAAGTGCCACTTTTACTCCCTTGAGACTAACATATTTTAGTCCCAAGGGATTAAAAAATTGTAGTCCCGCAAATAACAAAACCAATAGAAACCAAAGCAAACTACATTATTCGAGAGGTAATATAACAAGACCTCTTTTATAAGCGAATACATTTATCGATTTTTAAAAAGTAAACAAAAATGTATTACAAAATACATTACAAAAATAAACAAATAGCATTAATTTACAAATTTTCGAAAACACCACCGCCCACTTCGATACTCATTTGCGCGTTTATGAACTAAAAATGCGATCTAGTAACGCTTCCCTTGTTTCCACGTCGTACCAGGCAAAAAATTGAAACAATTTGACATTTAAAAAAAGCTAATTATCTCTGATATAAATGAAAATCGAACTTATGAGCTTATTTTGGCTTCTTAGATGTCTTTAAAATATTGCCACTTCCTCCCGAATCACCCTGTATAACTATCTATATCACTGACCCTGTCAAATCAACGAGCCATGTTCATAACTTGTCATTACCCACTAGCAGCCATTTTATTTGGACTGCCTAATTGGATTTATTTAGGTGTCAAAAAACATTTAAGTATTTTCCGATGTTAAGAAGGCCAAACAAAGTAACTGCAGTTCTTTGATTATATCTCTTGAACAGATCAAATTACCGATCTGGGATTAGTAGAATAAGATGCAACACCTCTTACTTTGACCTCTTGGTAGGGTTAATTTTTCCGTAACCAAGGTCCTTCTGTCACTTAAAAAATGATGAACGACTCAGAAGGTGAATGCGCAGATACTTTTGTTACAGCTGTCATCTGCATGTTATGTGCCAAATGCCGCTTGCCGTTCTAATCCATGTATGTAAAAATAATCAGTATTATTAAGCTTAGGTATTTAGTGATATGAAGAAAAATATTAAATAAATTTAATTATTTATAAATTATAGGGTAAATCTCAGCTCTTACCAAATCTCACTAAGGGAAATGGGAGAATCCAAATTAAAAAAAAAAAAAAAAAAAAAAAAAAAAAAAAAAAAAAAAAACACCTCACGTAATTAATGGATATCCCCAAACAAATACCGAAAAACACTGTAAATACCATAGAACCAAAGACATTACAACTAAGAGACCAAATTATTTACATTTTATGTGGCAAATCATTATTCCCACCAGATTCTCGTTTATTGCGTCTTTGCCGGTTTTCATTCTATAAAAATTATTTGGAGAAATTACTTTCGAAAAATAAAATTTGATGTATCCTATAACTATAATTTTATATTATATAAATAAAAATATGTTTTTAATTAAATTATTCTTTAAAGTTTTAATATAAGCTAATTTTTTTATTAAAAATAAATATTAATCTAAACAAAATATTAGGGTTGCAAAGAATCTCGTAAATATGGCAAGGCTGAATATCTTATTTTACAAATTTACAACTAGTACCTATTTTCATGAATGAAATGGAGTTACCGCAACCAGCCGCAACGTTGCCAATCGGGTCTAACAGCTATTTTGGGTTTCTGACAGTTTCTGTGTGACTTATTGATTTATTCATTTATAAAATACTATTTTTGTGAACTTTTGTGAGAAATATAAATAATTATGGTACATGAATTTGTAGTGTTATAAGGTAGATCAGATTTACATGGGCAAGAAAACAAAATTTAGCAAACCCCGGCGGGACTACACCGCCACCAAATCTGATCAAACGGAGCCTGCCATCCGAAGCGATCAACCTCCCTCAACCTCTCAAGTGAGACAACCTCACAAGAGAGAAGTGGGAGAACAAAAGAAAGAGGTGAAGGGAGAAGAGAAGAGGAGCACCATCGCTCCATCTTCTCCATCCCCCTCTCACCACTCATCGGCGAGGGAAGCCCCCCCTCAAGAAAGAATCCAAACGGAAGCTACCTTCCCTACCTCCACTGGGACAACCTGGTGGAAGGGACGACCCACTGAGGCATGGTGGTATCTTCGCTACCTCGCTCAGGGAATGACACCGGAGGAAGCGAAAAAGAAAGCTGTAGAGCACAGATCCCAGGGAGAGGGAAGTAAAACCAATCCTAAGGATCTGAAAAGAAAGCGGGACGGGAATAACATTACACCACCGCAAAGGAAAGAAAAGAAAAGGAAAGTGGCCGATACTTCCGCTTCGGGCAGTTATGCAACTGTCGTGAAGACGGAGCGGGTCGCGATCCTACCTAAGGGGTTCCCTGAGACAATCCTCAGTGCGAACGAACAAACCTTGGTGGAAGAAGCCCTGGTAGAAGAGATGTTCGCTGGATGTGAGCATAAGCTCCAATTCGGAGGCATCCACTTCCGGCCAGGAATGGTCTTGATCGACTGTGAAACCCCACAGTCAGCAGAATGGCTCAGGGCAAAAATACCACACCTGAGCAACTGGAAGGGAGTGGAGTTGGAGGTATGTGCGGGAGAAGACATCCCGAAAGCACATACAGCCACGCTCTTTCTCCCAAGAAGTCAAGGGAAGCCTGTAGAGAAGCTTCTACAGTTAATAGAAGCGCAGAATGTGGGGCTATCGACCACACTGTGGAAAATCGTCAGTCAAAAAGACGAGGGCAAAGGCCAGATCCTTAGGTTAGGAATAGATGACCTATCCTGCCAACGGATCAAGGATAGTGGATGTACTATCCACTATCGATTCGGGAAAATCCCCGTACACGGCCTTCAAAAGAAAGAAGAATTAAAGGAACTGGGAGGAACAACAGAACCAACTCCTAGTACTTCCAAAGATGAGACTGATGTGGAGAGCATAGAGAGCCTTAACCTCTCAAATCTCTGCGTAGACTCATCTGAGGATGTAGAAATTGATGAAGAAGCAGAAGAGGGGGATATGGAACGCACCCTCACCGATGGGGACAACACCCCCCATTAAAGGAGAGAAAAATGGCGGGCATCAACATCGCCCAAGTGAATGTCCATCACGCCAAGGGAGCCTCGGCTGTGATATCTAGGACATTCACTAAAGATCAATTAGGGATCGTATTGATCCAGGAACCGTGGGTCTATGGAAATCAGGTAAGAGGACTTGCATGTAAGGATGCAAGGGTAATTTATCACACTAGTGATGAAGTACCCAGAACATGCATAATGGTAAGAAGTAATATTAAATATTCTTGTCTTTCAGAATTCATGACGCGTGATCTCGTTCCAATTCGAGCATACCTGGAATTAGGGATGAGGCGGCAAGACATAGTAATAGCTTCTAGTTACTTCGCTGGAGATGGGCATGTACCACCCCCGGAAGTATCGAGGCTAGTGGAGTACTGCCAGAGAAGACATCTGCCATTACTTCTTGGATGCGACGCCAACGCGCACAGCACTGTATGGGGAAGCAACGACACCAATCAAAGAGGTGAGCAACTTTTAGAATATATTTTTAATAAGAACCTTATTGTGCAAAATATTGGGAATACTCCAACATTTGTAACAAGGGCAAGAAGTGAGGTATTAGACATCACATTAAGCACACCGATCATTAAAGATCTAGTTAAAAACTGGAGGGTATCGAGTGAACCATCTCTATCTGATCACAAGATAATTGTGTTTACGTTAGAGAGCGACATTCCTGAGACGATCCTCAGGAGGAATCCTAGAAAAACAAACTGGGACAAATACAACACCATTCTAAAACAAAATTTAGCACGTATCCAGACAAAAAAGGAGCCGGGGCATCCACTTGCTCTGGAAAGCGATCTCGAAGAACTAAATGGGGCAATACTTGAGGCATATGAATCAAGCTGCCCCATTCAAAGAAATAGGACTAGTAGGGATGCTCCTTGGTGGAACCGTCATCTGTCAAACTTACGATCCGAAGTGCGGAAGCTCTATAATAGGGCCAAGCACAGCGGAGATTGGCAGAGCTACACCGAGGCGCTTACTACCTACAACAAAGAAATCAGGAAAGCTAAACGTAACAGCTTTAGAAAATTCTGCGAGGATATTAACTCTACACCTGAGGCAGCGAGACTGCACAGGGTCCTGGCAAAAGGGAGAGTTAATACAGTTATGGCATTAAAGAAACCAAATGGAAGCTTCACGGAGAGTGAGGAGGAAAGAGCTCGCCTCTTACTCGAAACTCACTTTCCTGGAAGCACACCTTTTCTAATAAGGGACACAACTAAGGTAAGCAGACCCCCAAGAGAGGCCGCTGTAGTGGCCAAGCATATATGCAGCAGAAATCGGTTAAGGTGGGCCGTAAACACTTTTAAACCGTTTAAGTCTCCAGGTGTGGATGGAATATTTCCTGCCCTTCTTCAGCAGGCACAGGAGGAATTACTACCACACATAATCCGGCTATCCCGGAGCAGTCTGGAGATGGGATATATACCAGAAGCATGGAGAAGGGCCAGAGTCACCTTTATTCCAAAAGTAGGGAAAAAGGATACCACACATCCTAAATCTTTCCGTCCAATCAGTCTCACATCCTTTGTATTAAAATCAATGGAGAAGGCTGTTGATAACTATATCAGAACAGAAGTCCTGGAGAGGGTGCCACTCCACCACAGCCAACACGCGTACCGAGCAGGAAGATCTACAGAAACTGCCCTGGTACAGTTGACTGATGTAATCCAGGATGCACTGACAAACAAAGAAACGGTCGTGTGTGCCTTTCTAGACATAGAAGGAGCTTTTGACAACACGCCACACGAATCTGTAAAAAGAGCACTTGCAAACAGAGGAGTAGATAACATCACATCCAGATGGATGGCTCAGCTGTTATCTTCGAGAACTGCAGAGACACAGATAGGGCAGGACACCATCTCCATCTGCACAACCAGAGGATGTCTACAAGGAGGAGTTCTATCCCCACTAATATGGAGCCTAATCGTAGACGAACTTCTATGCAGATTGACTGACCTCGGCATACCCTGTCAAGGTTATGCCGACGACATAGTCATATTTGCTAGTGGCAAGTTTAGTAATATCCTGTGTGATATAGTCCAAAGAGGACTAGAACATACCAAAAGATGGTGCCGTGAAGTGGGACTTAGTATAAACCCTACAAAAACAACACTAGTAGCCTTTTCAAGGAAAAGAAAACTTAATCTCAAAACCGTTAAATTAGACGGGATAGATATAGAATGGAAAAATGAAGTCAAATATCTAGGCCTAACCCTGGACAACAAACTTTTCTGGAACACACATGAGAAGGAAGTAGTAAATAAGGCCACAAAAGCCCTAATGGTATGCAGAAACATGGCGGGTAAACGATGGGGATGTAACCCAAACATACTGCAATGGATGTATACTGCAATAGTGAGACCAATCATCACTTACGGGGCTATAGCCTGGAGTAACAGAACTAGTTTAGTTACTACGAGAGCTAATATCTCAAAAGTACAAAGACTAGCCTGTGTTTGCATTACTGGTGCAATGAGAACATGTCCTACGGCCGCAATGGAGGTGATCTTAAACCTCACCCCTCTACATTTGATGATAGAGAATGTGGCAAAAAGGACACGATATAGAATGATCAGGAGCGGAGTAATCAGACGAAAGTCTACTTGCTTCAGGACTAAAGATACCTGGGACATGCCCCAGGATGAAATGCAAAAGAAGTACAGTTTTGTGAAAAACTTCAAAACCACAGAGCTGGGCTGCAAGAAAGAATGGAGCCAAGAATCCATCGCGCTTGCAACCGAAAGATGTGCTATTCAGTGGTACACGGACGGTTCCAAAACCATAGAAGGAACTGGAATAGGAGTGTATGGGCCGAGAACCAAGCACTCCGAAAGCTTGGGAAAATACCCAAGCATCTTCCAGGCGGAAATTCACGCCATCGAGAAGTGTATCCAGTTTAACATCGAGAGAAACTATCATAGACAAGAGATTATCATCATGTCCGATAGTCAAGCAGCCATCAAAGCGCTGAGTTCTTACGTAATCAGCTCAAAAATGGTATGGAGATGCCTAGAACAATTGAATGAGCTAGGCGAGAAAAATAGAGTTACTCTCACTTGGGTCCCGGGACATAACGGGGTACAGGGTAACGAGATTGCAGATAGTCTTGCAAGGAAAGGGGCTCAAACACCCTTTGTAGGACCTGAGCCGTTCTGCGGTATCAGCAGTAACATAATATTAGAAGAGATTAAAAAAGAATTGGGTAGTAGAAGAACCGATAATTGGAACAATCTCTTGGGGCTGAGACAGGCCAAGATACTTCTGGGTGAATATAACCAAAAAAGATCGGAAGCCTGCATCTGCCTGAGCAAGAACAGGCTACGTATTGTAACAGGGATCCTTACCGGGCACTGCCGACTAAAAGGACACCTAAGTAAACTGAGAGTAGTAGAGGATAGTGAGTGCAGATTCTGTGAGGAGGAGGAGGACGAAACCTCCATTCACATCCTAACTGAATGTGTAGCACTCCAGAATCCAAGGGCACTATATCTAGGAGGATATCAAATAGAAGAGGGAGACTTACCTAACTTGAAGCCACTTCAAATCCTACACTTCCTTGAGAAAATAGGATTGGAAGGGTCGCTATAGGCATTGAGACATTTCCTTAGTGCAGTGGCGACAGAAGGGGGCACAATAGATCTTTTAGGTCGCAGTGTATTAACACCCCATTATCAACATAACATAAGGTAGATCATTTAAATCGAAATTTATCCTTTCATCGGTAAGTATTTTTAGGTTAAGATATATTGTTTTCATTTGAACCAGTGGAGTAGAGCATCCGTCTTAAGACTGTTTTGACTATACAATTTCTTGTACAAGGTTTGATACAATTTCTTATAGAATTTAAATTATATAGGATCACATAGTAAATTGTTTGAAAACTGATTATCCAATCTAATTTTTCTAAAACAGTCTTAAGAGGAAAATTTACATTACAAACTGAAAGACCTGCGGGGCAACGGTAGTTTAGTAGGTATAAAAATTACAACTTTAGGGTGGAGCCTAAATACTACAAAATTACTTCCGAGACTAAACAAAATCCGCATTCATTCATAATTTTAACAATTGCCTGTAGATACGAGGGATACGTATTCCAAACTCTAACGCACGAAATTAAGACAAAGGAACCGAAAAATCCTAACACGGAGTGAGTCAGAGTTACCTAAATTAGGGGAACCAGAATCGTATTTGCTTTTCTCGGTGCATTGCGAGATATTGTTATAACGCAGTTCGATTTATTAGAGGGTTTTACATTATTTTTATATTTTAATTTAGTGAATAGGTTTAGTTAGATTAAATTACATTTAAGAGTATAGAGGTGTGAAATATAAATACAAATAACGAAAAAATAGACGATTGGTTCGAATAAGGTAATATCAATTAATACAGGGTATTTATTTATTGAGTGCCGATACTTAAGGGTGTGAATCCTTTGGGTGTTAAAGTTTTAAGAAAAAAAAATAACTATTTTATCATAAGTTTCTTATCACTCTAGATATTTTTATGAAATTTTTCCCAAAAAAGTGTTT
This sequence comes from Psylliodes chrysocephalus, assembly GCA_927349885.1. NCBI lineage: Eukaryota > Metazoa > Arthropoda > Insecta > Coleoptera > Chrysomelidae > Psylliodes > Psylliodes chrysocephalus. The sequence goes on along the minus strand of OV651813.1, from coordinate 85,564,407 downwards.
CCACTCATGGTGGGTTGCTACCAAATTTCAACAAAATATCAAAAGCAGTTTCAATATACTGGTTTTCATTTTCTTACCCGAAAAGGGTGCTTCGTACGAAAGTACGTCATAAACCAAATTTGCTCCAAAATATATAAGAATTTTAAAGATAATTTTGGTTTTTAGAAAAAGCAGTGGCGCACCATATTTTTTTTTCAAAAATATTCAGTTCAAACCCGGCACGGACGTCACTGGTAAAAATTTACAAGTTTTTTTACGACAAAAGGCGAGATTGAAAGTGAAAGTTTAGTCTGTTGGTACATAATATACTATATATATCTAATTTTTATTATTACACTGATTGTGACATGGCTTTTTTTTGCCTTTTTTGGATCAACAAAATATTATTTTAATGATTTAAAATAAACTGCCAGTAATAATAATAATTATCTGTACTTAAACATATGCAAAAAGAAATCATAAAACGACGCATAAAGAAAGCACCAAATTATTAAACTTTTAATTTACGTAAGATGTGTTGAAAGTAATTTTAAAAAACCGACTTTAAAATCGTGCAGATGCCATCACCACATCTGAACCAAATTTATATGGGACCACCCCTGAGGTACCCCCTTACTAACGAAAAGATTTATAGAAATCGGACGAGGTGGTAAAGAATTATCGCTAAACATACATAAAAAATGAAAAGTTTGAGGATTTTCCCATTGACCCAATTATTAGATTTTGAACAAATTTATATGGGACCATCCCGGAAGTACCCCCTTTTCAGCAAAAAAGAATAATTTAAATCGGACATTGTGTTAAAGAATTATCGCTGAACATACATAAAAAAAATATACAGACGAATTGAGAACCTCCTCCTTTTTGAAGTAGGTTAAAAAGGATATAATAATCTATATTATTTGTAATAACTAAAAAACCACTATGTGGAGTTATATACATCTTCTTAAATTAATCTTATATGTAAAAATGTGGGTTCGGTTCCTAGAAGAGTACCTAGTTCACTGTGCAGCCAAATTTATATTTATGTTACAGAATTTTTTGAATAAATAAAGTTTTAGGTTTAATTAAACACTAAGTTTTATCAGGAATAACATTTTCTGAAAAAAGTAACATAAAAAGCAGACTTTTTGCGAGCCACTATATATATTTTAGAAGACAATCCATATTATTTTAGAAAAATAAATTGAAGTTTTGTATAATCACATAAATGTGATTTATCTTTTAGAATATTGTACATGTTTGTCAAAGTTTACTAATTTAAAAAAAAAGAAATATTCTTCAAAAATTTTCTTAAATTTTTTAACACGGTACAAAATACCTTAATCCGTTTATAGTTATCGAAATATGTAAAGAATTTTAACTCGTTTAAAAAGCGTTCTTTCTCTTTCCATTTCCTATAAAAACTAATAGACCTTTTTGAAATCGGTATTCGGTGACTTTTCTTCTGTTTTATTGCCTTGAAAATGATATGATTTACATAAAAAACAAAAACTGACTTTTTGTGAAATAAAAATATGTTGTTATTTTCACAATTTTTGACTACTTTTCGTTTCTAAAAAAGAAGTACGATGTTCTTCTCTAGATATTAACACATTGTTTAATTGGCTTTTTATTTTTTTTAAATATTCTTTAGTATTTTCATAATTTGGGAAACAGTATAGCATTGAAATTGTGAGTACGCTTTTAATTAATTGTCTGTTTTTTTATCTCACAATGTGTCGATAATAAGTTATATAGAAAAAGTTAGTATTCAATATCATCCAGACAAAAAACAAAAACATGTTTAAATGAATATATTAAATAAATTATGAGTATTCTTTAACAGAGATATATTTATTTGTATTATGGAAATAATGTTTATGTCAACAGACTTATGTTCGATATTTGTATCAATTTGTAAAAATAACTCTTGTATAATGATAATATTAAATTTAAAGGTTTTAAATAAGGACTTGCAGATATCACAATTCAAAATTCTTTTTATTGGCCATAATACTTTTTTTGGAATTAGTTTCTGTTTTTCAGTTAAGCTCCATAAATTTATATTTTAATCTTAACGCTACTTAAGCGCAGTAAAGTTGCAACAACTACACAATATAGTGAACTTTTCGAAAATTTCTAAGTTAAAATTAAAATCAATTTATATTTAAAATTAAATAAGTTAACTAACATTTTTGACCGTTATGAAGTTAATAAAGTTATAAATAACGTCTTTACAAAGATTTATGTTTGAATTTTAAATTTCTATTGATGATAGTTACTCATCTACGTATTACAATAACAATACCTACATGACTTGGCTTTGACACAAAACCCTGTATAGTAAAACTTCTAATCCGAATCAAAATCTTGAAACTATTATTTGGGGACTTAAAAGCGTGGTCCACTAGTTGGTGTAGCCTTTTAAAACATTTGGTGTAATAATAATTATATACCTATCATCAATTACCACTGCCACTGGTAAAATCCTAAATTTAAAATAGTGTAATATAATAATAAGAAGACATTAATCATATCTTAAATGGATCGCCTACTACCATGTTTTAGAAATAAATAAAATTTAATTCTTAAATTAATAAAAATATTCAAAATAATTTAAGATTCCTTGCGTTATGTTAATAAACATTAAACAAAATTTCTCACGAATTATTTAATATTCTGTCTCGTACTTCCATGTCTCTATTGCTTCGCTGTCAACAAGTTCCAGCAAGACATATTGCATATAAAAAATTTTAATTTTATTTTGTATCTTTTTTTCTCAAAAGCTGTCAATATGAGATATTTTCTCCACTTCTATTCCTCCAGAAGTCCAAAAGCACAAAATGCAAAAATTCATTTGTGTTATGTGCAGCTAGCCCTGAATTTGAAAATACCAATAGTGGTTCTCCTTAATGGAATTGTTCTTTTTCCAAAAAGTTATTTCTCTACTGCATATTTCTTTTGCTACAGTCCGCACTTCAGCTCCATATGGACATTTTAACTCTATCATAGAGTTTTGTTTTTTTTTTTAATTCCATCCAGACTGGCAGCAACATAATCAAATTCGAATTCAATAAAATGTCCACATTTAAAAACTTTTACTTGCAAATAAATTTCCAAATCTTATTTTGTTTTGAATTTATGGTCCATGCCATATCGGGTGGCTTTCGTTTCTTTTCTTAGATTTTTTCAAAAGAGACTGATTCATATTTTGAAAGTAAATCCAGAGAGGTATGGGTTAAGCCTTTACCTGTACTTACATAAAATTTCTTTTAGTAAAATTAAAAAATAATCCGTAAAATTGGTGTACTATGAAACCCTTGCATATAATATATGTATATGCCAATCTTAGTATTACAGAAATAAATTACGTAAAAAATAAGGTGTACAAATACGTAAAATTTATTCATCCCTCGTAAAACATCAGTAAAATATATTATAAATTGTTTTCATTCACAAATATTAATTTCTTAAAAATCTAACAGAGGCGCCACTTTCCAGACGAAAAATCTTGCAATGTAAGGGTTTCGTAGTACCCCACTTTTAAAGTTCATTTTTGACTATTTTTAAAATAAAAAAATATGTGTGTGTAGGTAAAGGTTAAATCTATGCTCCTCTGGAACCACTTTTTCAAAATTCAATTTAGTTTTTTCTAAAAAAAATTGAGAAAATGGGTAAAACAAGTCGAGTTTTGTATTTTTTTTTAGAAAAAACTGTTTCAAATTTTAAAAAAGTGTTTCCAGAGGAGCATAGATTTATCCTTTACCTACACGTACATATTTTTTTCTTTCAGAATAAGTCAAAAATAAACTTTAAAAGTGGGGTACTACGAAACCCTTGCATGCTCCGCTCTATAGCCAAGTAAATACTCCTCTTAAAACAGTTTTTAAAGTGATATTCCTTTTATAAATTAGTAAATTATTCTTATACCAATAAATAATTATTGAATAGTGGCAAAGAAAATTTAACGTAAAATGTAGAATACCTTAAAAATGATTTACCTATTAAGTAGCCACCTATACATATTTTTTAATATTCTATTTGGTTTCCGCAAGATCATGAGAAAAGAAAACTTTGGTTTTCGTTGTTGTGTGAGAGATATGGCTTCGGACGGTGTCCATTTGCCACAGAATGTTTAATTAATAGAAATGGAATACAGAAAAGAAAGAAATAAGAGTAGGGTCTCAAATATCTAGCTTAGTGTCGCATATAAATTTAATTAAAATATCGAGGATATGTTTATCGGTGCTTGTCAGAAGGGATGTGAAATTTACTGGTAGAGGAAAATTGAGAGAGATTAAAGATTTATATAGCCCAGATGTTTGTAATGCATAATTTTGACATTCAAAGAAAAGGTGATTGGCGTCTCCAACCGACGTATTATTGCAAGTGCAAGTGGGAGAGTCTATGATTTTTATTTTATGTAAATGGGCAGGAAACCGTCCATGATTTAATTTGAGACGTGATAGTATAGAAGTATATTTTTTGGGTAAACCAAAATTGTTGAGATGAGGAATATTATTAGGAAGTTGCCTATGAAGTTGAAAATAATGACTATTTAAATTTTTAGAAACATCATGGTATTGGCTTATCCATCTGTTTCTTATGTTTTTCTTATGCGAATTGACGATATCAGGCAATGAAGAGACTTTGGTATATACACCGATCCTACAGGCAGCCTTAGCTTCTTGATCTACAATTTCATTTCCAGTGAGGCCACAGTGTCCTTTAACCCAAACAAAATTAATATTTTTGTTGATAGTCCTCAGATTATATAATAAATTTTTAATTTCAAATACAAGTTCTTGTCGATAAAACTTTATTGGAGAGCCTTAGATAGCCTGTAAGACCGACTTTGAATCAGACATAATAACGAACGCTTGAAATGGACTTAAGTTACACCACAAAAGAGCTTTTTTAATGGCCAAAGCTTCAGCTGTAAAAATTGAAGAATGCATAGGTAGTTTAAATTTTTCTATATGATTAATATTAGAAACAAGAAAAGCTGCTCCAGTTCTTTCATCATATTTTGACCCATCTGTAAATATCTTTATTATATCTTCACTAAAAGAACTCAATTGGGATTTCAAAATTAGGTTATTTAAGGCAGGAAGATTAGTGTATGTGGGGTATACAATAGTTGGTGTGTGCAATAGAGACTCATATATGTATTGATAAATTGGGAAATAAATAGGTTTGTTGATAAAGTAATCGTCAGAATTGGTATTAACAAACGCATCAGACAATGGAGGCGAATTTTTAATCCGCCAATAAGGTAGAGTTAAATTGGATCCTGGAGATAAAAGGGATCCTTGAAAAGAGTTGTGTTCAGAACACTTTCTTCATGAAGATGTTTTGGTACGTGCAAATGGTGCTAAATATATCAGAAAACATTTATTACTTATATGTATGTGTATCTAATGTATGGGTTTTTAGTTCTGATTCAACTGTTTTTTGAACCAAACCTGCTGCAAAAAAACATTGCAGTAAGTAATAACACTAATAACTAAGCATAAAAAAATTAAATGAAATTTTAGTCAATAAAATTGAGGTATTCAATATATTTAAAACGTTATATTAAAAAATTTTACAGTTTTTTTACGATATTTTTTGCCATACCATGTTTTTTTATAATTATTAATTAAAAAATTATATATTTTTAGGACAGTGTTTTATTTAGATACCCCTACCTACTTAATGTTAATTTAAAATTTTAAATAAGTTTGGTCAACATCATACCAGGCAATATATAGTAAATGCCAATAAACTATAAACCAATAAATATTCAAAATCGGAAGATAACTTGAATTCTCTTGTATTTGAATTTACTTGTACTTGAATTTACCTACATGAAAAAATCATCATAATTATATTACTAAAAAAATACTACTTATTTACGTATTTTTTTAACATACTACTCTGACAATAATGGTAAGTTTAAAACTCTACGCTACTGGCGTGCATATTATGGACACTGTTTACAACGTTGCCAGCCGGTCCTAAGAGATCTGTCTTTCTCTCTTCCACTCACTAACAATTTTAAAACAATAACAGTCCGCAATTGTATGGGATTTATGAATGAAACATTTTGTCTCTATGTTGTAATGTCTTTGCATAGAACACATAAAAATCTAAAGTTAAAATAAATATATAATAATTTAAAATTTAGGTTAATTAACAAGAAGTGCGATTTGCATTGAAAAACGTTTTTTTTAGTAGAGGTTGACCTTCAAATAGAAATTAGTTAAATTCCAAGTTAACTTTACATTGAAAAACCGGTCCTTAAACTCAAAACTCATTTCAGACATTAAGGTTCACCTCACACTGTGTTACAAGAAGAAAAATTCTAATAGGGCGGATGTTTTCATGTATAAACAATTTTTCGGATCCGTTATAATAGGTATATTAGCGACGTCGGTATTAAAAAAAAAAATTGAAACACTAAAAAGTACTCATTTTTATAGCAACGCGCAATGGCTATGCAATTAAGCCGTACAGCGTAGCCGAGAGATCAGAGCGAAGCAGCAGGATGTTTAGAAAAAAGTTTAAGGGCTGCGAAACAACCCGTCGTGCCTCCACGCCTATGTAAATAATATTTTAGTCTTCTATAATATTCACGTATTTTATCATCTTACTGACTGAAACTCTTGGTAACACTGTATGAAAATGACAGAAACTCAGGTTATAAACATCAAAATCTTGCAATTTTTGATTCATTTTTTTCTCAGAAAACTATCCGTTTTCAACTATTTTTTTTAATTTATTATATGGAATGAGTATTTTTTAACGTTCAAAAATTCCGACATTCCAAATGATATACAGACCCGCTGAATCTCATAAGGTCCGATCTGGTTCTAAGCTAGATAAAAATTACACATTTCACCTGTAATTTTACCACGCTGTAATATTTTTTTTTACTTTTTCTAGGGACCTGCCTAAATTACCGTATGGAATGTACAAACTTATCAGCAGCCAAGGAGACGAAATCGTCTATCTTAAATGGATTGGCGTATGAGGTTGCCGTGTATCTTCTGGCCATTGCTGTTTTTTGAAAATCCCCTTTCGAGTCGGTCTGATGGTAAAGCGGTAAGGGGATTTGAAGGACTCTGGTTCTTAAATTCTTGATGACATTTTCCAAAGAACCAGACGCAGTCCTGATGTTCAGGTCTCTAGTTTTGAGCTTGAATGGAGGTGTCAAAGTGAAGTTTTCTGTACTGGTTATCAATAATTGATCGCCTATTGCTTCTATAAATTCTATTGGTTATAAAAAAACTTTGTTACTATGGTGATTCGCTAAATTATATTCCCAAAAACCAGTGTCCTAATACTGGGTGAATTTGCACTTATTTCGGCTAAACATATATTCACAGCCAGTTTCACAATCGGTGCGGTTAAACCTTAGGATTAAGATACCTTTACTAGGACATTAACCAGAAGAACCCGTTTCACAAACATTATTTACCTATTGGACAAGCAACCGACGGTTTTGTATTAATGTTTCTTGTGTTGGTATGGAACCAAGCTTGCTCTATGTCATAAATACTCGTAGTCCAAATTATATATTTTGAAACAAAAAAGAAGTCGTTTTCTTCTTATTTGGATTTTTGTTACTGGTTAATGTCACTAGTTGTCTGGTTGATGTGTTTGTGTAAAAAAAGATATATAAAGAAATAGAGATACCGTAAAAATTTAACAATGGATACACAATTTATAAGATTTTCAAATTATTCAATAGATGAGAAATATTTATTGATTTCATTAGTTGCCAAATATAAAAATATAATAATTGAATCGAAAGCAACTAATGCTGTTACTTGGAAAGAAAAAAATGAAAAATGGATTCAAATAGAAAAACAATTTAATGCAAACTATGGTCTAAACGGACGTAGCACTGCTAAAATTTTCAAAGAAAAAAAAACCGACAAAAGCAATCTTAATTGTCATACTCATCGAAAAAGTTATTTCTAGTCCTTATCACTTTAGGCCTACTTGCTTCTTCGTCACTACTGTAAGTATTTATTTCGTAATCGTTCAAATTAAAAAAAACTTACAGCTGTTTAAATGTTAAATTACATGAAAGGAGTCTAAAAATTAAGGTTAGAAACATTCAGTTAACCTGGAAACAATTAAGGTTAGAAACATTCAGTTAACCTGGAAACTATGGAGTGTAGAGCTAAGGAGATATCTCTGTATACAAAAAGTGTTCCTCAAAGTGTATAAAATTTAGATCGCGCTTCTGTACTATAGGGACGCTGATAGTCGATAATTCAGATCACACAATGACACTTATGATGTATATAGTCAGTATGAAGATTAGAGAGAAGGAGGCGAATCGGCAATGGTCAAATTTCAAATTTCCGTCCTTCTTTTTATCAAATTCGCAAAATTGACTGTAGTTGGTATGTCTAATGACATCGCAGTCAATTTTCTATGTAAGTCAATGTAAAATAGTGATTTTTTAAAAAATTGATGAAAAGAATCAAAATAATGTGAAAAAAAGTACCTGAGTACAAGTAACATGAGTGACAAAAAACATCAAAGCAAGATTTACGTCGTTTCAGATTGTAAAACAGAATAAAAATCAAATGTAAAACAGAATAAAAATCAAATGTAAAACTAAAGAATACAGAAAAAGAAATCAATTTAATGTCTTTTTAAAGCTTTTAATGTAAGTAAAATAATGTAATTATGTCTAATATTTATTGTAAACTAGTCACAATATGTATCTTACGAAGTGTAGTTTATTTTATTATAAGTTTCTATAATATAAAATTTTACAGTTATAGATGCTGACTTACAAACAACAATAATTGGGCATTAAATTTAACTTACTAGAAAAGAAAATTTATTTTTTATAGAGTTTTAATGTTACGATAAAGAGCTGCTACTGGTATTTTTTTTTGTTGACCCCAATTGTGTCATTGTAAATGTTTTTTATAGGATACTAAACGTTTAGAACAGTGGCAGCATATATATCGTTTCTCATGCCGATAAAGCACTTTCTACAGATGATGCTGTTCTATACTTTTTAGAAGATATTATCAAATATGAGACTATTTTTACTGATGGTACTGTTAGCAAAATAAAAAGGGGAAAGCTGAACTTAAAGAATGAGGTAATACCATGTACATTCCCAAATCTCCCTTTATACTTGTATTACAACAATAAAAAATCTATTAACTGTGTTTTATTTTACTTGTACTTATCAAATTTCAGCAATTAAGAAACCTTTTCGAATTTGGTCATATATACCTAATTTGTATTTTATATAGATAAAATTAAATAATTTATCAATTAAAACATGCAAGACTTATTTAGAAATAAATACAACAGTATGTTCTGTGCTTTATTTAGCTGTAAACAAGTTAATTTTTATTATTTTCACAAAATTATGTATAATTCCCATAAGAAGCCATGTATTTTGAACAACGTATGCAGTACCAGCGCCCATGCGGTTAATTATAGAAGCTCAATTAGCATGCGTTTTTTGGGACCGTATTTTGAGTATGCCAATTCGTCTCCTTATCTCTAGTCTTTATAATAGTCAGAGATAACTCTGGTATATAGTTGTTATACAGGGTGTTTCAAAAAGGTATGTCATAAATTCTTCCTCAGATAGATTACCAAAAAATAAGTGGATTTGGCTATATTTACCTTTTTGTAAAAAGTTTGCTAATGCGATTTTTCTTTGAATTTTTTGCCAGTATTGTAGATTTGAAGGCCTAAAATTCTAAAGAGAAAAAAAAATTAAAGCGACCCCCTTAAAAAAAGTTGGGGGATTGGGTACCTTTTAACCCCCCGTATTTTTTTGACATAAAGAAACTTGCTTTATCGATCTTAAAATCAAAAAGAACTACGAATTTTTAATTTTTTTTTATAACTAACTGAACTTTGTATCTTTCTTAGTTAACGAGCTATTTACAATTTTTTAACTGAATTTCTAGAGCAATTCGTCCGTCCTGGACTTAAAATATCAACAAAACTAAGAGTAGGTCAGGAGTTATTGTACAAAAAATGTATATAAAAATCAGTGGTGTGCCTAGGGCTGTGCTTGAGCCGCCCCTGCAAAAACTACCTCATTTTTTATATTTTTGTATTCAAGAAGGAGGACATGTTGAACATTTACTAAATTAAATAGTTTATAAAATATGTATAATAATTATTGTGAAGTGTTTATTTTTAATTGTTAATTTTTTGTTAATTGTTTAATTAAAAAAATAATTTTTTTAATTACTATTAAATTTAATAAATACATTTCCAAACTAACGTATATTTTTATCAGTTGATGAACCCATGAGGACGGGTGGCACACCATTTTTATGGCGCCAATCCAATATTATAAATACCTTTTTAACAAAAATATAAATACAAGAGGTAGTTTTTGCAGGGGCGGCTCAAGCACAGCCCACCACTGATTTTTATTTGTTTTTTATACAATAACTCCTGACCTACTCTTAGTTTTGTTGATATGTTAAGTCCAGGATGGACGAATTGCTCTAGAAATTCAGTTAAAAAATTGTAAATAGCTCGTTAACTAAGAAAGATACAAAGTTCATTTCGCTATAAAAAAAATTTAAAAATTCGTAGTTCTTTTTGATTTTAAGATCGATAAAGCGAGTTTCTTAATGTCAAAAAAAAAGAAAAACAAGGGGTTAAAAGGTACCCAACCCCCAACTTTTTTTAAAGGGGTCGCTTTAATTTTTTTTCTCCTTAGAATATTGGACCTTCAAGTATCCAGCACTGGCAAAAATTTCATAGAAAAAATCGCAACAGCAAACTATTTACAAAAAAAAAAAACGTTTTTCTGAATGTTAGTTTAAAGTCCTGTAACTTTGTTGGGAGCCGGTTTTTGATATAGATAAATATAGCCAAATCCACTTATTTTTTGGTAATCTATTTGAGGAATAATTTATGACATACCTTTTTGAAACACCCTGTATATACTGCTCCCCCAAATGTATGGAGTGTAGAAGCAAGGGTATATAATAACATGCACGAACGGTACAGCCTAAAAACTATATAATGAAAAGCCATGGTAAAAAGCGACTGAGCTTATAATCGTAAAGAAATTTTGATAATAGGCGACAATAGTGCTTTTCGTCGTCTGATTTACACATGGGTGAGCTATCTATATGCGTTTTCGGAAACCTACTGTAGATCACAAATATTACTGGGTTTACGCGATGGATCACGTAGATCACTGAACTTAATGCGGACAGTTTACGAACGAGTTGGATTATTGATCCTGTTCATCAACGATCAATTTTTGACATTACCCGCGTGACATTTAATTTTTTTTTTGCATCGACCGTAAGCCATTTGCCACACACTCAAAACGATATGATTAGATTATCATGTGGGTATGATACAAGTAATAATCTAGATCATGATATTATTTTCATTGACAAATTCTAATATTATATCATAAACATTTTTATTGAAAGTTGCGAGTAAAGTAGTAATATTGAGAGGTGGATTGATATTAAATTTATTTAAATTAAATAATAGTTTGTTATTATTATATTTGCCAGATTGAAAAAATATATGGTTTAGATCTGCAGTTTCCCCGTCCGCTTCACAGAATGGAGTTTCTAATATACCTATTTTATTCAGATGAGCTGGAAAGCAACCGTGATTGATTTTCATTCTAGAAATTGTGCTGCTATAGTGTTTGTTAACTTAGTATTCAAACATATGTGGTATTTTTTTGGGAGTTCTTCGTGGAGCAAAAAATAGGGGTTCTTGGAATTAGAGCCTACTTTTTTCCACCATAACATCCATTGTTCGAACATTTTTTTTTATAAAAGTTGTTGAGGTCTTGGTATATTGGAGTCTGTATATAGTTATCTGATATTCTGGCTTCTTTAGCAGCTAAAACCACCTTTTCATTGCCTTGTATCCCCGAATGTCCCTTAGCCCAGACACAGTTAACATTATGTCCTTCGCGAGATAGTTGATACAGTGAGTATTTGATTTTTCAGATAATACTATCTTTAAGACATGTCAGATTTTGATTTTCAATCCGCTGTAATACCGACTTGGAGTCCGAGATTACGGTGGCTTTCTGTATGTCATTGTATTGTCGGTGCACCAACATAAACTTTTTTCAATGGCAACCGCTTCTGCCGTATAAATGCTACACATCTTCGACAATCGGTACTGTTTAATTACATTTTTGTTTGATACGTAAAAGGCACTGCCAACTTCGTGTTTATTTTTACTTCCATCCATATATATTATTATTTTACTGTCTAATTGATTTATAATACTGTTAATGACGTTTTGGTTATAGGAAGGAAGATCTGTATAAGTAGGGTATATGACAGTGGGTTTGAAAGTAACGAAATTATAACAATAATTAAATCCTGGCAAAATATTTTTTTCGATAATTTTAGTTTTTATTTGTTCTGTTTGCAAGAAGCCAGTTGTCAGGGGTGGCGAATTTTTCTTTTGCCAGTATGGATTGGACAAGTCCTCTGTGGTTAAATTACACATGTTAAATGTTAATGACGGATTGTATGTTCTCAGCTAGCTTAGTAATATATTTTTTAGCAAGATATTCTCGTCTTAAGAGTAATGGTGGTTCGTTAGCCTCCGCCAGAATTGCATCCGTTGGAGATGACCTGAATGCGGGTTAAGTGGAAGAATATTTTTTGTTGTGTCTAGTGCACAACCAAAAATAAACTTCGCCCGTGTATATATGTATTATTTTATTGTATTTACTTTAAATTAATGGAAATAAAGACGATTATTATTATTATTATTATTATTATTATTATGTACCTGTTCATATTCTAATAGCTTTATAATGAATTCTGTCATTTTTTTTAAATACGTGTTCGCAGCTGAGCCGTAGTATATGCAGCCATAGTCAATTATAGACCTAATGTAAGACCTATAGAATAATAATGCTATACTCGGTATTGCTCCCCATGCTTTCCCACATACACTCTTTATAATATTGAGGCCCTTCTCAGAGCGACCTTTTACATATTCAATATGCTGTGCTCAAAGCAATTTCGGGTCCAAAACCATACCTAGATATTTGTATTGGTTGACTATGGGAATAATAACTCCATCAAAATCAATATGTCTGTCTAGTAAAACACATTACTGCTGATTTTTCTGGAGACATTGTAAAACCCATTTTCAATAACCAGTTTTTAACTTTTCGAAGGATTCTATGTAGATCATTAAGACATTGGCTATATTTCTTATGGCTGACATATATACATATATCATCTGTGTATTGTACTATTTTACCATTTTTCTCAAATAAGTTATGCAATTCTGACGTGTATAAATTAAAGAGGATTAGACTAAGTATTGATCCTTGCGGAATATCGTTATACACTAATCTGGGACCATACAATTCGTTATAGTGGTTTCGAACGTAAATATTTCTTGCAGACTTAATGATTTTTTTATATAGAATTTCCAAGTCCACAGAATCATATGCCCCTTTTAAATATAAGAATAAACATGTTAGATATTCATTCTTTGAGAAGCTTAGTTGAATGTATCAAGTGTGCTAATGCATCTGATGTTCCTGATCCCCTCCTATAACCAAATTGTGCTTTTGGTAAGATATATTTTTTTTAAGAAAGAATTCTAATCGAAGTTTGATCATTCTTTCAAATGTTTTGAAAATGCATGACATCAGCGAAATTGGTCGGTATGAAGAAGGCAGTGTAGGATTTTTACCAGTTTTGTGGATTAAAATGATAAAAATTTGTTTAAGTTCATTAATTATATTATGATGAATCCACCAAGCATTAAATATATCTAATAATATAGTTTTAAACGACTGTGGAAGGCTGTGTAACATTTTATAAGCAAAGCAATCTTGGCCCGGACAAGTGTTTTTTGATTTTTTTAGTGAAACTTCCAATTCCTCAAAAGTAAAAAATTCTGCAATTGAATCAGTTTGTGTTAAAGTTTGTTCAAAGTTTTTGTCGAGTTGGCGTGAAACAGTTAGGGGTGCATAATAATCTAGAATTTCATTTATTGTTTCATCTGAAATTTCAGGTTTATTTTGTGAGTAGTTTTTATTACTAATGGACCATTTAATATTTAAAACCCTTATTTGTTTGACCCATTTTATTTTAAATAACCTAAGTATTCCCTATACCAAGTATTATTTTAAGGGGTGAGGTTTTTATCGTCTTGCATAAACATTAGGGCTTAAAACTTTCAGGAAGGTGAAAAAAGAAGCCTCTAAAAATTTGAGCTCTTAATATTATCATTTAGTGGTGCCTGTTCCTAACTTTCCATTTTCCATCTAAATAACATGAAAAAAAAATTTTTCTTTATTATTATTTTTGTAGCTTGACATTTAAGCATTGTAAAAATAAAGTGAAAAATTATTTTGGTAGGAAATTGAACGCTCTACAAAAAGTTTTATTATATTTTTTTCATAGAGTGAGCCGTACTGAAGATATTCAAACTTAAAGTTGCAAATGTATGAATTTAGGACTTTTATTTTATTAAACTGATGACTTTTTTATGTCTTAAAAATTATTTTCAAGAAAACATCATTATTTTCATATAGAAAGAAAATAACGACGCACACAAGACAAAAATTCACCAGAAATATTTATAAACAAAAATATGAGTGACTTTATTTCAAAACAATCATTAAAACTTTTTGACAAATTTAATTTGCCGTACCACTTTCTGGATGCAGATGTCCTAATTTGGCCAGATAATGAAAGTTATCAAGAGAATTTGGAGTTTTTCGAAAAATTGAAAGTTGTCAATGACATTGCATGACATGGCGTCGCATTAGTAGAAGAATATAATAGATGCCTAACTAAAGATGAGGAACAATTTTAATATTTATTACAAGTGGTAAAGGAGCACCGACGAAACTATCCAAATTGTAATAAAAACACTTCAACAAATATAGTTACATCATTTAATTCTGATAAGACATTAAAATATCTATTAGTTTCAAAATTTTAGTATGCTAATTGTTAAAAAGTTTTTTTTAATCTATAAAATAATAATTTTACTGAACCTAATTCATAATTACTTTTGTTTAACAGTTAATCAAATAATATCTAAGACGTATTTTTTTTTATTTTAGCTTTCTAAAAATATTAGCGCACAAAAGCCAGTTTTCTGATTAAAAATAATTTTTAAGACATAAAAAAAGTCATCAGTATTAGTTTAATAAAATAAAAGTCCTAATTTCATACACTTGCAACTTTAAGTTTGAATATCTTCAGAACGGCTCACTCTATGAAAAAAATAAATTAGAACTTTTTGTAGAGCGTTCAATTTCCTACCAAAATATTTTTTCACTTTATTTTTACAATGCTTAAATGTCAAGCTACAAAAATAAGAAAAAAGAAAAAAGAAAAAAGAAAAAAAAATTTCCTTGTTATTTAGATGGAAAATGGAAAGTTAGGAACAGGCACCACTAAATGATAATATTAAGAGGCTTCTTTTTTCACCTTCCTGAAAGTTTTAAGCCTGTTTTTTAGTTGAAAAAAAGAAGTTGCTCAAAAATGAAACACCCTAATAAACATTATAAGTTTAGGAAACTAAATTAATGTGAATCTTAAAAGAAAACTTCAAAACTACTATTGTCAGACACCAGATACCAAAAAAAAAGTTGAGTTATTCCGTCATTCCTCTATAAAATCGTGTGGTACGCATGTAGATCCATTACTAATCTATTCGCAGAGAGGATCCCAAAATACTGATCTCGGCCACAAAATTCGATCAGCAATCTAGTAGTTTCCGAAAACGGATAGAATTAGTAATTAAGTAAACGAACAATAGGAATTGTAATCTTTCTGATCCGAAAACTTTCCGAAAACGCCTTATATATCATTGGACCTTTCCTTTGCAGTACACGAGCGCCATCTTATTTTTATACAATTTGGGGAACACTTTTTAAAATAAACAACCACATAAGAATGTCCTCCTTTCCTCTACATTCCATACTGGTAACCTTCATATTTTTTAGGAGTTAAATATTTTTATGGTTAACATCCACTTGGAACCTTAACATACTATTGTGAAACACTATCTTAATCAGTAGGTAACTTGAGATTGTGAAACTGGCTGTCAAAGGGCTAACCCAACCACAGGCGTCACTATATACAATTGGATTTGTTTATCTGAGATTAGCACGCAGGCAACGTAGGCAACCAGTATAGCAAATTTGACACTGTCAGTGTTATTATACGTACCGGTATTCGTAGTAACACAATCTTTGCGAATGCACATGCCGGCCGCATATTCGGAAACCGCCGACACGATAGACACTCGGAAGAGTCCGGTGCCGTGAATGACAAACTCGTAAAATCATGTTATAACTAATACGTCGACGATTTATGAAATAAGAAATGTTTGTTTACTGGACATCAATCATCACTCATCACGAGACAATTTTAGTTTTGGTTTCCCTTTTCTATTACATAGGCTAGTCTCTATTCAAATTATTTTTGAATTTATTGTTCGTGCCATAATAGGTAATTTTAAATTAATAAAATTGGTAATAGTTTCAAAATGAAGTTAAGGACATTACCTAATAATACCACATATTAAAAAGGATCATTGTGTCAAAGGAAAAGAACTCTAGGTACATCAAAAAGAGGAAAGCATATATCAGTACAACCTAGGTACATCCATTGGTCGCAGTGGAAGAAAACTAATTAAAACAGAGTTACGACAGCACCTCATTCGTTGGCGACGAGTGGTAAAAATAATGTGGGATTAGGAGGTAATAAGTAAAAAAAAATTAAACTTAATCAAATCAGTATTTAGATAGAGGAAGTTAGCCAAATATGGAATACCGTTTTGTTTTTATCTTTTTAACATTCCCTTATTTTTTGTATAGAATCTTTATTTACATCTTTGAAAACCATAATTTATAATTCATATTATTAAATCTATTATACAGGAGTCACAGAAAAACATTCTATAGAAAATTTTATTTTTGTACATAATACGGAATATGTCCCTAATAGGGAACATATGTTTCAAGGAAAAATCAAACAGGACATTTACCCGAAACATCGGATATATCAGGAGAACGTATTTTAACTCTTTTGCAAAAATTTTAAAAAATATATTGTTTTCTGCCCCTAAACAGTCGATATGGCACCAACCCAAACATTTCTTGTAATGTATCCACTGTTTACCTCTGACGACTCTCCATTGCAATAGAAATAGGAGGCAATCATTTATTTGTGAATTTCAAATTGCGGACACCACACTATTCCATATTAGGTACATCGTTATTTTAATTGTTGGTAACAGATTCAAACAGATTAAACACGTTTAATTTGTTAAATAGGAATGAAGAGATTATGTTATGCCTAAATACATGTTCTGTATAAAAAGTTGTGCACTAATATTATTAATACATAGCTGCAAAATATTCGATATTACGAAAAAATTAGAAAAACGACATGCGGTGCATTTAGTTTTCACTGGTTTATTGGGGAAATAATAACCGGAAAAAATGTGATATTCTAAACTCCGTTTGGATGCGATTTACGCAGCGTTACCAAAGCTTGTTAAAATAAATTAATATTCCATTTTAGGAACATATTCCATATTTGGCTATACTCTTCTAAATTAAATTTTCTTTTCCATAAAAATAAAAGTTAATTAAATTTAAAAATATGTATGCGACAAAAATTTCAAATCAAGGTGCTTTTGCTAAATATACAATTGACGATCGATAAATCGTATTCGTAAATCGCCGACGTATTAGTCTAACATGTCGAGATTTTATGAGGCAGTTATTCCCGATGCCGAACTGATACGAGTATCTGACGTGTCGGCGTTTTCCGAATATGCATGCCGGTCCGTATATATACAACAAGAAGACGAAGCAACGAATTATGCTAGGGTCGCGGCGTCGCCGCCACTAGGAATTATCAACCCATACTTAGCTACGCCGACCGGCATAGACTCCAACGGCCTGGGCACAGCTCAAATCAAAGTGAAAAGTCTCACATAACACTTTAAATTCTCGTATTATCATCTGCACACGGGTAAGCAAGATATTGTAAAGGGTGATCCAATTTTAGTTTCCAATATTGGCACTACTGTAAATCAGACAGTTGGTAATAAGCATTTGTTTTCGAAGCGTCAAAAGTCAGTTTGTAGGAACACATTTACGAAATGGATCGCTTGACGACCGCTTAACGTATGCAAATTGTGCTATTATTTTATCAAAACAACAATTTCGAACGAATCGAATACAGACTTTTACGCGCAGATTATGGTCAATTTAATCGTCCTACTGAGCTAACTGTTCGGAATGTCTTAAAAAATTTAAAGATACTGGAAGTGTTGCAGATAAGAAAAGGCCTGCGTACTATCGTCATGCATGTTCAGCTGAAAATATTGTTTCAGTTAGTGAAAGTGTAGCTGCCAACCCAAGAATGTCGATTCGCAAGTTTTAGGCTTTTCTTATGGCTCCCTTGGGCGCATTTTGCACCGAGATTGGCATTTACATCCTTATAAAATCCAGCTAACTCAAGAGTAAAGCCTAGAGACCATGAGCAGCGACGAATTTACGCAATTTGAGTTTTAGCTCAGCAGGAAATCGATATTGACTTCTTAAAGAAAATCCCTTTTTTTTTCAGATGAAGCACATTTTCATCTGTCAGAATACGCAAACAAACAAACAAAATTGCCGCATTGCGACCTAACTCTATTAGATTTTTTCTGTGGGGTTATCTTAAAAGTCGTGTTTACGCCAATTAACCCGAAACGTTAGAACATCTAAAAAACAATATTTGCCAATTTATTGCCAATATACCGCCCAAAATGTTTAAAAAAGTAATCGAAAATTAATTAGAAAGGATCGACTATTGCAGAAGGTCTAGCAGCGGCCATTTAAATGATACTATTTTTCATCCTTAATGAAATACGTAACATTTTCTAATGCTAAAGTTAAAATATATATTTTTTTCAATTTTCGAGTTTTATTTCATTTTAAAGTTCGGAAATTCAAATTGGATCACCCCATACTACTACGAATACCGCTTCCTCAGTGTTATAGGCGATTTGTTTTTAAATAGAGAGATACTGCAAGTTCACTTAAGGTCGCCCTACATTACATACAAAATATTTATTTGTTGTAAATTTTACAATATCTTGCGTTGGTTCACCGATCCACAGCTTATACTTATTAGAGAGATATTGCAAGTTCACTTAAGGTCAGCTACTATTAGCGCCGCTTCTATTTTGACATGTGAGCATGCGCAGATCGTTTAAGTTCTAGAATTGACTTTATTAAAAGATAGTGTCTATTCTTATTTGTGGATGTTTAACGGCAGCAAATAGTGTCGACTTTATTTGCTTTCGGGTGCACTCGCCATAATTCGTATCAGTTCGAAATTTTCTATTATTAAATATTTAATATCTCCATCATCTAAATCTCCTAAAAATGGTCATTTATAATACCTCTTCCATATTGCGTATTATGTGTATAGACAACAAAAAAGATGAACCATGATTTAAAGTTTTTAAAATGAAGTTAGGAACCTGTATGAGGACAAAGATTCTAATGGTAAAACATCAGGTTTGTAATAAGTTTTATTTTACCATGGAATTTATTTGTCTCTAATTACGTTGTCACTATTAGTGGCTGATGAGATATTGCAAATTTCTATAACGTCAGCCACCAATAGTGACAACGGAATTATAGACAAGTAAATTCCATGCTAAAATAAAACTTATTGCAAACCATGCAAAGTTTTGATATTGAGTCCTTCTCCTTATACACATTTTTAACCTCCTTTTAAACATTTTATATTGCAGTTCATCTTTTTTGTTGTCTATAATAGTACAAAATAAGGAACAGGCATTACAAATTACCATTTTAGAAGATTTAGATGACGATGATATTAACTCAAGTATTAAATATTTAATATTAAAAAAACTTCAAACATATACGAATGTCGACGAGCGCACCCGAAAGCTATAAAATCGCCACTATCTGTTGCCCTTAAACAGCCACAATTTAGGATAGGCGCAATATTTAATAGAGAGTTATTGCAAGTTCACTTAAGGTCAGTCACTATTAGTGCCGCTCTTATTTTGACATCTGAGCATGCGCAGATCACTAACTTTAATAAAGATTGTGCCTATCCTTAATAGAGAGGTATTGCAAATTTCCGAGCAAATTTCTATAAAGCCAGCCACTAATAGTGACATCGTAATTAGAGTCAAATAAATTCTATAATAGTACCTAATATTAAAGAGGCATTAGAAATTATAATTTTAGAAGGTTTAAATAACGAGCGCATCCGAAAGCTATAAAGTCGCCACTACCTGCTGCCCTTAAACATCCACAATTAAGGACAGGCACAATCCTTAATAAAGTCAGTTTTAGAACATAAACATCTGCGCATGCTTAGATGTCAAAATAAGAGCGGCACTAATAGTGACTGACCCTAAGTGATCTTGCAATAACTCTCTTTTAAGGACAGGCACAATCTTTGTTAAAGTTAGTGATCTACGCATGCTCAGATGTCAAAATAAGAGCGGCACTAATAGTGACTGACCTTAAGCAAACTTGCAATAACTCTCTATTAAAGTCAGCTCTAGAACATAAGCGATCTGCGCATACTCAAATATCAAAATAAGAGCGGCGCTAATAGTGACTGACCTTAAGTGAACTTGCGATAACTCTCTAAAGGTACCATTTGGGTAGGCGCGTCAGGAGACAAGCGACCACTGAACCGACCCCAAGGTCGAGTAGGACAACAGGTGCATAAATGTTACGCTTCGTACATTTGGCAAGCTTGAAGTGCCGCGCGACATTTACAGGGAATAACCATTCGAGGGAACAATCAGCGTTGCCAGACCTACTGTTTTCACGTAGATCTACTGTTTTTGTCTCTAGCAAATTTTGTTCTTAATTTATTAAGTTTGCCTCATTCTTCAGCAAATGGGTAAAGAATATTTTCTCTAGTAAATTTTCTGCAGTAAAAGCATCGTAATAAGCATCCACTACTGTAGGTTGGCTCCATAAAAAAAAACATCAAGATAATCATTGTTTTTATTTAAAATGAAACAAAGAATTAATAGGGCATCATAAAAAGAACATGCATATGCCAAACACTACGATTTTGAATTATCTAATTCAGACTGATCTAAAAGAAGTAGGTACTTATTATTTTTCATTGGTTTTTTCCCGTACGTTAAGTATATATTAAAAATGTTTTTATTCTTTGTTTACTTTCTAATTTGGGTAGAAAAAAGTTTCTTATATACTTGTTTTTTTTTATTTACTACACTGCAAATTATAATTATTTCCCCTTTATTAAAATCTACTGTTCAGATCTACGGTTTTTTTTTACCCATACTGTTTCAAAATCTGGCAACGCTGCCTAGATCGAAAGAATCTAATCACCCCCAAGAAGAAGCGGTGCCGAGGACAGTGACCCCGAATGCGACATGCAGCAAAGCTTTGCCCCGAGAAGTGTCGACAGGAAGTGTCTCGCCGTGCGAAATGTGTTTCATATAATTGTATGTATTTTAGATGTGAAGCGACACTTATTGGTCGCGTGGGCGGTCGTATGTCGCGTCGGCGGTCGTCTGTCGCGCCTACCGAAATGGTACCTTAATAAGTCAGTTCTAGAACTTAAACGATCTGCGCATGCTCAGATGTCAAAATAAGAGCGGCGTTAATAGTGGCTGACCTTAAATGAACTTACAATAGAGAGATTGCAAATTTCTATAACTTCAGCCACCAATAATGAGAACAGAATTAAAGGCAAATAAATTCCATGCTAAAATAAAACATATTGCAAACCTGAAGTTTTGACATTAGAGTCATTGTCCTAAATACGTTGTCACTATTATAGCGTAAGTAGAAGTTGGAAATGCTTTTGGTAGATAGAGAGTGGGTAAACGTCAAACCAGTGTCGTTTTATAGAATAAGTAATTTTACATTGTTACCGGCGGAACCGGACTATCTCATGTATTTATGTACTATAAATATGTAATTATTAAGCATGTATTATAATATTTAAATCATAATTTTACAAAATTTCAACAGCTATTCACAATTTATTAAATTGTTTACTCGAAATTGTTATTAACATCTATAAAATAATTTTGTACGCCAATGTATCGCGTCCACTTCGGTTCGATCCGCCGCAAACCTGTCAATTTATGTGTATAAAGTGGGAGAACTGGCAAAAGCCTTTCCAACTTCTACTTGTGCTATAGTAACTGACGTTATAGAAATAAGTCAATTCTAGAAAAACGATTTGCGCATGCTCGGATGTCAAAATAAGAGCGGCGCTAATAGTGGCTGACCTTAAGTGAACTTGCAATATCTCTCTATAAGTATAAGCTGTGGCTCGGTGAACCCAATGCATGATATTGTAAAATGTAGGTACAACAAATAAATATTTTGTATGTAATGTATATTTCCAATTGGGAAAATAAACTGATGATGGTTTAATTCCCAATCAACTTAATTCAATAACCAAACTGAATATAATAATGAATGAATATAATAAAATTTGACAAGGAGGAAATAAATCCATAACATCCGAATGAGCTCTTACATTCAACTTTTTTAATCTAATTAAGATATTTTCAGCCCTTAATAGAGCAAGTTTTAAACGCTAAGTGTACAAAACTATTTTTTAATCATGTTTTGAGATTTTCACTTTTTCTTATTTTTTGAAAAATGATACAACTGACATGTGCTGTTTCTCAAATGACCGATTCATTTATTATCATCTCAAAAGTGTCACTTTTTAAGCCGCATTTACTTTACGGCCGTTTTTTATAAACACAGGTTTATCATTCTTATAGTTACTAATTCTGTAGAAATTTTTTTAAAACAATGGATTTTTATTCGATCAATAAAAATTTAAAACAATTCTTGTATTTAAGCTTCTTTTCAAAAACGAAAAAATAAAAAAAATATATTGACTCTACTTGATGAGACAGTCGCCTAAAAAATGTTGTGTGCACCTCGGCCGTATGATCTTTTTTGGCTAACCAGAAGTTGCTTGGCCTCGGCTACGATTTGGCCAAAAAGAGATCAGCTTTACGGCCTTGGTACACAAATATATACCTATTGTCAATTCGCATTACAATTTAGCCATCTTTTTGTTTTTGTATTAATTACCTTATACAAACAATTTAATACATTCAGTGAAGAATGATATGAATACATCAGAATATTGGTGTGTAAATATTGAAATTTTTATTTTTGGCTAATAATCTGAATGAGATAATATCACGATAATTTTTATTTTATAATTGAATCATTATAATATTATCTACTGTTTCACGCAGCTGAATGTGAATATTACAAAATTTCAAATAAAAACAATGTACATAAAAACTTCGTAAACATCTGTATTTATTACATAATATTATTTCATCGATTAAAGTACGTAGATACTATCTATAATTAAAAATTAGATTAAGTAGGTACAAAAGTAGAATTAATGATATAAATATACCTACTCTGCAATTACAATTAATGTGAATATTTCAAATTGAGGAGATAAATTACAGAACATTAATTATTTGTATGTAGGCATATAATTTAATTCCCAATCAACTTAATAAAATAACTAAACTGAATACAATGTCTAAAGCTAGCATGGCAAAGCCATAAGCCCACAAAGCGACTTATACTCCTGCCGTTTACTGAGAAACATTGGCCATGCTAGTTCGATACTAAAGCTACAATGGCCGCCAGTGCTGTATTTCTGTTTCTATGAGATATATCAGAATCGGGTTTGCAGCATATTTTTTTGCTAATTTTTTGCTCTACAAATATATATATATTAATTTTTTTTGCCCTTGTGGTTCGTAAAAAACAATGGCCATCTAGCTTGATTTGTGTATCTATCAAAATCGTGTTTACGGCAATATTCTTTTGCTAATTTTATGCTCTTGAAATATAATATCGATTTATACTCAGGGTATAGTCTGTTATTAACCGACTACTAACCGCGAGTAGGTAACAAGAATTTTTGATAGCTGTTCTTGAAAAAAACTAATTTATTGGTTATATTTGGAGCACGGTCGAGACTTATGTCACTTTTATGACAGATTGACATTCTACTTAATAAGGCGAGTTCGGATAGTCAGGGGATGGAGCGGGACAAAAGCAGAGTTTTTTAGGGTGCTTTTAAATGACATTTAAGCCTGTTAAACTGTTACTAATCGGACTAAACCGAACGCTAAAAGGGTCGTTTGGAGTAAAAAGTGTTAAAGGAGTAAAAAGAACGTGGCAGACCGAACGCAATGATAGTAACCGTAAAATATAGCGGTTAGTGAATTGACGTTTGACTCACCATTTTCAGGTAACCGCGTCCTTAATTTAACCGATTTATCAGGAATGTCAAGCAAATCGGTTAGTTTTGGACCGACTAACCGATTTTTCAGGAATGTCAAGCAAAGCGGTTAGTTTTGGACCGACTAACCGATATTTCGGTTAATAATGGACCATACCCCCTAGATAAGCTGGCCTATTAAGTACTGTATTTCTTTTCAATGCGACAGTTATTAGTGTCATGTTTTCGTGCAATTTTATTATTACTTTAATTTAGGTCAATAAAGATTTAATGTCATAAATTTGTTTCACTTTAATTATACTTTGTTTTTAAACTAGGAGGAGCGATTTGAATTTAAGTTGGCAATTATGTAGACTTCTGATTGGTCAGTTTCACACATCACTTTTTAGCATTAACATCAGCTAATAATTGATATTGTTGACAGTTCTGACATTTTATATTTTGATATCTCATCATTATTACTTAGTTTTTACAAATAATAGTTCTTTTCAGAACTTCAGTAAGCAATTGTATTGAATTTCTACGATTATGGATCCTTCTTCATTGAGTACTATTAAGGGTAGCAATTCCTGAAAAGCCCTATAAGGAAGGGAAGACTACTTATTATTTTACATGCTGATTATGAAGAAGGTTTTTAGAAAATATTTTATTGGTTTTAAAGCCAAAAAGACGGAAGATTACCAAGATTACTATGAAAAGATGAATTCTCAAGTATTTCAAAAAAAAACTTATCAACTTTATTACTGATTTTTTAAAACTAAAAATTGATAAATTTTTTACCAAAACGATTAAAAAGTAAATAAATATTCAAGTAAATATTATTTATTAGAAAATAATAAAACCATTTATAAAATTGTTAATTAACATTTAAAATACCATCTACTATATTAAATAAAATCTTAATTTAGCATAATGAGCTAACATTACTTTCACAACAAATATAAAAATATACACTTAACATTAATACATAGGCATGTATGAATAGTCACTTTACAATGTTGACATCTACTGTTATGAAAATGTTGGTTCCAGTTTTCAAAACAAATCTTGACTCATAGGCCTGTAAACTTTTAAATGCCTTCATTTGCCCTTTAGCCTATTAACTATGGGTTAACAATGTCCATATTACTTATAGGAGAAATTCCAGTCACTGTGTGATCCAGTTGCCATTCACTGATTACCTTTTACTTTACAAATATATCATTGAAAATGTAAAACGATCATAATTTTATGTTTTATATTAACCTGCATCTTGATATTCTTTTATAAATACTCAATATTAATTTAAAAAAAATCATAACCCTCAAATAGTCGATTTCAAAAGCAACAAAAACATCGACTCCTATGGCATTTATTTGTTCCTTAACTTCTCATTTGCCGTTCGCCGACTAGAGTCGATAATAACAACTATTACATACATTTTGAAAATGACTATATTTCGGAACATGCTCTTAGTAACGAATCTAGTTACTTTTCTCTGTGTAAATGAGTCTTTTCAATTCGCTCCTCTTAGTTTAAAAACAGGGTATAGGTGATATAAGCAAATATATAGATCTGATAATCATGTCAATATCATAATTTTGAAGGTAAGGCCATTAGTATCCTGATACCTAACAGGATAAAAATTATCTGGCAACACAAAAATTTAAAAAATCGGTAAAGTATTTCACCCAGAACTTCCCTCGATATAGAAATTGTAAACAGAGAGAACGGCTAAGTACTTAAATTTTAATAATTTAAAATTAAAACCACCAAACCAAAAACTTTTTCACATTTCTCTCTCCATCGATCTTCCTCTTGATCCCACCCGAAAGCCCACTTCGAGTCCGCTCAGTATTCTTCATCAAGGTCACCGTTGAACAATAATGATTGGCTGCTTTTAAAAGGTCCAGTTACACAAACTAAAAGGACGAGTTTTATTATTTCCATTCAAGGGGGACCTTCTTTGATTAAATGCGATTCCTTACAACGCCATTTTGAATTTTTAAAAACTTATTAAGGATCTGTTATCTTTGGCTTCTAAAATTCTCAGATACCAATTTTCGTCGAAATCGGCCGACTTCTAAAAATCATTAAAAAAACTGTTGTCCCTATATATAACTGATCGGAAGTGTAACTGGTTTTGAGCCATAAAAGAACATAAGGTTTTTTATAAAGCAGTTTTTGAGATATCGTGACAACAAACAGACATATAGACAAACAGACAAACAAACAAACAGACAGACAGACATACAGACAGACAGACAGACAGACAGACAGACAGACAGACAGACAGACAGACAGACAGACAGACAGACAGACAGACAGACAGACAGACAGACAGACAGACAGACAGACAGACAGACAGACAGACAGACAGACAGACAGACAGACAGACAGACAGACAGACAGACAGACAGACAGACAGACAGACAGACAGACAGACAGACAGACAGACAGACAGACAGACAGACAGACAGACAGACAGACAGACAGACAGACAGACAGACAGACAGACAGACAGACAGACAGACAGACAGACAGACAGACAGACAGACAGACAGACAGACAGACAGACAGACAGACAGACAGACAGACAGACAGACAGACAGACAGACAGACAGACAGACAGACAGACAGACAGACAGACAGACAGACAGACAGACAGACAGACAGACAGACAGACAGACAGACAGACAGACAGACAGACAGACAGACAGACAGACAGACAGACAGACAGACAGACAGACAGACAGACAGACAGACAGACAGACAGACAGACAGACAGACAGACAGACATACAGACAGACAGACAGAATGGGGAAACATGTTTTTCGTAATCTAGGGACCCTAAAACGTGAAAATCTGAAATATTATCAAAAGGTGACTTTTTTACGATTACAATACTTTTATGGAGGAGATTAAAAAGAGCATTTTTGTTACTACCTTTTTAGTTTTATATAGTATACTTACAGTTATATATATTTTATATTACTTGAACGCATTATATTACGTGATCCTGAGTAGAATTATGATATTGAACTGATTGAAACACTGATTAGATCCTAATGAGCAGTATATAATTAGCAACAAAATATGGCATAAAAATCATTTTGATATCTCATTTGGTATGGGAGATGGTTTTCTCAATTTGAAGGGGTTAATATTTCACTAAAAATATTCTGTAGGTTGTAAATAGGTACAGCACTTTCCACTGTAGCTACCAAAGCCATTGTTCCTTAAAAACCACAATAGCAAAAAATAAATTGATACATAGGTAGAGCAAAAAATTAGCAAAAAAATATGCTGCAAACCCGATTCTAATACATCTTATAGAAACAGAAATACAGCACTGGCCATTGTAGCTTGAGTATCAAGCTGGCATGGCCATTGTTTCTTACGAACAACAAGAGCAAAAAAATAAATTGATATATATTTGTAGAGCAAAAAATTAGCAAATAAATATGCCGTAAACCCGATTCTGATACATCTTACAGAAAACAAAAATACAGCACTGGCCATTGTAGCTTGAGTATCAAGCTGTATGGCCATTGTTTCTTAAAAACCACAAGAGCAAAAAAATAAATTGATATATATTTGTAGAGCAAAAAATTAGCAAAAAAATATGCCACAAATCCGATTCTGATATATCTCATAGAAACAAAAATACAGCACTGGCCATTGTAGCTTTGGAATCAAGCTAGCATGGCCAATGTTTCTCGGTAACGGCAGGAGCAAAAGAATTAAAATTTGTGTAAAAAATTTGCCAAAAAATACAGTATAAATCGCTCTGCGGGCTTATGACTTTGCCATGCTAGCATTATAGACATCTGAATACAATATCTAGTAATGGTTCACCAAGTCATAACTGATACAATTAAAAAACAAATCACCAATAACAATGACAGTCGCAAATCTGCTTTATCGGTTGTTTATGTTGACTGCGGTTCAAGTGTTTATTATACTGGAGCCTCAGAGTATTAGATGGGGAACTCGGTAAAAGATCAAAGGATTTTGAAGTGAGAATTCTGTGACCTTGAAACTTTAAATAGGCATGGCGTAAGCGTTGCCAATTTTATTAATTTTTAATTATTCTGGCTAAACATTGTTGGCTTGTAAATATGTTTTAATTTCCAGGGTTGGTATAAGCTGTAAAAAGATTAATGCAGTAGCACTTGTACGTTAGAAGAATAATTTTGTCGAAAAGCCATTAATTTTTAACAAGTAGTGGTATGTATTATCAAAAAAATAAGGCTAATGGGATTTTAAAGCAAAAGCACACAGTTTGTATTACTATTTACAAAATTGTATTATCAAATGAAAATATATAATAAACAATATGTAATAGTAGAGGTTAAAAACTTTGGACTATGAGAGATGAGAATGATCGAAAGAAGGTACTAAATATCTATACAGGATGTCCCAAAAACGTAGGCCTATTCGTTAACTATAGATTTCTTGAGTCAGTGTATGAAACCTATTTTTTTTCATTGGGGCCATCATGTTCAATATAGAGAGGTCCTTACAACTAGCGCCCTCTATGAGGTAGGTGATATTATAGGGGGTCCTTTTTATATTTTATGGAATATATCTGTTATTTACGTTTGGAGAAGAAAATTCTTCAAATAATAGTTACTTCTAATATTATTCTTTATAATTTTTGCCTCGTACAAAATTTTCCTAAAATGGTCCATATTCGAGAAATTTGACAAAATGCGCAAAATTATGATTGTTAAGAAAATTGTTGCACTAAAAGTTGTTTGCGATATCGATCTTTATAATTTTTGTTTTACACATGATTTCTCTCAAATGGACCGTAATGGAAAAATTGGAAGAAAAGTGTAAAATTTAATTTTTTTTAGTATTTTCGTTGGCAATGAATACTCGTATATATAAAAAAATATTTCGAGTTAGATGTATGTGGAAAATGTATATATTTAGTTTATCCTCTAAGCTCTAAACATTTTCAGAGGTTCTATAATATAAAATAACCGGAAAAAGACTGTAATAACTAGATAGGAAAGTCATGTGTTGGACACATAAGATTTTTAGTCTTGTTTTTTACTCAAAAACGATGCGTTTTCGTCAAAAATATTACTGGACTTTTTTTTGAAGAGCAAACGATTTTCTATCGATTATGTCCGTATAAATTTTTTGCCAAACTTCATATTATTGCCGTTAGAGCGCCAAAAAAAAAACAAATGTATATATTTAGTGGTTCTTCGCATTTTACATGAAAACCACGCACTTTAACGGGAAAATCCCATCATTTCCGCTGCTACAGCGCCTGCCCAAAAAGTGAAAGTCATTTTTTTCGTATTATTCGTAAACAAAGAAAATGACTATATTCGAAGGACGAAGGAACTGTAAATCGATATATATTAATTCATATTAATTTTATTTTTCAGTAGTAGCTAGTTATACGGTGACAAACAGAATCACGTAAATTTGAAAATTGAGCAATTTTGGGAAATCTTGTATAGTTCAATATATTTTTACACGTTAGCTCAACATCTCTATTACACCCATTTTTTTAAATCTGTATCTATTAAGAAACACCAGTCATGAGAGACTGCGTCACTATTGCAAAACCCTGTATATTTTAGATATATACTAAATACTTACTTGTCGATTTCGGTTTTGTCAACATGTTCTTAATCGATTCCGGATCTTGCGCTAACTGTATCAATTTCTTGAACTTCAAAAAGTTCGATTTGTGCAAAGCACTAAAAACTGTTATTACCAATTTTCTAATGTTTCTGTTAAAAAGGACTCGATTCGCAAGTCTCTTGTCCTTGTTAAGAATAGGACGGCGTTTTTCTCCATTTGGACCGTATTCGCACATTTCTATTGTGTAAAAAGGTATTAAGTCCATTATAGTTTCGTCAATGTAGAACCTATTTGAACATAGATTACCTAGTACATTTCAAACTTTAAATTAAATTCATTCAAAAACTAATGAAGCAAATTTAAAATTATTTAAACCGTTGATTCGAAAATTAAAAATTCTTGCTAATGGGCTATTAGTCGACCCATGGTGCCATTTTCAAAGGGATAACTACACTGCGCAAGGGGTTGAAAATATCCACGGCGTCAGGACAAAAAGGCGTAAGCGCCAAAATTGCAAAAATGAGATTTTTGTACCAATATTAACAAAACCAATGTGTCTATTAACTGGCAAAAGGATTTAACCGACAAAAATTCGGTACGCGAAATATTTGACCTTAAAATTGGTAAGCGACACATTCGTGCCTTGTTGAGCTTGACACGGTCGCCATTAAGCGACAAACTTTCATAGAAGCAGGTGGTCGGTAAGATCGTGTATGAAAGTGTGTGTTTTACCGTTGTTTTACTGAAGGTAAGTAGTAAAATATTTTATTTTTCTGAAGTTTGATATAAACTGTAAACTATGTACTGTTTTCAAGGAAGTAGAAATTAATTTTAAGCACTAAAATCCATCTTACAATGTTTTTGTCGGTTACACCTTTTCTTTGTTATTTTTTTCGTCAGCGTATTCGCCATGCTTCCATTTGAAATACATTGAGCATTTAATACAAGTTTTGAAGTCTTTATTCTAATAAGTTTCGAAAAACAACTGAACAACGGTAAGACTGTTTATGTAGAATTTTCAAATACACATTTAATAATTTATTTAAATCTTTTGATCTCTCAAAATAAATGTTTGAATTTTCGATTTATATGTGTCGCTTACGCCTTTCTTAATTGCTATTTCCGATTGTTTAACGTACTTAATTGGTTTTAGAAAAGTAGGTTATTATTATTAAATTTACTGATTACTAAGCTAAAATGCATCAGTAGGAAATTACTTACCGTTCTGTTTTTGACATACAAGTAAATTATTTGTTATTTGTAAAATAAATTGTCGTATAAAAAATAGTTTAAGCATCTCGAAGAGTAAGGAGTTTATCAATCTCATCCATAATTAGCGTTGATCGGTAAACTGTTCTTACTGTTCTTGATACTTAATATTATACTATTGTTTTTAGATGCCGTCGCGAGGACTGAAGTGCTTGGAAATGGTCCGCAATTCAAAAACAAACAAAAAAAAAAATAATACTGACCGAACAACTATCACCAATGCGAGTGATATTCTTCAAGAAGCTTTGCAAAACGATGTGATCATTTTAGAGCCTGAAAATAAAGTTGAAACCACGGGGGTTGGATTCCATGTAAATAGTTGGTAACAAGTTTGCTTGACCTCGAAGATCCTAATTTAAATACTACTTCTTATATGACCACCAATGAACAAAGCAGTAATTTAAATGATGTGGATCCTGATACATTAATAACGAGTTTACCTGAATATAAGAAGACTGATGACTTATTATTAGCACCAAACTGTGATAGAAAAATAATTGTAGATTACTCCGATTCAAGCAGCAACGAAGTTACTGAAGATAATAGTATACCGTTTCAAGAGGAAACTGAAGATGCAAATTCACAAGCACAAACTCAAGAAAATGAAAATGGAAGTGACATGGAGTTTGAGATGTCTTCCGAGACGGAGTCTGGCTACAATGCTACCGAAACCGATAGTGATAGTTCTTCTAGTTCTAATTCGTCTTGTTAGTCTTTTAAAGAAAATGGCCAAGGAAGAAAGCGAAAAATGAAGGAAAATAGTATTATAAAAAAAAAGAAGGAACTCCGGCAAAAGTTACTTGACCTATAAAAATCAACCAGTTCCCAAAAAATCACTTCTTTCCAATCCATGTTTTAATAAAAAGTGTGTTAACGAGTGCAATAATTTTACTAAGGAAGAAAGAAGCGACATTTTTCGACAATTTTGGAAGCTTAAAACTTCATTAGATAAAAAAAACTTTTTAAATGGCTGTGTTAATATGTTTAATGTCTTTAAATTCTTGGACGGCTAATAGAGTTTTAACAGACTTTTATTCAACATTAAAATAAAGAAAAAATGAAAATGTAAATCAACATTTATAATTTGTGAATCAAGATTTCTGTTCTATTTTAATATTCAATAAACGAAGTATAAATACTTTATTTTTATTAAGCAGCTTTTTTTATATTCGTACTAATAAAATACTTGCAAACCATAGCGATTTAATTATTCAAACTTTCAAACTAGTTTGATCAAAAGGTTTAATATTTCAAGCTTTAAAATGTTATAGTTTGATTTGATTTGATTCAAAGCACTGCTAGGTTTGATTTGAGTTTGATTTGAATTCAAGTCAAATTCAAGTCAAACTCTTAAAATCAAATCAAACTCGTGCATCTCTAAATGTGAGGGTACAGCGGGCAGACTTTCAATATATTTTCTAAAATTTTGAATTTGCTGGGAGCTTAATTTATGTTTGGGTTTGTGTTTACCTTTTAAGTCTTGATTTTCACAAATTTTTCCACGATTGGCAGACCTAACTAGCTTTTGAGTTATGTTTAAAGTATTTTTTAAAAACTGAAAACATACACGTGTTTGTACATTATCTTTCATTAAAAAATACTGATACGTTAGACTACGACGAGACTCGCTAACTACTCTCTTTCTTTTAATAGGTATTACATAACATATTCATTATTTAGTATATTCCTTCGTTTGGTAATTGTTAGAGAAGCCCTTAACACAATCCTCTATATTGATGCCGATGTAGCAGATATGGCTAAGAAATTTCTAGCCATTTTAGATATTGGAAATACAGTCTCGTGCCTCTTTCATCAATTCAATACATTTTCTGAACTATTAGCCCTGCCTTCAGATAAATATTTTGTAATTTAATATTTCCAAGAATTTTCATCGACTAGGTCTGGGATTTTACTACAAGATGTTTGAAAGAAAGCTATTACATCTATATCAAAATTTTCGGAATCTTTACATTGGCTTTGGAAGGCTGATTTTGTTAATAATTCGTTTTGTTGAATAGCCGCCACATCATCGGCTTCAGAATCATATTCATTTTCATCAGGGATAAATTCTGAACCGCCGGATTGAAATGGTTCAGGCTCGGACATTTCCAAATCACTCATTAGTATTTTTTTTTAACGAGATAGGTGGTCAGCATAAGCCTCTGGCTGCGTTTTGTGCCTCCGACGCTTGGCAAAATATAAATCTAAAACAAATAATCTTACGACGACGTATCGTCAGCCGGGATACTGTATCCCTACTATGTCTCATTGTGTAACCTTAAAAAATGTAAAAAGCGTTATGGTCGGTGCCGGTACGTACACTTTTCGTATTTCAAACTATTTCAGTTTGAAAAAGTTTGATTTCAAATCAAGCTCCCGAATTTATTTTCAAATCAAATCAAATTCTTTTATAAAAAAAACTTATTTTTCAAGTCAAATCAAACTTGACTTGTCAAATCAAACTAGTTTGATTTGATGCATCTCTACTCACATTATTGCCGGGGGTCGAGTACTAAATTGTATTTGCCATCAGAAACTAAAAGTTTGGCGAATCTCTACAGAAATTATTGCTTGAAGATCCAAGAAGACAATGGAACTCCTTTAACAATGTCCAGCTTAAAAAAATTGTTTAACCCTTTCAATATTGCGGGGATCTTTTGGCCCCGCAGAACAAACCTTGCTTACTGGTTGGTTTTAAAAGCCCCGAAATAACATGTAAATAACTATTATCAGTAGTTTATAGGTCAGATAGGTAGGCAACATTATTTGCACGTGAACAGGTGGTTTTAGATAACCTAAAAATACGGTATTTGTTGTGTTTACTAGTAGTGAAGCATACGCTTATCGCTTATTTTAGTAAAAAATAGTGAAATTTATTATCCTGCACTGATCCAAAACTTACTAATAAGTATACATAAAGTCAATTGTTAATATTTTTACCGATATTGGTAAGTAATTTTCAACGGGGCTTTTTCGTCCCATCAGTGTTTTTTGCTGGGTACAAAAGATCCCGTCAGTATAGTAAGTCTTTTCTTACAGTCATGAGTCGCCGTTTTCTTTCCGATGCAGAAATTCAAAAAGAGGCCTTTGGAAGTGATGAAGAAAGTGATCCGTTCCAGGGATTTCATGAATCTGATTATAAACCTTCAGACAGCGGAGAAAGCAGTGATGAAGAACAAAACCGTTCATCTACTTTGAAAAAAAAAGGATAGACATCAAGATGCCCAATACTCGGAATTGCTGTCAGAATCTGAAGAAGAACCTGAGAAATCCGAGGAAGAACCTGAAGCTACTCAACCAGATGATGAATATGTGCCTAGCATTTTCAACTGGCGAACAATCACCGATAATTTTCGTTCAAGATTCAAACCACCAGAAGAAGAATATGGCATTGTTCTTTTGGATGTTGCGAGAGACTCTACAGAGCTTAATACCTTTCTGAAGATATTCCCTAGAAGCATGTTTATGAAAATTGCTGATTGCACCAATAAAAGGATAGACCTATTGGAACAAGGCCAATATTCAAACTAAAATACCCAGCACACTGATATGTATGAAATTATGATCGTCCTTGGCTGTTCATTAGTAATGTCTTATAATAGAGTACCATCTTTCGCACATTATTGGTCGAATAATGACTCGCTTGGCAACCGTGTTATAAGAGAGGCGATTGGACGAGATAGGTGCATATTTCTACTGTCAAAACTGTATTTCGCTTATCCTGAAAAACCTGCGGATTGTTCCAAAACATATTATATTGACGATGTTGTAGAGTTTCTAAAAAAGACTTTCCTCAAAGCAAGAACTGAGAGTTCCCACCAATCAATAGACGAAACGATGGTCAAATTCAAAGGCCGTTCACCTTTGAAACAATATATGCCGTTAAAACCTACGAAAAGAGGAATTAAAATATGGCAAAGATGCGACTCTATGACGGGGTACATATATGATTTACTGCGGAAAAAAAGTCGTTGCAACAGAAGGTACTCTTGGAGAACGTGTTGTCAGAAAGCTCTGTAGTACAATTCGGAAGCCTGGCATATGTTTGTGTTTTGATCGTTTCTTCACAAGTCTCGAACTAATGAATACACTTGACTTGACAGTTGATAAAAAGGGAAGCAGACTTTTTTGTCCTAAATAATGAAGGAACAATGGCAGTGAAGTGGAAAGATACTAAAGATGTTTTGATAATGTCAAATTGCCACTCGATCACCATGGGAGTAACTAGAAGGAGACAAAAGAGTGGAGGAAAAAATGAAGTTTATTGTCCTGATGCAATAATTTTTTAGAATAAATATATGGGGGGTGTTGATCTAGCTGATCAAAAGATATTAACATACGATTTAGATAGAAAATCTGCAAAGTGGTGGAAGAAGGTATTCTTCAAATTACTCATGGCTGCAGTTATAAATTCATGGATAATTTTTTGTGAAGCTACGAATAAAAAAATTCCTCTAGTACAATACCTTGTTCCTCTAGCTGAACAATTAATTTCCTTAGGAAGGAGTAATGCGACATTCAAACATCGTGCTGGTGGACGATCTGGAAGAGCCACAAACAGACGAAAGATGATGGTAAATGTTGGAGATCATATTCCAACTCAGATGCCAAAAAGACGAAGATATCGCAGTTGTTCGGCACAAAAAAAAAGAAAGCCTTACGATGACCATGTGCATTGGTTGTAATTTGCCTTTATGCAAAAAATGTTTTATACCGTTCCATTCATAATTTATTTGTTTTTATAAAGTTTTAATAAATGTTTTGATTTTTTGTGCTATTAATTTTAAGTACTGATGGGGCTTTTTTTCCCCAACGAAAAATACTGAAGGGTCAAAAAGGCCCCATGTCCTTAAAAAGGACATAGGGCAATTTTTTGCTCAATTTCTTATAAAGTGACACTCTGTTAGCTACCGTTAACTTAAATGTTTCATAAAATATTTTTATTCTTGAAAAAACATATTCCGTATTGAAAGGGTTAAATGAGATTATAATATTGGTATACACGTACCGAGAAAGGATAAGTGTGTACATTGTGTTCGCTTTGAAAGTATCCATGAATCTGAGAGGACGGAAAAAGACAAGGACGAATACCTCAAACATTAACAAAATAAAGACGCTGCTAAACAAGTTTTTTTATCCGAAGAAACCAAGTCTTTTGAAAATAAATTCCTTGTAGTTTCTTTCGATTTGCAAAAAGTCCTAGCTACACCACACAGACCTAGTATGATGTTCGGATTTACTAGAAAATACGCAGTGTACAATTTTAACATTAATGAGAGCAAGTCAAAAACGGATTTTGTTATTTGTGGGGCGAAAAAGATGGAACACGGGGTGTTAACAAAATATGTACCAATTTATATTCATACCTCACTAAGTTAGATAATGAAGGAACATTTAGTTCTATGTCTCTTTTCTGTGACAATTGTCCAGGCCAAAACAAAAACAAATTTGTTTTGGCAATGCTTTGTTATTTTTTGAAATATTCGAAGTCAATTAGGCATTCCAACGACCTGTCAAACAATATGTGCCAGTGGGAAATTCTTGTATATCTAAGGGGGTAGCGACATAGTCTTGCAACTTGGACGCTATTTTTATTCGAAGTAGTAGTCGCCAAGCCTGCCAATTTATGAAAAAATGTATAGGTAGGTTTTTTAAATATTATTTTTATTGTGTTTGACATAAAATATTTAAATGTAATCCATTATGCATGATTTTACGTAAAGTAGATAGAATACACCACCCTTAGATATACCAAACCTTCCCACTGGCAATTCATTTGTTTGGAATGCCTAATAGACACGTTAGCAATTACATACTTAGTAGCTGGACATACCTATAAGCCTGTTGACAGCGTACATGCAGTTATAGAAAAGTACTCTTCCAAAATGAACATTCAGGCACCGTCGGAACGGACTACTGTCCTTAGAAATGCAAGAGTTCACCCAAAACCCTATGACATAGTCCCTATAAGCTATGGAGACATTTTGGACTGGAAGTCCCTGGCAGTTCCTAAAAAGGTTAAACCATCTCAAGGTTTGGAAATTAAAATAACTGACATTACCAGAGCTAAATTTGATAAAAGTTCCGTAAACAAATTTACTATTTACTAATTATGACCTAGAGTCGGAGGGCCATGAAGTAGCTTTTCCTGAAAAAAGGATTGAACTTATTCCTCGTGCCTATAGCTTTTTAGATCTCTGTAAAAGCCTTAAAATAAAAAATCAGTACCACGCTGAATACTTAGCTTTGCAATCGAGTAATGCTGAACCGGGCGCCTTACCAGAAACTGACATGGAGGATAATTTGGAATAGGTCTTTAAAAACTATTTTATTTTTATATTATTTTTGAAAGTTATTTTTGTTTTAGATGGTTTCTTTTTCTTAGTTTATACAACAGTTTTGTTTAAACAAAATATAATACAATATCCAGATTTTGTAAGGTAGTCTATTTTAAAACAAGTTTTTTCTTTGGCTGGGTTTTACTTTACCAGGCTGTAAGCACCTAGATACATGTTTTGTTTTAATCCAAGTTAAAACACTAATAGTTTATCTCATTTTTGCTGTGTAAAAAAGGATTTTTGTTTAAAACAATGTTTTTTACGTTTTTATATTTTTTCGATTTTAGAGAATTTTATTAAAAGAAGTTTTTTATGTTTTTCACTCTTTATATTTTGTAAAAATGTATGTTTCCTCACTTAAGCATATTTTTGATTATAATTTGGAAATGTGGAAATGAAAGAACAACCCCGAAGGTGAAAACAAACTCGAGAGAAATTGAAAAAAGCTGAAGGAAAGGAAAAAAATGTGTGACTTTGCCAGGAGTTGAATCTGAAACATCGTCTTTACGCGACGATTTTATACCAATTAAGCCAACGAAGCACATGGCCAACGACAGCCGAATTGGTACATTTTTTGAAGATACGCAGAGGCATCCACTTTTTCCTTTTCAAGGTTTCTTGAGTTTGTTTTCACCTTTGGGATTGTTGAGAATGGTTTCCATAATTTCGTAGGGGGAATTGGGTCTTTCATTTTTTTGCACATTTCCAAATTATATTCCTTTTCGGATCTCAACCGATTTTTCTCTCCCGTTTTTTATAATTATATTTATGATTGTTTTTACTTTTGATATTAAACAATAAAAAATGTTACAAAATACGTATGAGATTTTTTTATTTGTTCTTTATTGTTTTGTAAGTAATGAAACAAAATAAAAATCTAACCGACATTTTTACACTACTGTTGTGAATTTAAAAGGCGCAAAGGATGCCTAAACGAAAAGAACAAACATAACTGTTTAAAAACGAAAGACTTAAACGCCATCGGAAAGGCGTAAACGCCAAATGATATTTGAAAAAAGGCGTAAACGCCAAATTTTGAAATATTACGAAAATTACATAGCTTTAACTATTTTGGAGTGCACTGTTTATAGTAGGTTACCATTAGGATCACTTAGTAACAAGAAATAAATGCAAAATGTGCAAAATTAACGCAGTAGTATGTTTTTTTAGTCTCCTAAAAAGTTTCAATGTCGCTTACAGCTTTTTGTCGTGACGCCGTCGATATGATCAATTTTTTGACAATAAAAATGTGCTTCATCAGAAATAAAAATCGCCCTGACCAAGCATTTTCTCAAATATTTTACTGAACAGATATTAGTAGAAACCACAGAGCTGGGCTGCAAGAAAGAATGGAGCCAAGAATCCATCGCGCTTGCAACCGAAAGACGTGCTATTCAGTGGTACACGGACGGTTCCAAAACCATAGAAGGAACTGGAATAGGAGTGTATGGGCCGAGAACCAAGCACTCCGAAAGCTTGGGAAAATACCCAAGCATCTTCCAGGCGGAAATTCACGCCATCGAGAAGTGTATCCAGTTTAACATCGAGAGAAACTATCATAGACAAGAGATTATCATCATGTCCGATAGTCAAGCAGCCATCAAAGCGCTGAGTTCTTACGTAATCAGCTCAAAAATGGTATGGAGATGCCTAGAACAATTGAATGAGCCAGGCGAGAAAAATAGAGTTACTCTCACTTGGGTCCCGGGACATAACGGGGTACAGGGTAACGAGATTGCAGATAGTCTTGCAAGGAAAGGGGCTCACACACCCTTTGTAGGACCTGAGCCGTTCTGCGGTATCAGCAGTAACATAATATTAGAAGAGATTAAAAAAGAATTGGGTAGTAGAAGAACCGATAATTGGAAAAATCTCTTGGGGCTGAGACAGGCCAAGATACTTCTGGGTGAATATAACCAAAAAAGATCGGAAGCCTGCATCTGCCTGAGCAAGAACAGGCTACGTATTGTAACAAGGATCCTTACCGGGCACTGCCGACTAAAAGGACACCTAAGTAAACTGAGAGTAGTAGAGGATAGTGAGTGCAGATTCTGTGAGGAGGAGGACGAAACCTCCATTCACATCCTAACTGAATGTGTAGCACTCCAGAATCCAAGGGCACTATATCTAGGAGGATATCAAATAGAAGAGGGAGACTTACCTAACTTGAAGCCACTTCAAATCCTACACTTCCTTGAGAAAATAGGATTGGAAGGGTCGCTATAGGCATTGAGACATTTCCTTAGTGCAGTGGCGACAGAAGGGGGCACAATAGATCTTTTAGGTCGCAGTGTATTAACACCCCATTATCAACATAACATAACATAGTAGAAGGGGTAACACTTTATGTTCGCATTGTATATCTATAGTACGTCCAGATATGACATGAGCATGAACAAGCAAGAAAGAGCACAAAATAAATGTTGCGAATAAAATTGCTTATCATTTACAATCGCCAATGCCTTTTTCAGATTGTTCGCGCTCGTTTTTATTCGAACACGTTCGATCTAGTTCGTTCGGTCAAATTTGTACGCTAACAGTTCGGCAAATATTTTAATATATTTACAACTTTAGAGGAGAATTTATAATGTAAAATTCATAAAATAAGTTTGAACTTATTCAAACTTTTTTTATTAATTTTTTTTAGAGTCACTTTACAGTTCGCAATTTTTCTTTCTTGCAATTCCCACGTACTAACGATCTTTTGATCAATTCTTGCAATTCTTTTTGTAATTTGTCATTTTTGAAGAGTGGAAATCAGCTAATAAAAAATCAAAAATACCCATACGAATTATCAAGACCATCCCCGAAACCCAAAGTAGAAAACTAATACTTAGAGATTTGAAAAAAAGCCTGTCGCAGCAAGGAATCGAACTCGCCTTGTATGCTAGACCATCACGACATTGACTGTCGACATTCCTAGTCAGAAATTTGATGTGCTAGTTTGGGGTCTACGGCGGTCAAGCTCGTCTTGATAATTCGTAGGGGGATTTTAGAAATTTGTTTTCGAATTTTAAAATTATTTTTAGATATTTTTCTGACTTTTCTAATTTCGATTTGCGATTTTAATGACCTCACAATTTTCACACTCAGGTTTACGTCTCTTAACGTACACTGAAAACTTAACTGACGCAGACGAAGATATGGGCTTAGTATGCATAAATGCATTTCTCATATAAACCGATGCTGTATAGAGAGAGGCATTTGAAGATTTGAGAACGAGCTTGACCGAAAAACGACGTACCTCACTTTGCGACAAATTTTCAAGAGAGTAAAATGTAAATATTCACTTCGAAACCGTAACAACACGAATATTTCTTCGTCTATTTTAATTATTTCAATTATTTTATACAACATAAGGAGTTTAGTTTTATTGCTAATCCCATTTTTATGTAGGAGTCAATAGTTTTTTATTTAGGCACAGTTACGTCCACCAAAAAACATACATGCAACGCATGATACTATTACTCGAGAAGATAAACCCACGCGCATGCGATCAGCCCATCTCTCTCGCAAGCTTGACGTCACTGGGAGACTACCCGACTCAGCAACAGCCAGTTTTATACGGCGCAAAGCAGTTTTGCGTGTATTTTAAATTCTGTTTATTAAATAGGGATATGAAAAAACCAAAGTGAGGAAGAGAGAAATGACAAAAATTGTAAAATAAATTAAAAGTGTAAATTTGTGAATATTTGTCCTATAAATAATAAATTGTTTATCATTTAAAAAAATTTACCGCCTTCCAAAATCCCAAAAAATACTGCTGCAAATTGAATCAATACTTCCAAATTTCTGTTGCTGTTTAACTTTTAACTAATTATTACTTGTTTATCCAAACATTTTCAATTTTTACCCTTCCTTTTTACATTCATCCGTAATTTTTATAAAAATATTAAATTGATTGTAAAATGAAAAGTCTATACTTTAGAAGCTCTAAAATAAGATTTAACTTTAATTTTTTTTCAAATATTTTAAGTTGTTACCCTCTCCCCTTTTTACCCCTACCTGTAATTTTTTTTATCAAATCACTAAAAGAATTTTAAAATTAGAATAGTACGAGACAACTCGATTTTTTAAATATTTTAAATTTTTACCCCTCTCCTTTTCACTCTTTTTCTAATTATCTGTTAAAATATATATATAAACGGATAATAAAATCAAAATGTCCATAGCCAAAAACCTATATAACGACATATTACTCGATTTTTTACGAAAAATTGCAATTTTTTTATCATTTTCCCAGACATTTCAGCCCATTCCCCTTTACCAATTTTACTAAAAAATATTCCAATTCGACCCCTAATGGAATAACACCTATCTATAGCGCAATTCCTTTAAAAGTTATGGTGAATACCGACAGACAGAAATTTTTTTTTGCTCATAATCTCATAATACTTTTTTTACGCGTTTTGGGACAATTTAAGATGATTAGACAAGCCAAAAAATACTTAATTTAATAATATATCAATATTATAAAAATAATATATCGATATTTTAATAAATAAACATAAAATATAGATTAAAACCGCTCTAGCGTAATGCTTTTCCAAGCCCACGAGCTGGATTTTTGTCATCGGGTGACGTCATGCGCAAACGTGGTCGAAATTGAATCGTCAAGTGGGCTTATCTTCTCGAGTAATAGTATCATGCATGCAACGTACATAACAAAACATATTTTAATACGACTAAACGTATTTTAATATGACTAAAGTATTTTACTAAGAAAAAATAATTGTATGCTTTTAGGGAATGTTTAGAAATGTTGTCATAGAATAAATTGGTAAGTAAATGAAGTTACTTCTTAGTTATTGTTGAGAAAATTGTATTGCAGAAACAAAAATAATATCAGACTTACGTCTTTATTACACTTCAACATCTACGGAAATATATCTCGAAGACGGAAGTCGTTTATACTGTCGAATAGGTCTTTTACCGTAAATTACCACAGTGTAACAATCGAAGAAAGACATCTGTTGCGTTACGCCCTTGCTCGTTGGGATGTCGATTTATGTTTTCCCTTAATTTTGTTAGTGCTATGGGGAATCTCTGTCTTTAACTAAGTTGGTGTACTTATTTAATGACTTAAATTGGCGACTATTTTGAAATGAATTGTGAAATGTAATACAGACACCAATTTCTCTTGCGCTCAATAGGAATTGCGAACTGTAAAGTTGCCCTTTAGGTACTATTTGGGAACGCGAGAGCGATGCAGGAGACAGAGGTAAGGGACCGTATAAGGCGACCGAAAACGGTCTCTTTACGTCTGAATCACATGTAAAATATATGAAGCACATTTGGGACCGAGCGGCCGAAGCAAGAGACCGCGACAGCACTTTTAACCAGGCAGCGTTTGCTGCCATGCTGCCTGTCGCTTGCATCAGTCTCACGTTCCCAAAGTGTACCTTTAGAGCTCTCTCCAGCAGTAACAACTACTAACGGTCTCCGAGATTTTTCAATCAATCTGGCCGTAGGATCGTTTTCTTTCAGCACTGTCGATAACTTATGGCGTGACGGTGTTAGAGTCTCTGATTTATGTACAGATATCAAATGGAGTATTAGGAGCTTTTCTATATCAACTGTATCTTTAGTAAAAACCATACGATGCAAGGAATTGTAATCGCAGGATATGTTTGATCTGGAGGCTGATCGATCATCTGCACCTCTAAAAAAGGGTTAATGGTTAATGCATATATTATTTCAATGAAAACAAAAAAATTAAACTGCATTATTATAATATGCAATATATAAATTATGTCTCAATTTCTAGTCAGAGATGGAGTTAAAGCATTATACATGTACAGCTGACGAAACCGAAATGTGAACGCTAAAATGTAATGGTGTGATTTTAGACTTTGCGTCATAGTCGTTTGTCGCATTCAAAGGACCACGCACTTTTCTTATGCAAATGAATTTTTTATGTATTAAATTACTTGATGTCCCCATCAAAAGTGTCCATGGGTCCTATGACTAGATTTTGTGAAGTACAAAGGTTGAAGTTATAAATCCTTAATTCTTTAAAATTGACATCTAAAATCAGCCTTAAATATTTTTGGAAGTTATTCGCTCATTCTGTGTAGTCACTATGCATACTTAATTACTATAATCAAAATATTGTCATAGTCATTGGTATTTCCACTGAACAAAAATATCAGAAAAACCGAAAAAAATAAAAAAAAATAAAAAAAACAAAAAAAAAACAAAAAAAAAACAAAAAAACCAAAAAAAAAAAAACAAGATAGCAAACAAAAAAGAAACAAAAAAATACACTACCCTCAAAGTATCTCAATATCTGATATTGTATAGTTCTCGATGTACTCCTTCGACATTATTATTGGTAAAATTTGATCCTATAACTAGTTTTCCAAATATAACTTAATCTATATCTAATATATAAATTTTAAACAAAAATACAGGGTGAATCATTAAGGGTGGCTACCGGCCGTATCTCAAAATACCTTAAAGTAGAACTTTTTTTGAAAGAAACGCAAAAATAAGTCGTTTTTATTTCAAAGGTACCTTTTTATAATATCCTCATCTGTCATTGTCATTCCTGTCATTCCTTTCCCATACGTAACCAATACAATTTAAATAGGAAAAGTACCAAGTATGACACATCGTCGAAAAGTTAATTTTATGTGGAATTTAGTAATATGACTGTTCATGGCGTTCCTTTTAAATTTAGCGCCCTCTAGCGGGATAAAAAATTATTACCTATGGTAAAGTGTGACACATCATTTTAAAGTT
This sequence comes from Psylliodes chrysocephalus, assembly GCA_927349885.1. Classification (NCBI taxonomy): domain Eukaryota; kingdom Metazoa; phylum Arthropoda; class Insecta; order Coleoptera; family Chrysomelidae; genus Psylliodes; species Psylliodes chrysocephalus. The sequence goes on along the minus strand of OV651813.1, from coordinate 85,520,174 downwards.
AATTTATTAGTGATTTAATACACCAAATCAAAAATGAACTTAAAAGGAAAAAAGAATGCATTATTACTAAATTTATTTTGTTGTCTATGGAGATATCTGGGTTAATGTTATGTGGTGCATTGGATTACTAATAAAATTAGCTTTCAAATGAAGTGTCACACTTTACCATAGGTAATACTTTTGTATCCCGCTAGAGTGCGCTAAAATTAAAAGAAACGCAATGAAGTCATATTGCTGAATTCTCCATAAAATTACCTTTCCGACGATGTGTCATATTTGGTACTTTCCCTATTTAAATTGTAATGATTAGATTGACGTAGGAAAGGGGAATGACATATGACAGTTGATGATATTATAGAAAGGTGTCCCCCTTGATATAAAAACCGACCTGTTTTTGTGTTTCTTTCAAAAAAAATTCTACTTCAAGATATTCTGATGCGGCCGGTCGCCACCCTTAATGAATCACCCTGTATATAGTGACTTTAGTAGATATAACAATGTAGCTTATCTATGTTATATACAATCCTCACAAAATCTTTTTTTATTTTTTACTATTATTGCATGTTTTATTTTGTTTTTTGTAATAAATCTCAGACATAATATACCAGTAGATACTTTTGTTGAGTTAAGTGGAAGAACATTTTATCTTACTGAGCTATTCAGTAAAAATATATATCAGAGGAAAATATTTGCCAAGTGCCATTGGTTTGTTTCTGTGTAAACGGCTTTAACAAGTAGATTCCTCTGCTGTGTTGACTTTGTTACTTCATCGTTAATTAGAAAAACAACGGGGAATGGTCGAGTGAGAAATTCTACGAGATATGAGAATCATTTTTGGAGATACAAAAGTTTATTCCTGACTAATTATATTTCTTTCGTGACAAACATGAATACTTTCAGAATTATCAAAATTTCAAAATTAAGTAAGTCTAATTTCTAAATATGTATTTACTCACTTAATGTGTAAGTTTTCAAAGCTTAAAAGGTCGTCCTGGGAACCAAAATCTTTCGAAGATAGATCTATAAGACACCTCTTTCTGTAGTCATTTTTCTTATTTTTAAGAATAATAATTTCCTTATATTTTTGCTTTTCTAAGTGATCCAATTGCTTTTTGAGTTGCACGGATTCTGCCCTGTTTCGAGTTACAGCTAGAGAAGCCCAACGATCAAAAATCATTTTTCAAATTAAATTAATAAAAAAAAAACTAACAGCTGCTGGCAATCTGTTATAATTTGATGAAAAGAATGTCAAATTTGGAATTAAGGCATTCCAACAATCTGTCAAACAATAGCTGCCAGTGGGAAGGGCTCGTATATCTAAGGGGGTTGCGACATAGCCTTCCATCTTGGACACTAGTTTTATTCGTAAAAGTCATCGAGATAGAATAAAGTGTAGTATTTTTTGATTTCTTTGAAGTCAATAATTTTATATTTGAAAACTGATGGAATGAAAATGATTTTATATCATTTAAATGAAACTATTTAACAAAAATTATACATTCATGTCATTCAAGAAAATATGTTTTTTGGACTAGTGACGACGTACGTTTTCTTACATTCGATGGGCTTGTGTGGAAAAATCGGACAAAATCTTGATTTTCCCTTAGAAGATTACGCCCTTATTTCAACCCTTTAGCCACTTGCAATATTAAAGCCTTTGGTTTTCCGAAGACTAGTTCTATTAATTAATCATATAGTGAAAACGGCTTGCGTGGAAAAATGGGCAACAAATAATATTTCGTTTTTGTTAGGGAAAATCGAATTTTCCATGTGTTATCCCCAGCAGCCACTCGTAAATTTCTTTTCATTCTACTTAAAATCGATGTACTTCTCAACCCTCTTCGAGGCTTGTATGCGAAAATGGGGCACCTAAACCTGTCACTATCTGACGGACTAAATCCCAATCCTGAGCAAAGGCATAAAGTTTAAAAGTTTGAAGGCTGCTAAAAAGCAGACAATGATGATGCGACTTCTAGGTGAATGGCCTTTGTAACCAAACAGATAAATATGCATATATAAGCCTTTTGACTTCTAACTCCTCGCTTGAGAAACATAGTGATAGGGTAGGCAGCAGTGAAGTCAGCACCAGTTGTAAAAAAGCCTTGATTTGGTTAACTCTTTCCGATGGTAAATCTGACATGATAGGATATGATGGTTTAGGATTGGCTCTAAAACAACGATTACATAACCAAACACGTTTACACACGGGAGTTCTAGCGTAAAACGGAAAAAAATGGGCTCCAGTATGGCAATACAATTTATGATAATGATCAATTAGGGCTGTAACAAAGTTATTTAGGTAATAAAATGGGATGCTGGTGATCATAGTCTAGTAAAGAACTAGATAGTTCGAGGTAGTATTTTCAGAAATTTCAGAACATAGCAGTAGCATTTAATATTTTACTAAAAGAGGAAAAATATTATATTATAAAATAAGGGGATTTTCGACTTTTGGAAAAGATACGATGGCGTCTAATTCGCAAGATTCATGGTTATGGGAAATTGCTGTTAACAGTTATTCGTTGATCAATTGTATTGGCCAATTCGAGATATTATAAGACAGCCAACTAGAACCATTAATCCAATCATGGTTTTTCATAAAAGCTACGGGATCAAGTCCTCGGGAAGCGCAATCAGCTATATTTTGTTTACCTGGGATAAAACACCAATTTTCAGAAGAAATTAAACTCTGGATTAAGGTTATTCGGTTAGAAATGAAAGTTTTCCACCTTTTACGCTGATAATGAATCCAATGTAGAGATATTTGTGAATCTGAAAGTGCAAATATATTATCAACGTTTATACGGTGTGAGAGGCTCCTCTTAATATGAAATAATGATTTAGCTAGTAAAACGGCAGAACATAATTCTAATCGCGGTAAAGTAACAGCTAATTTAGGAGCTACGCGTGCTTGAGAATATAAAAATGTAACATTGACAAACTTGGGCCCTTTGGATATGGCATAAACAACGGCTGCGTAGCCAGCTTTGCTGGCATCACAAAATTCAACTAATGTTAAACTACAATCCTGGAAAAAAGAAATATGTCTTAGAATTTCAAACTTACCAAATTCCAGCAGTTCGGACAGAATTTTGTGACATTGTTGACCTATTTTTGTTGGAATAACATCATCCCAGTTATAATTTAAATCCCAAAGAGATTTTATCAACAGTTTAATAAGAAGAATAAAAGGCGAAATGAACCCTAAGGGAGCAAAAGTTCTAGCGACAAAGGAGAGCAAATGCCTCTTGGTTACAGACCGAATCAACGGGAGTTATTTTAAAAATAAACTTATCTATTGAAGGGTTCAATTGTAAACCTGAAATCTTTAAAATTCAGATTCAAAATCTTTAACTTGGGTTAGTCTAAAACTTTCTGGAATAGAACATAACAAATGAGATGAATTTGACATCCATTTTACGATTTGAAAACCACCAGAGGAAAACAAAGCAACAATTTGTCTTTGTAGCAGATTGAAAATCCGGAAAACTAGTTATTAAATCATTACATATCGGTTTTAATGGACACGACAGCATCATGATAGTTAGCAACTTCATCGTCTATTAATTTTTTAATAACTCTTAGGCTCAAATACGGGGACGATTTAACGCCAAATGATGTGTGTTGAGGAGAGATACGGGGCATAACATAGCCCTCAGAAAGTCTAGATACCGCTTGGCGTATGCTGTCAATACTAAAAAATTACCCCATTCAAGCTTGTCGCCATGTTAGGTAAATTTATGTTTTGGCTACACTGATTTTTAGTTTGTGTGTTCTGTAATACGTGAACACCGATAATCTGCACTTTGTTATTAGTTATAAGTGAGTGAGACGCACAATTTCTAATTTCAAATTAAGAACAAAACTTTGACAAACCTATTTGATTTTCCTAGATCTGTTCAGACAGGACCGGTTTTATAAATTTTCTCGTCCTTGAAATGTTATTTTTACATGGTTATATATATTATTGGATAAGTGTTTTGTGTACATATTGCTATGAGAATTATAGAGAAATTCAGTGAGATTTATGTAATATAATTCAAATTACAAGTAAATTATCTGTTCCTGTTTGGCAATATGGAGAAAATACCTACTTCAATGTCAAATGTACTATTTAAAAGAATGTGATTGTTAACCGGTCATTTATTTATATTATGAAAATAAAAACTCGAATTTTTTAACTAGGGAAAGATATACTTACTTAACAAGGTATTTTTAGAAAAACTAATAGATTACTCCTATTCCTACAGTTTATTTGAAAATTAATAATAGCAAAATTATATAAAAATAGGGACCTTTGCCATAAAAACTGTGCTACCAACCATTTTCAAATAAACTATAATGATAATTTGATTTAATAGAGCGAGTATAAGATCTCACCTGTTAGAGAAATTGGGGCATAGGGAAGAGATTATGAAGCAGGTAAGCAAAGTCGTTGCAAAAGATAAATATATAGAAGTTATTTTAAAAATTTGATAAAAAACTAGTGGAACAATAAATGGAGTTGTCGCTATCGGAGATCCAATCAGCAGAAAGTAAAAAAATAACTTTGGGAATGTTGGAAAAGGGCACAGCAATAGGCCCGAAACAATTCCTTGGTTTTTTAATAAATATAATCTTGTGAGATGCAAAAAATACTGCTCGAGTGGAGAAGCAGTATTGTTCTAATGTAGAAAACCCAGGGACATACAGCAGTGCACTAACCATAGGCGAATAGTCACTAAATTATACAAGAGTCCCATCTCGATTTTATTTTTAAATATTTTTGAGAATACCTATTATTATCTGTTACATTGAGTTTAATAAAACCACAGATTTCGAATGTATTGAAAGTTATTTAAAAAGTACCTCTATAAATATATAGAAAATGTGTATATGACTAACTGGTTTTATTAATCTTTTTTTGGGGTAGGTAAATATATTTTGAAAAATTTACAATCTTCTTTTGAATAAAAGACAAAATATTTCTGTTTTTATTAACTGAACAATATTTTATACAAACATAATATATACCTATTTAAAAGAAAATATTACATTTTACAAGTATCGCATATTTATATGAAATAACTTACTCAATAAGAAAGAATTAAATGAAACAAATTAATAAACAATGGATATGAAAAATTGCTTTAACAATCCTTAGATAAACTTATTCTTACATATTGCTTTAATCAATTTATTAACTATAAAAGTATATTTCCTAACATTTATTACATGTAATAAAATAAAGCATAAAACATACAAACTATAATATGTACCTACTTAGAACGGAACTAATATTATTGTATCAAGGTAGTAATAGTGGACATTTTCCGAATAAAAAAAAGTAAAAAAGAAGTAACGGTCGACATGTTTTTCTGACTATTGGTCTTCATCAGTACGGTGCAGCCAAGTTCAAAAGATCATGGAACGTGTGTTGGAAAAATTGTACAATAGGTCACTAACAAGGAGCCAATAACACATTTGCCGTTTCAGCTAGTATCCCCAAATTTTCTGGGCTTATACTAAAGTCACAAAATGATTCAATGGTCTTCCTATGGCTATCAGTTATTCTTTCCTAAATTTTTTTGGTATGCTACAACAAAACACAAATTATTTGATTTTGATAATATACAAATATTTTTGAAAACTTACACATGAAATGTTATTCCTTCCTTGTATCTTCTACCGTTGGATGCATTGTTACATTCACGTACAAAACAACAAGAGATTTTGAAAATCCTGTAAAAATTTAACACCAAACCACAAATGTTTTTTATTAAAATAAAACACTAAACGACTAAACTAAAAAATAATGTTTTAAATAAAACCTTTACTAGAAGAACAAAATAAACAACACAACAGATAATAAAATCGATAATATACGTCGAACGCCGATCTTACGCTTATTACTAAACTTGTGCCGATTCTGTCTTGTCAGAAGTGCCAACTTAAAATTTATTGACATTTATTTATCATGGCGCCCATCATATGGGGGGTCAAAATGTTTTTACGATGCGGTATCTAGACCTTCTGAGGGCTATGGGGCATAAAGATGTCACGTCGTTTGTAGACAGACAGCACATACTTTGATTACTATACAGTGCAAGAGAGAGGTCCGACACGGCCAACCACATACTTTGATTACTATACGGTGTAAGAGAGAGGTCCGACACGCCCAACATAGGGCGCGGCCATTTTGATTCCTATGACACAGTTTATAGCTAAAGAATCAGATCGCTCACTCTGCGTCGGCACTTTTGATTTCAATGTTCCAGTTTATGCACTGCGCAACTCGGATATTACAATATATGACAATCGCCTATAATAAAACAGCAGTCTTATGCGAATCCTGAATTTGTATCCCTGGAGTCGATGTTATTTTGGAACTTTCAACTGGTCCGAGTGAGCTAACTGATTCTTTAGCAATAAACTGTGACTTCAAAAATAATATTCACTGACACTGACAGCAGCAAGCAAAATATCAGGCGCGTTTTAATCATCCGCTTCGGCTTCCGGAATTGTCGGTTTAGTCGTTTTAACCTGTCAGATTAAAACAAGAAAACCGACAATTCCGAAGCAGAAGCGGATGATTAAAACGCACCTATTAAAAATATTGCGCCAAGATGTAGGCAACACGTAATAAGGGTTCAAAATGGCGGAGTTTTCTATCTCCTTTTAAAAGGCACTCAGAAAGCTGCGCAGTGCGACCATTCTCCGTATAGTAAAAGAAAATCAAAGTATGTGTAAAAGGCACTCAGAAAGCTGCACAGAGCGACCGTTCTCCGTATAGCAAGAGAAAATCAATGTGACAGACAGTAGATGTAGACAGTTTGAAAAAATAAATGTCAATTAGTATGTATATCGTAGAATCCTGAGTTTGAATTTTAAATTTTGAGTTCATGAATGGTTTATATTGTAAGGTAAACTAAGCGAAATAATTATATTTTGTAATATTACCATAATTAGCCGGAGCACGTATTGAAATTGTAACACATGCCACATAAATAAATTTAACAACCCCAATGTGGCGATCTTTAATTTACCAAAGTAAGATCTAGTCATGTAACACAAACGGTAGCCACTTTTGTCACAAATTATTCATTGTTTTCGAGCAAGAAAATAGCGCTAAAACGTTGGAGAGATTGATATAGGGAGAAAACTATCTGAATTCAACATTGCAACATTGCAGTCAACATTTTTAAAAATTAAGACGGTATTAGCCACTCATTTGGAACATAAGAACAAAAATGTTAAAGTTACGAATAACAATCAAAGTTTAAAATATGTGTCATGAATAGATTTACAATAATCAATCATAGACCGTAAGTGTAGTATTATTTTTAATAAATAATTTACCGTAATTAACATTGTTTAAATTTATTTACTAGAACATGACAGTGCATATTTACAACCTTTTTTATCAGGATTTTAAATGTCCCGCTGCGTTATTTGTTTGAGATCGATGAAAGCGCTACATAGTGGCTAAGATGTTAACTGCGTTCGAGCTGGTCGTTGTTAAGCATGTGCTTCTTATGAGCATTTCGTATTGTTACGGTCAGGTGGTGCCAAACGGTTTTAATATTAAAGTTAGCTTACCTTAAATTAAATAATACAAAAAACACTTAGTAATGATTCCTATATTCATATAATCATATAAGCATATACCTCCAAAAATCAATTGTACTTTAAACTAAGTCCTGTCCATACGGTTCAGCATCTAAAAATAAAATATAGATTATTAACAAACGAATTAATACTAAAACAAAGTAAATTAATATATAATTAAATTCGGTTAAAAAGTAAACAATAAACATAACCTTTATAGAATATCAAAAGGTGCTCCAATGACATTAATTATTGTCACCAAATACTTCTTCTTTGATTTATTTTGAACAAGTGTTGACAATATTAATATCTGTAAAAGTCCCTAAATACAGGAAGTTTCCTGAAGACTTGACAGTTGCCTTGAACTTTGAACCCTTTCTTTTCTTTTGATGGCTTTGTTAAGAGCACATGGTCGTAGAAGATCATTTTCGTAAGTTTTACGGATTTTTATAAGCTCATATATAAAGAAAATTAGACAAGACTATACTTTATTTTTAACGAGTGTTAAAATTTCATTTAATTTTGGATTTTTGGTCTGTCTAAAAAGATCTCTACATATTGGCCACATATCATCAAGGTTAAGTCGAGTCTTCTGGAGACTAAAACCTGAAACTAAAATAAAATATGCATAAAAAAAATACTTACCCTATTTTCATTTTAGGCCATTAATCTTTAGATTATCAAATTTTAAGAATTTTCATGCTGTTCTCATTTTGTTGTGTTGGGGACATCCACATCGGGTTCAAGTATTGCTTCTTAGATTCAGGGCAATATAGTTTGCATGACGTAGAATATTATAGTAGTTTAGTAGATTGACGGCTTTCACAGGACACTGCTTACAGCACACTGCTTATAGGACACTGCTTATAGGACATTGGCATGCTTACACCGGATGCACAAAGTAAGACCTTTCCGTTATTTGTAAGCGAGACTTAGAAAACGAATAAGAATCACCCAACTCTTCAGGGTCGGATTTAAAGGGTAGTGCTACAGAATATCGACCAGATGGACTTCGGCTAACATTATCAAGGAATATTTTCTCGCTAATGAGATCGTCATAATTTGGCAATGGTTGAGAAAAATCATCTAATTGAAACATTTTTTCTACTAATGAATCTAAAGTGGAAGCTACATCTATAAAGGTATGAAAATTATATTCAGTGGGTGGATTTTGTAACGGCTGGACATAACCTGTAACAACATAACCATGGGTAGTTTTAATGGCAGGTGGGGATCCGTCTTTTCCAGAAATTTTATTATTTCCTATCAAATAGGCGAAAATAGCCGCACCTAAAATCCCATCTATAGAACCGGAGATCAACTAATGGCAAATTTTTCAAATAATCGAAATTGTTAAGGTCAATGGGAAATTCTGGCAACGGATTTGTAATCTTGTCAACAAGTAACACTTCTATTGGCATTTTTAAATTGGGATCGATTTGGGAAAATAACATGAGATTGGTTTTACCTTTTAGGGTATTTATATTTCGCCCTATACCAAGCATCTGAATTAAATTTATGAAAATGTAATCCTAATTTTTGACAACAATAGTAAATTGGGCATAGACCCACTATCAAGTAAAAATATAACTTTATCTATTTTATTCCATTTGTTTTTAACATTGGCAGCTATGGTACTTAAAACTACAAATTAAGATTTATTGCAAAGAGTATTAAAATGGGCTGTATTGCACATATTTTGAGAACTTTTAGGTGGAATGGATTGTATAATATTTTCTTGAGCATTCAAATTTACTCTATTGCTAGCTTCACCTTTGTGCAGCTAAGTTTGGTGCCTTTGATGACATAATGTGCAATTAAACTTTATGTTTATTCGAGAAACAATTAATGCATAATTTTTTATCCTTTACAAATTTAAACTTCTGATCGAATGGTCAACTTTTAAAAAACAAAACAATCTTCAATGTTGTTGGTGTGTGCAAACTATACAAAAGAATTTGGCAAAGTTATTGGCCATAAAAGTTTTTTGGTTTTTATGGAAAGAACTAGGTATAGAATGTGATAAATTAGGACCTGCGGCAATTTTGGGTTTATCATTTCTAGTTACATTTCTACTTCTTTGGCGAACAAATTCAACAAGGTCGTCATATTTCAGCACATCATTTTAAGGGATAACTAAAAAAAATCATTAATTATATCTTTGGGCAATTTTGAAAGAGCAATGTAGGTAAGTATGTAATCGCTTAAATCATTTAATTTCAAACGTTTTAAGGAAGTTACTGCAGTATCAAAGTTAAACTAATTTGGACGAAATTAATGTATTTTATCGGCTTAATATATTAAGAAAATGGGTTACCAGGTATGTGTTGTCTCGATTAACACGACAAAAATCTATTATTTGGATTTAGATTAATATATTAGGATTTTATTTGATTAGCAACGACAATTAAAATGTAGGTGGATAATTTACGGTCTATCAAATTTGGCTACCTAATCTTCCTGTATAATTATTAAAAATTTTAACTCGACAACTAATTTGGCAATGAAATCAAAAGAAAATAAAATAAATTGATATATTTTCAAAACTTTAGACTATCTGGATCGAAGGTACCAAAAAAATGTTGTATAAAAAGGTACACAACCTACACGTATTTTTTTTTTCTTAAAATGAAGTTGATATGTTGGTTAAAATTAGTAATTATTTGCCACATTTTTCCATCAACCAAATTTTCAATTTCGTTATATTTGTTTTTCGCTTCATCTGATTTGTATTAAGTAAATTGTTTAAACTTTCCAGTATTATATTGCACAAACTAACTCATTTTCAAAACACAATGGGCAAATAAATGTGATTTCTTAGCATGGAAAACCTCTTGCTGGTTGTGAATATTTTGTATATGTATATTCTTTGACGAAACAGGGGAAAATTCCAAATTGCAGAAAGGACACATTTTGTTATCAAAAACTTGAGTTTCCATACATAAATAATATTTTTCGCTAAACAAATCAAAAATCGTTACAAAAACGGAACTTTAAAAATAACCTGCTTTCACAGCGATCAAATACAAAAGTCTGGTAAAGTGGTAAACAACAGCATTCTAGGGTTAGTTATTGATTTTTTCTTTTTTCCTCTAGTCAAATTCAAATTCGTTCCTCCCGCGCTACTGCTATTTATCGAGTAACTTCGCAAAGTTCTAAGCGATTCCGAATCGAATCGATATTTTTAAGCTGTATCGATTATTATCAAGTAAAAAATATCGATATATCGACATTTTTTATAAAAGCGTGTTTGGTGACCTAAAAGTGATACCAAAACATTTAATGCACAAATAATGAATACACATGTAGACAATAAGTATTTATTTTACTTAATGAAACAATTTTAATCAAACCAAAGAAGTCCACCTCATTTGAGATACCGCCTTACGTCGCCATTACAAACACACGTCGTCACACGACAGTTGACACTAAAGTCACTAGTCACCACAGATGCACATACTATTGGTATGTCCCAACAGCAGTCAGAACCGTTTCGAATGCACATGAGCAATAAAATTTAAGTGTTCTATTTTCCATACTACTCACGCGCAGATAAATTCCGAATGGTTCTGTATTTCTGTTGGAACAAACCTTATACTAAACTTAATTAAAAAATATATCGAATTCGATACTCGAAAATAAATATCGATTATTGAAGAATAAAAAATATCGACGATATATATATATCGATTATTTTATGAAAAAATATCGATATTTTGATATATCGATTATTTTTACCCAAGCCTACTTCACTGGCTTTCGCACCTTGACACTGGAACAGTGTTGCCAGTCTAGTACAATTGTACTAGATCTAGTACATTCTCTGAGAATCTGGTACTCTAGTACACTCGACACAATATCTAGTACTTTTTTCAGCGTATGTTTCCATTTGAAGTGTAAAATATATTGGTCAAAAATTGCAAGAGAAATTAAAATAGTTGTAAAAAATTACTTCAGAGATAAAATAGCAGACATTTCTCGAGAGATAAAACATTGTTTAAAAATTGTACGAGAGATCAAATATTGTTCAAAAATGGCTTGAGAGGTAAAAAAGGGTGTTAAAAATTGATCAAAGTATAAAATAGTATTAGAAATTGCTTGAGAGGTAAAATATTGTTCAAAAATTGCTCTAGGGATAAAAATACTGTTAGAAATTTAATGAGAGATAAAAATATTTAATAATTTTTCCAGAAATTAAATAGTATTATAAATTGTTAAAATCGTGTTCAAAAATTGCTCAAGGTAAAATAGTATTACAAAATGTTAAACCCTTGTTCAAAAATTGCTCGAGGGATAAAATTATATTGAAAAATTTGTTGAGAAATAAAATATTGTTCAAAATTGACTCAAGAGATACCTACTATTAGAAATTTCTCGAAAGATAAAACATTGTTTAAAAATTCCTCGAACGATAAAATACTATTAAAAAATGCTCGAGAGATAAAATATTGTACAAAAATTGCTCGAGATATAAAACATTGTCAAAAATTTATCGAGAGTTAAAATATTTTTACAAATTTGTCGAGAGTTAAAATATTGTGCAGTTTGCTAAAGAGATAAAAAAGTTGTTAAAATTTGCTCGAGAGATAGAATAATGTTAGAAATTTATCGAAAGATAAAATATTGTTTAAATATAGCTTAAGAGATAAAAAAGGTTTAAAAATTGTTCGAGAGATAAAATAGTATCATAAGTTATTAAAATCTTATTCAAAAATTACTCGAGAAAAAAAAATACTGTTAAACATTTCTCGAGAGATAAAATCGTGTTAGAAATTATTAAAATTTTGCTCAAAAATTGCACGAGAGATCAAATATTGTTCAAAAATAGCTTGAAAGGTAAAAAAGCTGTTAAAAATTGCTCGAGTGATTAAGTAGTGTTAAAAAGTGTACAAAACATTTTGTACAAAACTTTCTCGAGGGATAAAAAAGTTGTTACAAATTGCTCGAGAGATAAAATACTGTTAGAAATTTGTTTAAAAAACTGTTCGAGAGATTAAATATTATCAAAAGTTGTTAAATCTTTTTCAAAAATTGCTCGAGAGATAAAATAGTGTTAAAAATTGTTAAAATTTTGCTCAAAAATTGCACGAGAGATCATAATATGGTTCAAAAATAGCTTGAAAGGTAAAAAAAGGCTGTTAAAAATTGCTCGAGTGATTAAATAGTGTTAAAAAAATATTGTACAAACATTGCTCGAGAGATAGAATACTGTTAGAAATTTATCGAGAGATAAAATATTGTTTCAAAATAGCTCAAAAGTTAAAAAAAAAATTAGAAACTGTTCGAGAGATAAAAGAGTATCAAAAGGTATTAAAATCTTATTAAAAAACTGCTCGAGATATAAAATAGTGTCAGAAATTTGTCGAGAGATAAAATATTGTTTAAAATTGTTGTGTTCGTGTTCTCTATAAACCTTTTTTGGTCTTTAATGACCATACTTCATAATTAGAAAAATCTCGTAATTTTATAGAATCTAGTACATTTTTATGAAATCTGGTACATTTTTTAGATAAATCTGGTACATTACAAAAATATATTCTGGCAACACTGGTCTGGAACCTCTAGAATGAATGTATGTATTTCGTTTTTAAAAGTGCCCTCGTAGCTACCGTGTTGGATAGTTGCCTAATAAAAAGTACAAATTATTTAACCAACCAAACAGAAAACTAAATTTTAGAAACTTAATTGACTTTAGTGCCTACCTCCTGCCTCATCATCTTATAAATATACGAGCCGTCTCTGAAAAATACAATTGTTTTTTTTTTTTGGGATGCACGTGGTAGGTACGTATTATTATTTGTGTGGAAAAGTAAAAACCAACAGCTAGTATCTTTTTAATTTACTATACAGTTTAAAGTACAATATCATAGGAAAGTTTCAGAATTATAATATAAAAAAAGTTGTTTAATCAATACATTTTATCGCCTCAAAATAATTAAAAATATGATTTGTACAATGTGTGTAACACACGTGACTTTCTTGTAATGTTATCAAATATATTGGGTACGGCACATAATTATGTATAGGACGAAAATGAGAGAATAACCAAAAACAAATCTTCTATAATCATAAAAAACAAATATAAATTATGGTATAAAAATTATTTCTATATAAAGTACCCCCAGATGGTTTAACTATGCTCAAAATCTAATTAGCTAATCGCAGAATGGATTAAAGCTTAATTTTAAAAGATGATTTCCTATTTTTCCGTTTTTGTACTATGAAGTCTTCATAATACAGACCAACGTCGAAATAGTACTAGACTAATCCATTCATTCATAACTAAGCCCTTATTGATTGCAATCATTCTGAATGTGTTTTATACAGAGATATCAGAGATATAGCCATATTCATTGATAAAATATAATATTCACGATGCCAAGATTAAGTCGACAATCATAACATTCAATTTATAGGTCCACGGTGAAAAGACGAAAGGTGAGAAGTAAGAGAGGGGATAAAGAGAAAGATTTTACGCAGATACAACTTTATTTAACAATGAATAAATGTGTAAGCCAGGATGTAAGCGATATGCGCTTATAATAAACAACGTAACGGTGTAAGCCCCGTTGCCTCTTCCAACTTACGATTAGTAGGTTTTGGAATTTATTGAAAATTATTACATTTAATTTAGTGAAATTACATCTTATTTAATTAAATTTGATATAACTAATGATTAAAACTGTTTGGGTTGAGTTGCAATGAAATAGGTCGAATTATTTTAGCTTTTTTAATATATGTAAATAATTTTGTAATCAAAACGAGAATAATGAAATAGCCATATGACAACAGCGGATATTATACCCGCTGGTGTCCCTTAGAATATGTCTTATTCAGACACGATATTTGTTAGTACTTAAATCTCCTGTTATCTCTGGTTTTATATTACTCAGAGGCTGCTGTTTTAAATTATAATGGTGGGGATGGTTTGTAGGAGTTTGTTTTTCAGAGGAGCGTGCATGTGTTTTACGAATGAATGAGTATTTACGTCTACGGTGCTTGCTTTACACTGCTATCACACTTCAAAATTAATTACGTATTTTCCAGGAAAACACATTTAGCTATGATAGTTGCAATCATAAAAATACATTAAACTGATAAAACTGGCATTCAGAACGCAAGACAGAAAATGGTCCCGCAAACGCCCGGTACAATCGCAGAAAATCGGGGTGGTTTGATCTACAACTATTCGAAGACTGGTTTAAATCTATTGTGCTCCCTTATTTTAAAAAACTTGAAAGGCCATAATATTCGCATCTAACGGAACCTCTATATCAGGCCTGCACAACATACGGCCCGCCATTGTCGTTTTCTTGGCCTTTTGTCCGTTGACCAGTTTGGCCCGCCTACGTCAGACTATACATTTTCAGTAACAAAATTGCATTTAGGTATTAATTGCCTTTTTTTAGAAGCTCGATAGAAGGACCTGGTTCATTATAAGCTGATGACTTTTTTTGGTCCTCGTATTCTTACGGTTTTTAAACTGGCCCTTTGAAAATCTCAGTTTTGCAGGCCTGCTCTAGATGTTGGCTATTTCAGACGAGTCGAGAGAGACATTTTTTCTCGAAATTCGAGACGAGACGAGAGAGTGTCTTCTCTCGACGAGAATTTCTCGCTTCTCTCGAGCTCTCTCTAGCTCTCTCGAACATTTTACTTTTTGCTTATTTGAAATTTTCAATTGTTTATCGCAACTTAAAATTTAAACCTATCAGATATTCAGAAAGTTAAAAAGTTAACTATAACACACGTATTCAATATACATATTAAACGGTAACAAATAATATGTGTGTAATTGGTATTTTGAAGTAGTAATTTATGAAGAAAATATGTCATTTATTTAAAATTCAGTTTTTTATCAAACTTTAAACGAAAACGGTTATATTCATCTTCACCGATTACGAAAAATATTGTTTACATAGTTCTTGGAATAATTTTTATGACAAGAAGATAAAAATTGTATAAAATTATTTCCAAGCAGCTTCTGATAATAAAAAAACGGATCTTTAAAAATATATATAAATTTTTTTTTTTCGATGATTAATTAAAGTTTTTATTTTCCAACTTCGTAAATTGCTAATAAAAAACTGAAAAATTGTTTTTTTTCCAACGGGGATCTATTTTAACTACATAAAATCATAAGTGTTACATATGGTTGAACTCGTATTGAATAGGAGATTCCAATAATGACTGAATATACAGGGTGATGAATTTGAAAAACCAAAGTGACTAATAATTTAAGAGAAACGGCAAATCTGGCAACATTGCAAATATCAAATCTGAAATCACCGTATCTCAAAATAGATGTACCCCAAATTTTGTACAATTCGGACTAGCAATTTACGAGATAATTGGCCGTTTCCAGACTTTTGGGCCACTCTGTATACAATATACAGTGAAGTATTACAAGTGCATTCAAATGAGAAAAAATGTATTTTACATTTGACAAAAAATATTCTTGATAAAAAGTTCTGAATCACAAAACCATAATCAAGCCTCAAATTTATAAAACGGTACATGGTATAAAGGAAAATTTAAAAATAATAATAATAATAAAGCACTTTTAAATTTCAATATAAACCAAAATATTAATTGAAAATTTTGATAGAAATAAAAAAAAAGATGAAAAATTTATTTAAACGAAAAACCTATAAGCAAATATTTTCTCATAAAATTTAACCACAAATTAACCATTCATGATTCAAATAAATTGCACTTATTTTTAAATGATTTTAATTTACCCTATTCAGTAAATATTCCAATCAATGACAAGTGTGTACTTATTAGAAATTTGTGAATTTTTATTAAATTTGAGACTTGATTATAATTTTGGAGGTGTTGCAGCACTTAATAAGATTTTATTTTGTGAAATGTAAGATAAAACTTTTTACATTTGTATAAAACTTTTTGGGTTTTTGGGACAAACTTTTGTGTCAGGTTTTATTTTGTACAACTTCAAGAAATTTTTTATATCCCGAATTGTATTCCAGACAACAGGCAAACAAGTCATTATTAAGTTTTAAAAGTAAATAAAAAAGTTTTACCAATAGTATGTCGTACCGTATATGTTTTAAATTAAGTAGAGTTGATAGGTATCTTGATAGATTTAGCTGGCAGGCGCTGATATAAAGTATCAGTACAAATTCTTTCTTTGTATGGAAAACTATTCAACAGACAGCAATCGTAATAATTTTCGTTCAGTCAGATTTTTCTGCGGATACTCTTGGAGATAAGTTGGAAATACAGCAATTTTTTATCTTTTTTTCGAAAACGTGTTATATATTTTTAAAAGCATTCTTCAAATAACTTTTTCGTTTGAAATCACACGATGGCATCACAAAAATTCTAACTTCTAACTTTTCAAATTTTTTGATTTTTGTATTATGTTTGAATAAAGGTTTTTATTCGAAGTAAATGGTCTCAAAAAATTTTGTCACCCTGTATAGTGGAAGCATACATTTTTAAAAAATTTGATGTCAAGTCATCTCTAGGACAGTTTTACTTGCCATTTACACTGATTTTTCATTTTCAACTCACCCAACAGGTAGGGTAACTTAATCTCATATTTTTTATTTCATGATATATTTATTAGTACGACAGATATTGATTGAATTTTGAAAGTGTGTCAAGTCACCCACTATTACGGTAATGGTGATTTTTGCACGAGCTTTAGGGAATTCCAGAATTTAATATTAGAATCAAAAAGGTAAAGGGCCCAAATATTATTTTTACATGGGCATGATTAAGGGGTAAAAGATCCCAAATATTTTTACACAGGACAAATACTTTTACTTGGACAGACGTACGGGGTAAAGTGGCCAAATACTTTTTAGATGGGTATGCTCAAGGGGTAAAGGGTTCAAATATTTTTACATGAACAGTAACGAGACCAAATATTTTGATATGAGCCGGATTAAGGGAAAAGGGCCCAAATATTTTACATGAACCGGCTTAAATAGTAAAGGCCAACTATTTTTACATGAACAGGTTTAAGGAGTAAAGGGGCCAATTATTTTTTACATTGACGACTTAAGGGGACAAAGAGCCTAAATATTTGTATATAAATTGTTGCAAACCCTAATTAAAAGGCGACATGAAATGGTTCTTAAAAACGAGGAGTAGCAATGTGGTTAAGCCTAAATAATGCCAATGCTTCACAAACCTGAAAATTCAACGTCCTAATACTTCTAATCGGCTTTCGGTCTTTCGTTCAAAATCAAATAGTTGCTCGATTCGTTTATGCTACGAGTTTGCCCGCGGGTGCCTCAAATTTTAGTTTTAGATTAATTTCATTTTTTTCATTCTTCTAATATTAGGTTTGTCAAGGTTATATAAGATATTATATTATAAAAAAAAATAGAATTTTTATAAGTAAATAAACGCCCCTTCCTGAAGCCAATTACACATTGAAGAAAAAATGTTTTTATACCTTCACCAATTTTTATAATATATGTTACGTTTTTATTCTCAGATTTTTTGGTATACAAGGTGACTCAATACTCGGAACCTTGATTTTCATGTTTTATTTAAATGGAACACCCTATATTTTATATTACCAGTAAAATCCTCTAGCATAAACTTTCCATTTTTATTAAGTTAACTGTTAATAATATTTATCTAGTCGCCAATGCATTTAATTTACAAACCTGTGAATTTTTCTAACCTAGAAATGGTGGATATGATTTACACATTAGGTGATATCATAGGGCAGTCCCTTAACCCTTTGATTTTAGACGAAAATAGCTGTTTCTCGTCTAACCCCTTTATGATTGACAACCAGTGATATTTTAAACAGGTAGGTTATTTTTATAAACACACAAAAATAACATGTTCACAAATAACGGGTCTGTTAAAATAACAATAGTTCCCTCATAACCACGCACAAGTCAGCACCTTTTAATGTAACAAATAACACATAAAATAAGGCATTTCGTAACTAGCTGTATAAATAGCTATTCCCGTGCTTGCATAATACAAAAAAAAATGTCACGCTCGCAAGGGAAAAAACTTTTTTCTGGACTCGTAATGAAATATACGATTTACTTAATTTATTTAGCAAAATATACCTTTAAAAAAAATAATACTTTTGATTGCCTTGAAAAGCAAAATAACATAATATGTGTATTAGTATTTATCACAAACATATACTAAATATACTAAACCTGTATTTGATGTCTTATTAAAATAATGATTATGAATTAAAACCGCATTATAATTCGCAATTTCAAATAAAAAAAATGACATACTGTTTATTTCCATCCAAGTGGGGGAAATAAAACTATTAAATATATTACATCAAAGACTTTGAACTTTTAACAATAAAATTGGCACGTAGATATTACAAAACTAGTAATACTTGAAGCGATCAGTAAGTAACTACATAACTTCACGAGATGAAGATTTTTGTGATATTTTTTGCAATTTTTGCATTGGTCAAAAGTAACGTTTTAGAAAGATGTAAGTGCATTTAATCTAATATTTTTAATATTATAAATAATCGTCTGAGGATTTGATGAATTTCCAATATTTTATTGCATAACATATACTTTGTTATTTTTCTACATCAAAATTATTATATACAGGGTGAACCTGATTTATTTTGCTTATACAGATATCTCATAATAGGTATATACAATGTCGGTTAAATAGTGAAATATTTTCGTACTTTAATTGGTAATTCAATGATCTATAAAAATTCTAGATTTTCTGGTTACTTTTGGAGATATTCAACCAAATCCGAAGAACTTTATTTTTGTTTTTTAAGTCTGCGTTATTAAAAAGATATAAGAAGACTATTAGAGTTTTTGTATTTAAATAAAGTTCTCTAGATCCAGTATATCAAAATTTTCATTACGACGTTTTGTATGACCACCTGCAAACTATTTTTTTTTTTTTTTAATAAGGACTACTTTGTTAATAGCTTTTGTATAACTAATATAACGATATGATACACTTGTCCATTTTACTATATTTCGTCAAGAAAAATATCATGCTTTGTAGTTTCTTAGAGGCCGTTTTTATACTTTAGTAAAACAATGTGAATCATTTAAAAGCTAATTAATTAAGTAATCATTTTGAGAGAAAATGATAAAAATTTCTTTCACGTTCACGTCTACGTACATACGTAAGCTTACGGACTCTGGCGTATGTACGCAACGCAAACAAAATAACCTTTTTTTAATTGGGAGAGAAGAAATCCTGATATTGTCATTATCTGTCATGGCACGTAAATGTCACGATGCTTTTAACCTCCGAGCAATCGGAGCTTTTAACAACTTCAACTCAGATTTTGGACTTCAACGTAAACATATTTCTGCGTTGACGTTCACGTTTACGTTAACGTACTGGAAATACTTCAACTCTCTATTAAAATTATCTGTTATAACATTAACGAATAAACAATCTCCTAAGCGATGCAAGAGTATACACTGCACAACTCGTAAACAGTGTGTACATTACAGTAAGTTAAATTAAATGTATAATTATTGTTGTTTGTAAGTCAGGATCTATGACTGTAAAATTTTATTTTATAGAAACTTGTAATAAAATAAACTACACTCCGTGATACGTGTTGTGATTAGTTTACAATAAATATTATATTTAAAGGAAAAATACGCCAACGGTCGAACGAGCTATTTTTTTAAGACCATTTTAGACCCTCTGAAACACATTTCAAAATACTTTTTTTGTGCTGCAAACGCTTCAAAATATATTTTTCTTACCTTAAAACTTTAAAATGTGTCCTCGATTTTCGATGTTGAAAAAATTTGTACTAGATCATTTTGATTAATTTTTTGTTATAGAAACTACTAAATAATAATATTAGACCATCCATAAAGCAATAAACCATTCCAAATTTTTTCGTAAACAGTTTATTTTCT
Source organism: Psylliodes chrysocephalus (assembly GCA_927349885.1). Taxonomy (NCBI): domain Eukaryota; kingdom Metazoa; phylum Arthropoda; class Insecta; order Coleoptera; family Chrysomelidae; genus Psylliodes; species Psylliodes chrysocephalus. Next base: position 85,499,709 of record OV651813.1, on the reverse strand, counting down.
TAATTTACGACCAGGTTAAAGTTCGTCAAAATGATCTAATTTTCATGAACCCAATGACAATTGACATTGGCAGTGTGACATGTGTCTAAAAGAAATGCAATGTTGCCATAACAATTCTAACATAGCAATGGTCATTTTTACCTATGACTGTGTTGTACCAGGCCAACCAATTGACTTCAGTATCAGAAAAATTATATAAAACTAACGATTTAAAAAATACCCAAATCAAGATCTTCTTCCTCTCCCTCATCGGCAGAGTACTCTTCGACGTCAATATTGATATTTTCTAAATTGCAATGATTATACAATTTTCTCGCCAGTTTTAAAAACTCTTCAATCTAACCTAACCAACCCTCACTAGCGTCTGGCCAGTGAACCTCGATCGTGTCTTTATCGTGGGCATCTAATAATAAGGAAATATACAATAAGAAGACGAAGCAACGATTTCTTGTAGGATGGCAGCTTCGCCGCCACCAGAACATTTTAACCCATACCTGGCTACGCCGACCGGCATAGACTCAGACGGCCTGAACACAGCTCAAATTGAAAAAAAAAGTATTTTTTACAAATATTAGATAAGTACCGACATGCCGTAATTAACGCATAATCATCATGAAATGAAATAAAAAGACGGGTGTCTATGATTACTACAAATGTTTTCTCTTCGGGATCCAAATTCACCTGCTGACCAGACACTACGTAATTTTTCGACTACAGTGTACGGCCTGGAGCCATTTACAAACAGCCAACTTTCATTAATCGAACTATTTCCTGTCGTATAACGTTTTCGTACTCGATTTTATTTCTTACTTGATTTGGCAACACCGCATTAATAGAAACTAGAAACGTCAATTGTCATTGAAAATAATTTACTGTCTATTTATTTTTCTAACAAACTAAAATTGAAAAATAAGAAAATTTTATCGTTTATGAAAAAATTTGGTATGGTTTATTGCTTTATGAATTGTCTAATATTGATATTTAGCCGTTTCCACAACAAGAAATGGGTGAAAATCGTTTATTTTACATTTGTTTTATGATGGAGACCCGACAACAAATTTTAAGGATTTTAAGGTAAAAAATTTTTTTTTAGTGTCGGCGCACCCAAAATTGTTATGTATAGAGTGTTTCAAAGTGTCTAGAAATTTTCTATAACATTTCAATAGTTACATCCGCCGTTCGAGTATCGGCGTATAATAGCTATTTGGACACGAATACATTATTTTACTTACATTAGAAGCTTTAAAAAGATATTGAATTGATTTCTCCTTGTGTTTTTTTTTAGTTTTACATGTGATTTGTATATTGTTTTACAATGTAAAACGAAGTAAATCTTGCTTTAATGTTTTTGTCACTCATGTTACTTGTATTCAGGCAGTGGCGATTTGCCCGTAAGGACACTTGGGCACGTGCCCTAGTATAATAAACAAAAAAAAATAACTTACATATTTTATATTTTCCTCAATGCCTATTATTATTTTATCTAATATTCAGCGCAAACCGCGTTGGCACGACACTGGACGACCGGGCGTTGAGCAACGTTCCGAGAATTCCGAAATTAAGTGGGCACAGGGCACAGTAAATGTGTAACTCTGTTGTTTTCTCTCTCATTATGATGCGAAAAACAAGGACAACGACAATATCGCTTAGCAAGAGATGAACACATTCGATGGATTATACGTCACAAGCGGGGCGCTGTCCTTATCGTGACGTGCTGTACCCATGGCACAGATTACCTAGACCAGATACGAATGTACGCAGCGGCATCGTTACCGGCTCCCTCACAAAGGCGATGCCGGTTTCGACTTAAGGTGCGCGTTTGTTGGACCATGATAAGAATTTATTTATTGTGATTACGAAAAAACTTTAGTTGGACCATTGGAATAGTTAAGAAATAAAATTACAAAGAAAAATAACTTTTTTTTTATAAAGCAGTCAAAAATATGATGAAAAAAAATCAATATTTATAAATGGGACAAAATTTTAATTTTTCTTATGGTTTTGTCTGACTTTTTCGAGGATTTAAAATGTCTGTTTGCATATTCTGAGTCTTATGAATAATTTAATGGTGTACATTTTCGCAAATTGTTGGCAAGGATGACCAAATTCTATTTTGCTCATCTCAAAAAGGTATGCGTTGGAAATTCCAGGCTTAGTTGACAAACTATCAAATAGAGATATAAATATTTTTTCTAATTTGAAAATATAAAAGAGAATTTTTTCGCTGGAAGATTTTAAATTGCCAAACTCCTTTTCTTCAGAGTCGTATGCTTTAAAATGCTCCTACACGATGGAATTTTACATCGAAGTCTGTCAATACTATTTATGTTCATAAAGAGGATTTGATTAAACGTCTCGAAGAAATTATGAACACAGAATTCGATAAAAAAACTATTAATCAGAATAAAGGGTTGATAAATTTTGAAAGACAGATTTTAGTTTCTGGTTATTTTTCTTCAGCAAAATAATGCCAAATTGCGATATACTTTTTGATCAACTGCAGAGTAGACAGCTCGATGCTCTCAAGGTTAAGATAAACATATCAAATTTTGCAGCAGCTATTCAAAATATTAGAAATAATATAGACACGCTAATTCATAAGGAATGGCAATCACAACAAGACCCACAAGAACTAAACTTAAACGACAACACCCAATCAGGTTCAAGTACAAGCAAGAAGAGACGGTTTGTTGAAAAGGAGGACCCCATTCCTAATTTAAGGATATGTAAGGAAATTTCTGATACAATAGTAGTGCAGGTAAATGAACGTTTTAGTTTTACTACCCACCTAACAATTGCAAGTTTTTTTGATAGTCAAAAATTTAAAGACTACCGAGGTTGTTTTCCAAATGTGGACGTTGAAACTGTGTGTAGTTTATTTCCAAACATAAACAGCTTAATATTCAAAAACGAACTGTCCATACTTTACACCCGAGATGATTTTGTGCAAGACAATGGGGCCGTACCGTTATTACAAATGGTTTTCGAGAACAATTTGACAATTACATTTTCGGAATATGTGGAGCTGCTAACTATCCTGTGTACAATTCCCATGACCACAGTGGAGAGTGAAAATGTTTTTCGACACTAAAATGTATTAAAACATTTTTAAGGAACACTATGTGCCAAGATAAATTGTGCGCGTTAGCCATGTTATCCATCGAAAAAAAACTTATTCGGTCCATTTTAAATTTTAATAATCTGGTCATCGATCACTTCGCTAGCCAAAAATCCAGAAGAATGGACTTCAACTATAAAAAATAGTATACAACTGCAGCGGTACCTAGTAGTTAGTCTTCAATTTTGTAATATTTAATTTGTTTTGAAATATATTTAATTTTCATTGAGCGGAAAACTTGTTTTCCTAAGGGAAAAACAAATCCCGGGATTCCTTTACAGTGTGCGCTCCACTGCCACTAGTACCGACGAGCCGCCACTGTATTCAGGTACTTTTTTCACATTATTTTAATTCTTTTCGCCAATTTTTTAAAAAATCACTTCATTTTACATTGACTTATATAGAAAATGAACGTTAGTGACGTTTGACCTGCCAACTACAGTCAATTTAGCGAACTTCATAAAAAGAAGAACACAAATTTGAAGTTTGATCATTATCGATTCACCTCCTTATATCTAGTCTTCATAGATACACTATGTCACGTCACGGTAACGGATTGTGGTGGAAGGCGTTAATTTATACTAATTTGAGGTAGCATATGATCGAAAATAAATTTTAATCAGTTCATGGCCAATCAGATAACCACATTCCACACCACAGTACGTCATGCGCGAACTCTACGAGATTTCATCGGCAAAGAATCATACCTCTGTAATTTTTTGTATCATGGGTATGTAATACAAATATGCTCTCGCAATTAAACCGTTGATAGACTTTTTAGAAGACCGAAACAGTTTGGTTTTACATATTTTCTGTGGAAAAAAAAACATTTGCCGGTAAAATGTTGGTTGACAAACCTCAGATTCGTATTCAGCAACCCTTAAAACATAATGGTACCAAATAACAAAACTTCACCAAAAGATATTAAAGTATATTCCTACCTATAGGCTTTAACGACATTTTTCTTTTATTTGGACTGGTCCCTCCAGAGTACCCCATGGACAAAAATAATTTTTAATATGCTTAAATATAATTCAGTTAATTTATTTCAGCAAAAATATTTCAAGACATTAACTGTAACATACAAGATCCTGATTTGGACAAATGTCTCTTAAACGGCGTCAGAAAATCTTTGCCGAGATGGCTGAAAGGAATTCCAGAATTAGGAGTTCCGCCATTGGATCCTTTATACATTCCTAAATTAACTATCGACCAAGTTATATCGGATTTTGTTAATATAACTGCAACGTACACGAATTTAGAAGTTATGGGATTCAGAAACACCGTTATCAATTCACTCAAGTAAGTTTTTTGAATTAATTAATTATTGGTATTAGTATTATTTTTCTAACGTCTTCGATGAGTAACATTTTCTACAAGTAACATAGAATGATCACGTACATTTTTAATTTGTAAAGCAGTTCTTCTATCTACTAACTTTGAGCAACTTATAATCGTAAATAAAGGGTCAAAAACTGATTGGACCATCTATGGAGAAATACAAGGATATTGCAATTTTTGTATGTACAATTGAACCAAATCCATCCACTTCCAAAGATTGCACTTTTGATTTTTTTTATTTCTCTGAGAAAAGAAAAACATACAGGGTGTAACAAAAAGATGTAGAGTAAATTTAACAACAGTTTCTGGGGTCGAAATTAAGTCGACTCAAGCTAACTTGCTTACATAAAAAATGGATAGTAAAAAAGTTTGAGGGTGTTAAAGTCAAAATTGTACAACTGATTTTGTGATCGTACTCTAAAACGGCTCATCAAATTTTTATGAAAATGTACATGGAGGACTATGCTTATCTAAAAGGAACCAAGTGACAAATTGATAAAAATGAGTTAAAGGCATTAAGCGATAGGGGAAGGTTTAATTTACCTTGTATAAAAAGATTAAATGACTAGGTTCTACTCTAGTACCATATTTTAGCCAATTAACTAAAGCACATTAGAAAACCTAAATTCCTAATTTTAATAAAAGGAACCATTTATCAAAGATATCTTCAAACTCATGTTTCTAGGTAGCTTAATAAACTTATAAAATTGTGCCTATGATAACATATTAACTATCTAAAACTAATTCAAAAAGCTGGAATTATTTATACTCATTATGTTAATAAAGCATTATCATCTTTAACCCTTAATATCTCAAAACTCCAATTTGGCGCTTGGTTCTTTTTAAATAAGCATAGTTCGAATGTTAGTATACAGTGACCAATAAAATGATCACTAGAGAGAGACTTATATTTGCATTACTTAAGATGAAACACAATTCGAGCATTAACTCTTATTTCTTGTATTGCATTTTGTTTTCGTTGACTTAGATCTCTACTTACTCTTTTATTATTTTACTATTTTCTTCTCTATTTTGTTCTATTTTTAGTTGTTAGTTTTGTATTAATATATTTAATTTTTATTTCTCACTTAGTTTCAATAAATCAGTAAACTTAAACTAAAGAGGTACCTAATTAAAATCGGATTTTAATATTTTTTTGTGTTAATCTCTAGAGCTAAGCTATCGAAAAATTACTAACGTATCAAAGCCAACTAGATTAATATATAATAATTAATTGTATTTATTAATATCTAGGTGGACTATTCATTTGACACATTATAGACTTTATATTCCGTTAGGAAAAATATAATAAGACCCGGTTTTTACTGTTTCTTGTTAGAATTGAATTCTCTGTCTAAATAACGTATAAAAATTAAACATTTTAGTTGGTGTAGGTAGGGCCTAGGAGGTTTAGGGGGGTGAGTTTTCTTTTATGTCATTTTAGTTCCCTCTTCCTATCATAGAAACCGTTTTAGGCATTTTTTCAGCTTTAGGTTATGAGATATAGCCCCTTGTAAGTTTTTAAATTGTAAATAGTAGAAACCTGAGTTAATGAATGGTTTATATTGTAAAGTGAACTGAGCGAATTGGTTGTGGTTGTTTTTGTGTGGAATTTGAGGACAATAATTTTATTTTGTAATATTACAATGAGTCGAAGCACGTATTGCAATAGTAACATATATCACATGAATAAATTTAACAACCTCAATGTGTCGTTTTTTAATTTACCAAAATAGGATTCGATCCATGTAAGTAACACAAACAGTAGCCAACTTTTGCTACAACGTATGTATTTATTATTTATTGTTTTAGAGCAACAAAATGGTTTCAAAACGTTGGAGAATATTTGTTACAGAAAGAAAAATATCCGAATTCCCATTATCGAGTTTGCAAATTTTTTAAAAATGAAACGCCATTGGCTACTTGTTTGAAAAATAAGAACAAAAATGTTAAAGTTACAAATAACAGTAAAACGTAAAAAAATATTTATCATGAATAGACTTACAATAATTAATCGATAATAGAGTGTAGTATTCTTTTAAATAATTTACCGTAATTAACATTGTTTAAATTTATTTATCAGATCATGAAAGTACTTATTTACAACCTTTATTATCAAATTTTTAAATTTCCCGCTACGTTATTTGTTTGATATCGATGAAACAGCCACATAGAGGGTCGGATGTTAACTGTGTTCGAGCTGGTCGTTGTTAAGCATGTGCTTCTTATGAGCGTTTCCTATCTTTATGTCCCTTATCTTTGCGAAGGCGAAGGCTGGAAATACTTCGTGAAATAATGTGTCTTGAGAATATTGAGAGCTTTAAATGTGTGCAACGATAAGACAGCACTCTACAGAGACGTTTATGAAAAAAGGTGGGAAAACCTCCCATTTAAAAAGTACTAGATATTTATTAAAACAAAAAGCAGCAAATTTTCAAAAATTTAATAAAGAATGGCGCGTATTGTTTTAATTTGAAACTCCTGTTACAAATTTTTAAAATAAATACTTTTGGAAGGTTTAAAAAAAGTTTTGTTATTGTTCGAATTTCCTAAAGATTTTACAAAAATTGGAATAAAAATAAATGTAAAGGAATAACAAATTTTCAAGATGTTCTTTGCTCTAATTAGTTTTAAATATGAAAACTCTTGATTCCAAGTTTTTTCGTATGAACTAAATATTCAAAATTTCAAAACCGGCATCATACACATGTTTTCGCTAAAATAGTCCAATTACCATGGGTTTTTGTATAAAAAAAAATATTTTAGCATATTAATTCATATCTACAGGATAATTATCTATTGAAATTTGTTTGTACTTTATACTTAATAATTAAAATACGTTAAAGGTGAACCAGTACACATTAGTTGCTTCTTCTAGTAAATTCGTTTATTATACAGGGTGTTTTCAAAGTTGAGTCATTTATTTTAACAGCTTCTAGAACTCGTCAAAAGAAATCGATATACCAAAAATCACCTAAATAAAAGTTGCATATTAAAAGAAATAAAAAGGAATTTCAAAATTTTAAAACTAAAACAAATACAAACTATTTATCCGCATATTTTAATATTCCTGACCACTGCCAAGTATAGTATATTACATTAAGAGTGTGGAAAGTGACATTTTTCACACGAGTGGGAAATATTGTCGCACGAGGCACAAGCCGAGTGCGACTATCACACGAGTGTGGAAAATCACTTTTCACACAAGTGATGTACAATATTTTTCCTACGACCACAAAATATTTTCATCAAAAAATGTAAAACAAGGTTATTATAATAATTAAAATGTATTTAAAAAAAATAATCAACAACAATCGTATTTATTCAATTTTCATATTTTTTAAACAAAAAAAAAAAATAAAAAAAAACAAAAAAAAAAACAAAAAAAGTTCTGGCCCCGCCAGGATTCGAACGCGGTCGTTCGCCAGGTCTCTCAAATGGCAAATTTGATAGTTTGATTCTAACCAACTGAGCTAACAAGCCTTTCGTCAATTGAGTGATCTAATCGGTTATATGTTTAACCAGAATAAAAAGCAAACATAATCTTAGTTATTTTAAAAAACTTATCGTTGTTTGTTTACTACGACAATTTTACTTATCTAGGTATGGCTATTTTTTTTTTGTTTTACGGTTTTGAGAACGATTTTCGGTTAGTTATTGGTATCAAGCGTTTAGTTCGTATCACTTTAATTTTTTTGATATTTTATACGGAAAAATGATCAACGTTTATGGAAACAATGAACTAGTGGACATAATACATACGGAGAGTGCCAACAAAATGCAGCCGCAGCATGTCGCCTTTACGCGGAAAGGTTTCCATTAAGAAATCATCCGGCTCCACGGATGTTTGTAAATTTAGTTATTCGACTTCATGAGACAGGATACTTGAAAGAACAACGAGGGGGTCACGCTGGAAGACCTGCTCCACCTGAAATGGTAGAAATTGAGGAAAATATTTTAGAAATGGTGGAAGATGACCTAACAATAAGTACCAAAGCCATAGCAACTCAAGTCGATGTTTCCCATAGTAAAGTGTGGAAAACAATACGACAGGAACAATATTACCCTTATCATTATCAACGGGCATTACAACCTGAAGATCATCCTAGAAGAGTTGAATTTTGCCAGTGGTTTTTACAACAGTTGAACAGAAATGAAGATTTTACGAAAATAATTTTAGCTACAGACAAATCCACATTTACACAAAATGGGATATTCAATGTTCACAACAATCATGTTTGAGCAGTAGAAAATCAGCATGCCGTAAGAAAATCTAATTTCCAACATAGATTTTCATTACATGTTTGGGCTGGTGTAGTAAATGGCATGCTTATTGGACCATACTTTTTTTCACCTCGGCTAACCGGTGACATTTATTTAGATTTTCTTCGACACTATCTGCCAGAATTATTAGAAGATGTTCCACTGAGTGTTAGGCAGGATATGTGGTTTCTACATAACTGAGCTCCACCGCCTTTCAGAAGAGGAGTTCGTGAATATTTGAATGAACAGTTTCCGAATAGATGGATATGGAGGAATGGACCCGTTTCTTGGCCTGCACGTTCCCCGGACCTAACGCCTTGTGATTTTTTTCTGTGGGGTTATTTAAAACAGTTGGTGTATCATAATGGAGAATTAAATACTGTGGAAGAACTTCAAGATGGCATTGTAAATGCTTGTGATGTTATTCGCGGACATCTGGATTTAATTTTTGAGGCCTGTCAGGAGTCGTGGGTACGCCGAGGAAGACTATGCATTAATCGGACAAATGGTGACAATTTTGAACAATTTTTGTAAAAATGGAATACATTTTACCGATAATGAATGTTTTTAATTTAAAAAAAAACAACTCCCTTATTATGCAACTTTTATTTAGGTGATTTTTGGTATATCGACTTCTTTTGACGAGTTCTACAAGCTGTTAAAATAAATGACTCAACTTTGAAAACACCCTGTATACTAGACAGGATGTTACTAATACATCCATTGCAATATGTTTTTAAAATCAAAATACTTTTACAATTAAAATAGCAACATGTTTTTTTCAATACACACTTATATACCGGGTCATTCTATATGGGCGGAACACTTGATTTATGGCTTAACTATGACTTGTACGATAATTTGACTTAGATAAAAGTTTTTGTACATTTTATGTACTATTTATTGACGTTTACAGATTTCCCGCATACGTAATGATTTTCAAGATATGACGTCATCGGGCAATATTTTAAATGGATCACCCTGTATTTATATTTTTTTTCGAGTTCGTATGATCTGTCTGATTTCATCAATGTTACATTAAGTGGGTCCCAGACTTATTTAAAATATTGCCCGATGACGTCATGTCTTGAAAACCATTACGTATACAGGAAATCTGTAAACGTAAATAAATAGTACATAAAATATACAAAAACTTTTAACTAAGTCAAATTATCATACAAGTCATAGTTAAGCCATAAATCAAGTGTTCCGCCCATATAGAATGACCCGTTATAAGCCATTTCACCGACTATGTCGTATACGTCATCACTTTTTTTTTTTTATATCAAAATAATGACCCAAATATTACGGCAAATTACTTTGTTCAAACCCTAAATAAATATATAAACAAAAACACAAAAACATTAAATATAAAGAAAGAAAATATTTCGCGAAATAAGTGGATTACGCCTAAATTGTCAAAAACAATAAACGAAAAAAATAAGTTATATAAAGCTACAATAAAAAATCCATATGATATAGAATTAAAAACTAGGTATAATTATTTAAAAAAATACACAAAAAGACTAATCGACATATCAAAAACAACTTATTTTCAGAATAACATTGAACAAAATAAAAATAAATCGAAAGGGCTTTGGGACACAGTAAACGAGGCTTGCAATTCTGTTAGACCTAAAACAAAAATAGATAACATTAAACTAGTAAACGGGGATATAGTAACAGAGAAAATAGAAATAGCTAACCATTTTAATAAATATTTTAGTAATATTGGCCAAATATTAGCATCAGAAATACCACAAGTAAAAGATGTTCAAAATGATTTTAGAGAAAACACTAATATGTGCAGTTCAATGTATCTAAATCCTGCTACAGAATCTGAAATAAAAAATATGATCAATGAACTTAAGAATAAAAAATCACCAGGACACGATAAAATTAAATCTGAGACGCTAAAAAATATATGTGAAGAAGTTTCAACGCCTTTAACTTATTTAATTAATAATTGCATGGTTACAGGTTGTTTCCCAAATGTTTTCAAGGTAGGTATTGTTAAACCACTGCATAAAAAAGGGAGTAAGTCAGAGATGTCAAACTATAGACCTATTTCATTGATATCCAACATAGCAAAGATTGTTGAAAAAGTCCTTAAAAAGAGAATAATACATTTTTTGGATAAACATGAATTAATTTCACAGTGTCAATATGGCTTTAGGAAAGGTAAATCCACAGAAGATGCAATCTATGAGTTAACTTCATATATATACCAAAAGTTAGACAAAAATACGCCAAGTTTATGTATATTTGTGGACTTGTCAAAAGCTTTTGATACTGTGTCTCACGCGAAACTTCTCGAGAAAATAAGGTCATACGGATTAAGAGGCACAGTGTTTGACTTGATTTCAAGTTATCTTTCAGGACGAGTCCAATACGTGGAAATTGACAGTGTCGTCAGTGAGCCTGAATTGGTCTCTTGTGGTGTTCCTCAGGGTACAGTATTGGGTCCATTATTATTCCTGATATATATAAATAATTTATTAAAGCTCAATACCACAGGAAAAATTATGAGTTTTGCGGACGATACTGCCATTCTTTACGAGGACTCGAATTGGAATGATTTAAAAAGTCAAACTGAAAAGGATTTTAAGAAAATACAATTGTGGTTCCAACATAACCTTCTCACACTAAATATTGAAAAAACGCACTATTTACCATTTACATCATATGAAAATAATCTACCGAATTTTAATACTTTAGAAATAGATCAGTCCAGTGCAATTCCAGCTGCAAAATCAGTTAAATATCTAGATATCATAGTTGATAGACATCTAAGATGGGACCTTCATATTAAATCGGTTGTACAAAAATTAAGAGGCATGTTAGGGAAATTTAGACACCTTAAAAAATTGTTAACTGAAGTTCACCTAAAGACGCTCTATTATGGATTAATTCAATCGCAGTTGAGTTATGGAATAATAGGATGGGGCGGAGTAAGTAACTTTTACCTACAAAAAGTAGACATTATTCAAAAATGGCTAATAAAAATAATATATGGGAAAAGTCGTACTTACTCCACAAACTCCCTATTTAAATTATCGGGGCTATTAGATATTCGGCAGATTTTTTGTTTAAAAATATTATTATTTTTTAAACAAAAAAAAATTAAAATAGAACCCATTTCTCACAAGTACGAAACGAGAATTAAGAGAAGAGCATATATTACACCAAGATGCGAAAAAACTGCAGGTCAAAAATGCTGTTCCTATCTAGCACCTAGAATATTTTCAATAATTCCCGATTTTTTAAAAAATATACAACAATACAAACACTTTAAACAAAAAATTAAAAAATGGATAGGGGAAAGTGACAGAACAATATTTCATAAGTTTGTAAATTCAAATATGTAAATAATATAAAATGTGTTAATAATATAATATAGGTAAATAATATAATATAAAATAATAGATTTGAATTTGACGCTATACCTAATTACATTACATAAAATTACGACAACATGATTAGAACAATATTCCCGATTATAACAATACACCCGAATATGACAATACACCCGATTATGACAATACACCCGATTATGACAACTCATATAATTATGAACTATTCCTGATTTTGACAACTCACTTAATTTTGAAATTTCATTGTAATCTTTTAGTTCTCGAATGATAATAGAAATTATTATAGTAATTAAGATTAATATTAAGGATACAAATGTATGACTTTACTAAATAAGTATATCACAATACAAGCTGAGCCTCTTCTGGGGTAACGCTTCTGTGATTAGTCGTAGTTTATTCAGCATAATATTGTAATTTTACATGTAAATATTTTTTTGGTATTGAATAAACTCATTATTATTATATTATTATTATTATTATTATTATTATTATTATTACTCACCTACGAAATAAGTAGACATAAAGCAAGTTTCCAACAGAAACTTAAATTAATTAAATACTCATCGAAATGGTATGTGATATAATTATGACACTATTCAAGGATAGGTTAATACGGTTTTAAAGGGAAATCGGTTAAAATTTCGTTTTGAAATCATAGCAGTATGCTCTAGGAGGAATTGAGGCACGCAGGATTAAGAACCTAATACAAAATAAATTTACTATGAAATAATATGGATAAAAATTAAAATTAATAAATGTTAAAAAAACATTCTCTTCACTGTTCACTGAAACAGTCTTCATTAGGGCAGCCGTTTTTCCTAGTGACGTGTTGTTATTTAACTGTTATTTTTAAGCTGTTATTTGGAACACAACTGTTAATCTAGTTCAAAAATAACAAATGTAAAATAACGCCACAACACAAAACGGTCGGCGATTGCTTCCTCACGAAATGCGACTTAAGGAGAACGTTAATTTGCAATAACGTGCGTTACATGCGTTATTTTAATAACGCTAATAGCAATCGTTATTTAGGTATTTTTTTACTACTGTTATTACAGTGTTGCATGCGCATTGAGAAATGGTCGAGTAGTCGGTGGACTGGGGTATGGTTATTTCGTTTTAAGTAGGTGCACAGCCTTCACTATGTAGTTTCCTAGTTCAATCATTAGATGTTAAAAATAACGCCAACCTGTTATTTTAATCTGTTATTTAAAAATAACAGTAACAGTTGTAACTGTTAAATGAAAATAACGCTTTTTTCCATCACTAGTTTTTCCTGTAAATAGTTGGTACAGAGCAGGGTTGGTATATCTAAAGGGGTCGCGACATAGGAGTCCATTTTGGACGCCATTTTTTTCAAAAAAATCAATGTCTTTTTTTAAATGACATTTTCATTATAAAATGCCCATATTTTTTAGGATAAAATATTTCAATTTAATAAATTATTAATAATCTCACATGTACATAGAATACGTCGTGAAAAGTAGATCACTTTCAATTTTGTGCTGTTTTGGTTTGGTTTATTTTAAAAGGTAATTGAAGAGATGAAGACAATTTTCTTATAGATGAGGATGCATAACAAATTATGGCTCCCTTTTTTAGAGCTCCAGTCCCCTAAAGTCTATTTATTTTAGGTCTTTTTAAATTGTTGGTAGGTATTATTCACTTCATTTGTATGTTTTTATTTAATTTAAATAATTTTGTGTAATATCTTGCGATTTGTTTTCTATACATTTTAGCATGTATTTGTTGGCTACATCTTACAAAGGATGGCTTTGAAATGCCGTTACAACAGAGGTACTTTCCTAAAACTGGCCGAAATTTGAAACTGAATACAGTTCTTAGAGAAAATCTCCAGTAAAAAATGTCTGCATGTAGAATAACAGTAGCATAGATTAACAAAGCTGACAAAAGAGTTGGACAAACCTTTGTCTAGCTTTTTTAATATTTCAGGACAATAGTGTTAACAGCAGTCCACAACAAGACAAACCAAAGTTTAGTAATCAAGCAAAATATTTCAGTATCTGCAGAATTATAAACATATACAGGGTATTTCCGAACTTGGGGTCGAAATTTGTAGGGGTGGTAGTTCGCATAATTTGAGACCGATTCGCAGATTTCATTTTTCCAAAATATTTAAAATAAAAATAATTAAAAATTAATTAAAAATTATAAACAGGTACGGTCCTGCACAGCAATGGAATCGCCTCGACTCGCGCGCGCTATGCTTAGAATCGACAAAATTGCAAATCGCATCTGTTTTTGAGGACTATTGCGCTACGCGCTCATGGTAGGACCTGCTCTTTGATTTTTTTTATAATGACTCTATTTTGTTTATTTTAATTTTTTTAGAAAAATGAAATCTGCCAATCGCTCTCAAATTATGCGAACTACCACCCCTACAAATTTGAACGCCAAGTTCGGAAACACCCTGTATAAACTATAATAGGAAACATGTATGGCTTTGAATAGGAAATTACCTAAATTAACATATCTAGTGAATACTGTATTTAAAGAATATATTTTTAATCAAAACTTTTGTGCTTCTACTCCAATACTAACCATATAGAAATGCATATTAATTTTATAGTATAGTAAGATTTTTGATCAAATGTACCCGCAATTTATAAACATTATTAAACTAAAATAAAACATTTCAAATACCACCTGTTTTTTATTTAAATAAAACATGTTAAATATATGTTTTTATTAAATGCCAAAATTAGTCTCACCACACATTTTTTTTTTATTTTTACTTCTACTGTAAAAGTGACTTCTAATTCACAGTCTTTCAAGTTTATTATTTAAAGAGACCAGCTACTAAAAAATATCCTATTGATGATAACGAATTTCTCTTTAATAATTTTTTTGCATTTATCAACATTTTACAACACTTTGTTTATATGAAACATCTATTTAGCTCTTACTTAAATCACATTTAAATCAAGTAATTACATTTTCATATTCAATTTATGTATTCTTATTGGAACTTAGTCACTTTTTTTTAATTTGAATTTTTTTGACTGTGGTAACTGAGTCCATTCACCAAACCACAAACTTAGTCACTTAAAAATGTTGAAAGAGAATGCCATAAAGGTAAAATTCCTACTTCTATGATGTTTTCCATGCAATTTTAGGTTGTAAACGTTTTGATCAACACCTTTTTTACAATTTATCCCAAGCAACACTATGAAAGATTTAAATCCTGGATTTACAGCATTCAGTTTTAAGATGAGTGCAGTCACAATGCAGTTTCAGAGATAATTTTTACATGAACACTTATTTACCACAGCACAGACGCATGTACCTATTCATGTAACATTAAAATAAAGTGGGGTAAAAATGCAGTTTAGAGTGAATCCGCGTATTACTAAAATTTTCAGTTTATGTGAAAGTATATGTCATTTGAAGCATAAAAATAAAAAAAACTCTTGGCGGTCACTAATTTAAATAAATTTAATCGCTTTTAAAATGTTCACTTTTTCACTTGCAATGGTCAATCAGGTGACGTTTGTGTACTAGTTTACTGAGATTGTTAAATTTATTATAATGACATGGAGATGCAATGGACACATAAACAAGAGTAACTCCGATGTCTCCAGGCCGCACAGGTTAGGTAAATTAGTTAAGTTTATGTATAATTTTTGCTAAATAACCTGCAATGGCTCTAAAACCTACAGGTTAGGTAAATTAGTGAAGTTTTCTAAATTTTTCTCATTTTTGCTAAATAACCTGCAATGGCACTAAAACCTACAGGTTAGGTAAATTAGATAGGTTTTTCTCATTTTATGTATGTCTTCAGGCCGTATAGGTTAGGTAAATTAATTAAGTTTTTTTTATTTTTTCGAATTTTATGTATACTTTTTTTACGAAACCATCCGCGATGGTTCCAGGCCGCACAGGTTAGGTAAATTAGTTAGGTTTCTGTTTAATTTTTGCGAAATTACCTGCGATGGCTCTAAAACATACATGTTAGGTAAATTAGGTTTTTTAAAGTTTTCCTATTTTATATATAATTTTTTGAAGAAACAACCTGCGATGGCCCCTAGTCTCACAGGTTAGGTAAATTAGTTAGGTTTTTCATTTTATGTGTAATTTTTTTTGCGAGGTAACCCTAATGTCTCCAGGCCGTATAGGTTAGATAAATTAATTCAGTTTCTTTTAATTTAGCATATTCTATAGCAAGAAATTGATCAAAATGTGATATATAAAAAACATATTTTTGGGCGTTTCCAGGGCAAAAAAAGTATTTTGAAATGTGTTTCAGAGGGTCTAAAATAGCCTTAAAAAGAGCCCATTCGACCGATGGCGGATTTATCCTTATTTTTATATTTTCTGATGAATAAACACATCATTTTTTTATTGGTGATGTTTTATTTTGCAAATATGGAAAATAAACATTTTTGGGGGAGGGGGGTAAATTTCATGAGACCGCTGAGATTTTTTTTCATTTTTGTTTGGAAGGCTTGTTTACTTATGAAAAACATGTTTTTTTGTTAAAATGTGGATTCACTCTAAACTGCATTTTTTCCTAAAGTGGAAACAAATTGCATAATTTGGTATATAAAAAAGTACAAAATGTTTTTAGTTTTAATTCGACATTCGACTACGAGGAAAATAGTAGTTCATTCCACTTGTACCATATTGACATTATTATGCACGATGCACGTTAAAAGTAGATCTGTCTGTTTTTATAATACTATTACGGCAGGACAAACGATAACCGTGGATTTCGCCAAACCAACATCAGAAAAGTGTTGCCAACTTAAGCTGACTACTATTTCCCCCCTAGCCCCAGTCACCCCCTCATCCATTTACTGGGTCTATGTCGCGACCCCCTTAGATATACCAGCCCTGGTACAAAGTTTGTTTGGCCTTGACAGTAGCGTATTATGATAAACTACACAGTCGGTAAGGTAGGAGACTACAATATAAATTAATTGTAAAGCGAAGTAACAAACGACAGGTTCCAAAATTTATGAAAGTCACTGAACTGTATATTAGATCAAAAATAAACATTTTTTTATATTTATACAAAATCAAAGGAGATTAAAACACGCTGGTTTTAAAAAAAAAAACAACACATTTTATTCACTGTACATTGAACAATAATGATGGTGATGCTCACACTTTAGGCCCATTTATAAATTTCCCGATGACAGTTATACCAACACTTGCATGTCAAATTTGATTGGTTAGACTCTGTAACCGTATACATTACTTAGTTGCAACACCTGAATATGAAGCATTGTTTTAATAGAGAGATGAAAGATATTACTACTGTTTTCTATGTCCTATGTGATTCACGTTACATTTGACTTTGTAGTCAAATGTTTTTAATTCGAGCTATATCTTAACAGTGCAATTTTGCTGTTTCAAACTTTCGTTTCATTTTGAAGGAGGATATACATTGCCAAAGTTTAAATTATTAGCTTATGTTTCGTAGTATTTAAAATACGGACAGATGTGCGAATTTAATAAGTCATATTTTCTTTTTTTTTTATCTTTTACTTACAACTGGACCAATCAATACGTTTAAGGAATTCTTGTTGAAAGTAAATACTGGAAATACTAGAAACTGTGATTACAATGGGAAATATTGTACCTAGATATACATTTCAAATTAAAAACAAATATTCACTCGTTGCATAAAATAAGGCATTTCGCAACTGATTTCATAAATAGCTATTACGACCTAGAGCAATCAAATGATTACTTACAAAATAAACAAAACTAGAATGAAGATATATAATGCTTGGCATTTTATATTACTCTTCACAGTTTAACAGACCCCCTTAACCCCCATTTTCAATCGGATTTTTTCAGAATCAATAAGCTTCGTTCCCCTATAAAGCTTGATTTTGGTAAAGATTTCAATTTGATATCGTTTTTTGTTTCAGATTTTTTCAATATTTCAACTCCCCTTATCTCCCCGTTTTTATATATCTATTCATTCCCTTATAAAGCTTGACTTTTACTAAACATTTCTTGTTGATATCGCTTTTGGTTTTTGATTTCTATTTTTATTTCAACCCCTCTTGACCCCTATTTTATTCAGATTTTTTTCTGATCGATAGGCTTTGTTTCCCTTATAGAGCTTGATTTTTACCAAACATGTCAATATTATTGTTCGTTTTTGAGTAAGGATTTTTTTAAATATTTCAACCCCCCCCCCCCTTACCCTCCACATTTATTCACTTTTTTTTTTTTCACAATAAATAGGCTTCCTCCTCTCATAGAGCTTGATTTTTACTAACAATTTTATGTTGATATCGCTTTTCGTTTTTGATTTATGATTTTTTTTTTTTTTTTTCGATCCCCCTTAAACCGGCCATTTTTATTCAGATGTTTTTTTTTTAAATCAAAGGGCTTCTTCCTTTATAGAGCTTGATTATTGCTAAAAATTTCAAGTAAATATCATTTTCGATTTTGAGTTAGGTTTTTTTTTAATATTTTTACTGAAAATGTAATGTTGATATCGCTCCGTCGTTTCATCGGCAATCACTGCAACAAAAGGAGAATTTTCTATTTATTTCCTAACTTCTTTCGTGATAAACATCTAACATGCCCTCAAGAAGTTCATTTTGGGATGTTTTTGAGGTACCTTTAAGTCGTTGTCTAATTTGGCGGCTAAAATTCACCAGCCTCCTTAAATATGCCTCTATTTTCCGTATTATCTTTCTCATCGTGATCCCTTAAAG